>JAPUBQ010000007.1:10600000-10995000 GCA_035578125.1 Mellilla xanthometata
TACGTAGGTCCATTGTAAATTAGTTGTAAATACATATACAAAATATCGCTGCTTTTTTGATCATCTACCAAATTCGAACCAAATTGCAAAATTCTTATATCGAGATTATACTAGTAAACTTTGTAAAGAAACAGTATCAAATAATGTGTTCTTTAAATTTGTAAATTTAATCGTAGTGTAGTACTATAATTCATAACTGATATAATTTTATTTTCTCACTTCAGATATTCAGTTAAGTTAAAGAAATCTTTTAAAAAGATGTATTAAGAGAATTGCATTTCATGTATAATGTTCATACGTGTTGAATGGAAAGAAACTAATGAACTCGTTACAAACATTTCTTCACACAATACAGCAGTCAGTGACACAGGAGTAAGCGACACTCTGTCCAAAGGTAGAGCAAGCCTAGCTTGGAATATCTGGCTCCCAAGGCTCTCTCAAGCTGACGAAACACACCAGTAGATGCTTGGTGACAGATTTTTCAAAAGTAGGTACTAATCAGAAGGCCACTAGAAACACTCTACTACCACGAAAACATATTCCACACCCGTACAATGCTTCAAAACAACAGAATACCTCTTAATTAAATTAATTGCAGCACATAAATCAAAATAGAAGCCTTCCTGTTCAGCAATCACGCAATTTGGTGCGGCACAAAATAATTGCAGATTGTTGGTGCGAGTTTAAATAACAGGTTTATTTGCATAAAAACGTTGTTTGCGCCGCCTGTATGCATTGTTTACAAAGCTCCGTGTTTAAAGAACAACTTAATTTACACGTCTATGTGTGTTCATTTGTAGGGTTCACGATATATTTTTTTTTAACGTACAGACACTTGGTCAGCAGGGCGCATAACCATGCGACTCAGTGTAACTCTTACCGAAGGTGGAGCATGTTTAATCTGAAATTACTATAAATGTTGCCCAAACACACCGCTTAGGCGCTTGGCGACACATTTTTAACTAGCCAGCAAGGACTAGGAAGAAAATGCTCTACCAACATGTTATGTGGTTTCTGAGTAGCTATAGCTTAGCAAATAGTGAACAAGTTATATCGTTCTGTCTCTTTCTAATGTATGATGTGTGAATAGGTAGTAAAATGCGTTGTTGCTCGTAGAGGAGTGAGAGGGCAGCCGGTGCCGGCGGTGCTGCGTGACCTGGTGCTGCAGCGGCTCGCCAAGCTGCTCTTCATCAGCTTCGAGACTGAACCCCCTAAGGTAATGTTATCATCATTTAATACTTTCACTTAATTAAAGGTCGAAGTTATCATACCGTCCCTCATATACGAAAATATATTTTATTTAGTAACCACTGTCCATGGAAAGCGTAGTTTTGGCATAATGTCTATATACATATTTACATACATACTGTTTAATCGAATCGAATATTTGTTAACTCAGTACCAAAATCCTAGTAATATTGTAAATGAGGAAAATAGACTTTAAAAATGTTTACTATTAAAACAAACGGCTGTACCTATAGATAGTTTAGACCCTAAATCAACTCATAGGTTACTTTTATCCCGGTCCACGTGATATTGCGGGTAAGTAGTAAATATTTTATATACAGAACTGAAACTTTAGAGTTATTATTTTAAAATACAATATACTCGAATTTCGTCTGCGTCACACTGTGTCGTCTATTTTCTATTTGTATTTTTACCAGATCTTTGTGACGTCAGAGTGACAATTCGATTTTATTTAAGCCGGGCTTCTCCAGACCCTTGTACAAAATGTTTTCACATATCTCTTCATGTTTGCGACTGTGGATTCGCTGAATAAAATTGGCAATTTCCACTCGCTAGTGTCTTGTACTGTTAGTAGATTGGCTCTATTTGTTACCGCATACCTATGCACATTTATAGTTTATAGTTTATTTATTAGTTGGTACATATGTATGACATAAAGCTTTGTTACATGTGTGTTGTAATAGGGCGTAGCAAGAGGTTTTCAAGCTTTGCTCCTAGGCAAGCTAGACAATGTCTTTACATTATTATTTATTAGTTACACTTTTACATTTTATATAAGTTACTATTTTGTTAGCGTCGCAAGTATTTCACGTGTCAATTGTTATAAAATCTGTTACCTAGTTCTAATGGTAAGACATACTAGAGACATATTATAATGATAATATAGAGTACTTGGATTCAACACCTTAGTTACTAGAACATATTTACGAAAAAGAAAATGGATTAAAGCACAGAAAAGGTAGGAACAATATAGTTATTAAGTCGATACCTCATAGACTAGATATGTCAGAAAAGCTTCCCAAACATATGGGACAAAAATTATACAATAAAATACCTAAACATTTGAGAGATATAAAAAAGGAAGATAACTTTAGTTTAAATGTTAAAATGCTACTACGAGTACTAGTCCAAAACTATTTATACAATCAAAGAATTTTTAAATAATGATTATAAAGAATTTAAAGTAAAAGTATTATGACAATGTAATATTTGGTCATGTGTTATTTAGTATGTAGTCTAATTATTAGTTATTTTTATTTATTTTACTTGAATGGATTTTAATTATTTATTTTGTATGACAAGGCCCCTTTACAGCTAAGAAATATTGTATTTATTGTAATGACATCTTTTGACGATTCCAATTTGAAGTTTAGTATTATAAGTGAAATATCTTTGTGACTTATTGGAAAATAAATAACATTCATTCATTTATTCATTCAAGTCTTCTACTTCTTCTTCTTTATCTTTAAAAGAAGAAGAAGACTTTGAGTCAACATCATCACGCAATATTTTATTCCTCATCGTTACCCTCGACCACCGTCGTAGTAGCAACACGACCAACAATCCTTTGTGTCGCCAAGCTATTCTTGAGTCGACTTGCCTTCTGGACTACTATGTTTCTTGTATCAGTGTATATCCCCGAAAAGACACTAGATACATGTTACGTTGGACGAGTCATGGAGTCACAATCACGTCACGTGTCACGCACGATCTTCTTTGTCACGTCGTGACCTCGCGTTTCTGCACGCCATTTATTTAGTTCGGTCAATTTAGGACCTACGAAATGTTCGGAAGATTTAGTTTCATACAAATAAATAAATAAGGACACATATCAAACACGGCTGATTAGCCTCATACTAAACCATTTACAGTTTGTGTTATGGTGGCTAATACAACTGATATACTACATAAATACATTATTATTTTTAAACGCATAATAGGTATCTATTTATAATACTATTATTCGTTTAAATAACTTTATAATATACTATGATAAATAGATACTTATTATGTGTTTATTAACACTAGGCCAAATCTGCTTGTTTAACGGTAGAAAAATTGAATTTGTTTTAAAAATACCAGTTGCAACATAAGTAATACCTTACAGTCCTACGTAGATAACTTATTAGTCATGGAGGATTAGATAAAAAACAATTATTTTTTCGTTCAAATCCTACAAAAACAAGAGAGATGAAAGTGGTGAAGTGTATTTATTAGTTTGTGGGTTAGTTACTTTCTACAGATTTGTGATGAAATTTGGTTTGTCTCTAGGTTTTGCTTTAGTTTTGTGTTTACAAAAATTCACCAATAAATTTACATAAAGCATTTACAACTAAATAACAGCAAAGTTTCATTGCAAATGCAATTTCGCCGTCATTCAGATCTGCTTTAGCAGACTTGGTTTACAGTTATAAAGTCTGACACGATTTTATCCCGAACTATATATTTTTGTGCTTAGTAATATTATTTAGCAGCTAGTAAATCTTTCGCCTCTGCATCGAGATTCAAGTAGGTCGAGTATCTATTGGAATTCCCCAGTGCGACGAGTCGTGGCAGCAATTCTTTACGTAGATTTTAGCACCGAATGAATGTTATCAGGGGACTATCGTTCAGATAAAAGCCAGTAGCTAGAAATAAAATATGTAAAAGGATTTTCTGGTGACGTTTCAAAAATTGCTTGTGGGTGAAATCGTTTTACTCGAATTGCTTTGATGGTCAAATATTTTCTTGAATTTAAAGTGATTTTTATAATATTTATTTTCTGTAAGATTAAAGAGAGAATCACTCGGTAGTTTTGTAGGCTAGGTAAGTATTTTGAAAATTGGGCTTCTGCAAAAATCTTATTTTGTTATGAATAAAAAGGAAAATTAAAAGCAAATATTCAAAGATATGGAAATTAGATCGAAAAGCCGAGACGCGATAAAAATTCGTATAAACTTTTCGATTTTGATTGCTTAATTTACACTCGCAATCGTTAAAAGTTCGCGGCAAATTCAGCAAATAACCGATAAAGTATTAGAATAAATTTTCTCCAACGTATGATAAAAATAACTTAAATAAAATTTATTCTATACATGTAAAGTCAATTTGAGTTCAATTTATTTGTGCAAACTTATCTTCGACGCGCTGACTTCAATCCGTTTCAAATGCTATGCGACTTAACAAACAAATACTCGAACATACATTGTTAGTGGATCCGAAAAACGTTCCAAGAAATTTTGCTTGAAATTTAATTAATAATAACTATTATAGTTATTATTAATTAAATTTGATACGAAACATGTTATATTTTAGCGTATATTTATGCAAGTTATACCACGCATTACTAGTGACGTCATGGCACATTAGAAGCATTTGAACAGCGATTCATTTAATTTTGTGACATCATACGTTACCATGACAACCATATTTTAAGAATCCTTATAGAGATAGATACGATGACTTTTTATTATCTTAAACACAGTATTTAAAATAAAGATTCAACTTAAAACAAAATAAAAATCGATAACATAAAATTAGTGTGGCACAACCGCTTAGAGCGATCTCTTCCAAACAAACTTTGGAATGAAAGGAATTTAGTTGAATAAACAACTAACGAAGGACAAGACTTATATAAGAGGTGGAAAACTAAGATAGGCGCCAGTAATAATGACGGGTGATTCCGTGGGAATTGCCAGCTATTATACCTGTGAGTACGATACTCAGAAAGTTCATCATAGATCTAATATTACTTAGCTATATATATGTAGGTGTGTACTTACCAACCTAAATAACTTAACATTAGTAATAAAACATATAAATTTACGCATTACGGGTGCAAAATACAATATTTTTTTTAAATCCTTTAAATATAATGATAGTAATTATTTCCAGTTTAATTATCTTTACTTTAGGGTTAATAAACGCTAGTTTCAAAACACGATTACGTAAAATTCGATCGATAGTTTTATATTTTGAAAAATAGTAGTTTACCTTTTGCAATTGTGATATTGAAATTAAAAGGTAGTCGATATATATTTTTTTAATTATGTATTAATTTTGTGTTTGTATTGGAGGACAGTGCAGGCGCGACACAGACACCACGGCTGGCTTGTGAATTCACGAGACTTGCAGATCTTCGTACATCACGAGTAGATGGATAACCATCATGGGCAGCTAGTAGTCGAAAGTACTAGATAGTCGAAATAAATGCATTTGAATTTGAAATCATTCTCGTTTGTTCAAAAATCTTTTTTTTTTTCAAAGGCAAATACATTTATTGCTTCGTTGGCATAAATAATATGATGTTAAACATTTAAAAGTTAGGTATCTCATAACGGACCCTGTTCGGGTATTGCAACACAAGAGGAGTGAGTCGGTTTATTTGCATGCAAAAAATAAATCCTTATCGTTTAGAAATTCGTCAATAGAGTAATAGCATTTATGCAACAATAAAAGTTTTAATTTATTTTCAAAAATATTGTCTTTGTCTATTTCCTTTAACTTTTCTGGTAGTTTATTAAATATTTTGGCCGCCATTGACTTAGGGCCAGAACTATGTATTTTTAACCTACCTTTTGGAACTTTTAATTTATTTTTATATCTAGGTTCGTGTTTCCGTGAACTGTCTGTTACTTTAGTGAATAGCTCCGGGTATTTTCGAACAAATTTACCGATTTTGTTGATAAATAGTGATGTCAAGGTTAATATTTTGTATTTTCTAAATAAAGGTCTATGGAAATGTTGTGGAAACTTTGACCTAGAACGTACGTAGAAGTACAATTTGGGGGTCTTCAAATCTAGAGTAAATAGGTTCCTTCTAGGCAAGCGTGTTACATCTTAGACCACAGTCAAGCTTAACATCAGGCTAGCGTAGGTCAAACGTAAGCCTATTCATCAATAAAAAAAACGTGAATTCGATTGTCAAGATAGAACATTTTATTTCACATTTATTTTTGTTACAGTCATTCTTTTCTGTTAGTTTCTTTTTATTACAAGTAAAAGAATAATAATAAAATGGGTAAATTCAAATTCATTTATTTCAGGATCAAGTCTCATATCCAAATGTTACATAAAATTATTATTAGTAAAATAAACTGTATCAAAAAAATAAAAATATGTCACAGAAAAAAATTATAAAACAAAAGTCAAATTTAAATACAAATAAAAATAATACAAATAAACGTCAGTGATAATTAATATAAATACAGAGGTCAAGTAGGTCAAAACCTCCTCTCTGGCACCACCACAGAGAGATGCTTCTCGCAGCAATGCCAGAGAAAAGGGCAATCCAACCTCGACGCAATGATCTTCAGGACATTGTTGGAGCTGGCCCTAACTACGAAGTACAAGCTATTATTCTGTGCCCTAACCCTGCGCACCAAGGATGCTGCTCGTATGCGCATAGTCGCGTGAAAGCATGCAGTCCACGCGTCTGCGAACATCCCTGACGCGCTGCAGTAGCGAGGCAGCTCCAGCAACATCCTGAAGCTATTGTTGTACAGGACTCGGGGGTCGCTGTACCGCTTCTTCGTGTGATCAATCAGCCCACAGGCTAAAAAGACGATAAGAATTTGTAAGCGTTTATTAAGAGTTTGCTCTTATAAGTGTATGTTGTTGTAGGGTGAGAGCACAGTAGCGGGTAGCGGCGTGCAGGTGAACCCGCGCACCGGCTCGCGGCTCAAGGCAGAGACGAGGTGCGACGGCACCGCGCTCACGCCCGCCTCGCCGCGCTTCGCCAGGCACAACCACAACCATCTCGGTAAGTTACTATGCGTGCCAACTAAGAATAGGACTGTCAAATCCGCCATCTTGCTCAATAATACGCGCTAACGTCATTTTCAAAGTTTATGGTGTGCTAAAAAAATGTAAACAAATTATATTCAGTTCTTATGTTGTATATTTATTGTGATTTCCTCTCCTTGCTTTGGTTGCCTGGAAGAGATCACTGTAAGTGATAAGGCCGCCACTTGTAACACTACTTATAAGTTGTTTATTTATTTTTCTCTTTGTTTTGTATTTCCTTTTGTGTTGCAATAAAGAGTATATCTATCTATCTATATATGTTTAATGTACGCTGTTTTACTATTTTTTATACATTTTACGGCAAATTAATTATAAATGAGTAGGATTTGAAAGTAAAAGCATATTTATAAAAATATTTTGTGTTTCATCGTTGGCACTTCTTTTTCTACCAAATAAAAAGAGTTTATTATACTGCTTACACCACTTAAGTCAAAACTATCCAAAACCAATGTCTCGTCACGTGATTTTTTTAAGTGTTGTTAATTTGCCTTGGGTACTTCTTACCTGTAGAATCAATTAATCCAAAATTATCCAGTAATAAAATCAATAATAATTATACAATAATTAAATTTATATCTATGAACCAAAAACAAAAATTATTAAATTTCTTTTTTACGCTCTCTTTGCTGGCAGTACTTTTTTGACAGTTATCGTGTGAAGTTGAAGCAAGCTCGATCCTTGTGAATATAGAAGAACATGAGCTAAGATTAAAAGATTCGAGTATATACAATAAGCAGCACATACAATCACACCTGGGACCTATCTCACAAGGAGAAAGATATAATCCATAATCCACCACACTGGGCAAGTGTTGATAAGTAGATGACACACGTCTTCGGTTATTGTGGTTCTGTTTTTAAAAGCCCGTGTGAAACCGGGAATTGACACTTTTATACATATTACTAGCGCAAAACCATTTCAGAGCAATAGCGGCTTTAGTATGTCCCGACAAACAAGTTTGGTTCGACGGTCGATCAACCCTATTTATATTGCGAGTGTAAATAAGGAGCTAGTTAAACAATTGTAGTGTTCTTAGGCCTGTTTAGCAGGAACCGTTTCTACGAATGAGACCTACAAAAACACTACCTTAACCAGTCTGCCGCTAAGCAAATGTAAGCCAAACATACGAGAAACCTTACTTTTTAAACTGCTCTCGTAAGGCACTAAAAACGGCTACATTTTTTTAAAACGTTGGACAAAATCCTTTAAATAAATAATTTATTTTAATAAAGTGAGAATTTGCCCAACTTTTTTAAGTAAGTGTGACCGTTTTTTCGGGCAAATATACGGAAAGCCTTAGAAAAAAAGAAATAAAGTCTTTGGATGGGTAAGAAGCAAGTACAACATTTTAATTTGAAAATTAGCATTTTCATCTGGTTGCTACCATAGGTCGGATGACACGTTAAAATGTATCAGCTATCTGTCTTAGTACAAACAGTCATTTAGCCAAGTCAGGCCTTCCCGGTAGCTTCAAAACTCTCGACCACTAAGAACATTGGTGTGTTCTTATAAGAATTGGTTAACCATGGTTTATTTATTACTAACTGACCCGGCAAACGTTGTTTTGCCTCACTTAGGGGTATGAAAAATAGATAGTGTAGCTTATATGATACGTTCGTAGATTTACCATAGCAGCGCCATCTATTGATTATTTACTCAACCCAGTCGAAAGGTATCGACATCTGATAGAATCATTTGGAGTTATTAACAGATAATTGTGACTGTCAAATAATAACAGACAATAATTAGCAATAAATTAAAATTGCGACTATATTATTTGAGATTTAAACAATCTTATCTCTCAAGTTGGATCGAACTGCACATGGTGAGCTAATTTTAATATAATCGGTTAAGTGGTTTAGGGGTCCATTGAGGACAAACATTGTGACACGAGATTTATATATATTAAGATAGAAAAAACTTAGTATGCCAAATCTCTCACTTATATCTGCTAATAAATAATGCTCTAAATGTAATACGATCATACGATGAAACTCACGATAATTTGTGAGGGAATAACATTTTCGACTCGTAACATTGTAATTTGATCTCTGAAAATTCCATTAAAACTGTGAGTGATTTTTTAAATTGTATGCATATGTTTTACGAAGCATAAAGAGCGTATGCGAGTAAAATTTATTATGAGTGCACTTATCTCTTAATTGAATTGGTACCCCTCACATTTGCCACTAAAAGGGTTTTTAAATATCACTCAAAGGTTGCGTATTGAAACAATTTGTTTTGATACTGGCAACATTTTAAATTAAAAAAATCACAGACTGGCTTATCACTGTTCAGCCAACCAATAGAACCAAAATATTATTACATGAAAACAAATACAAATAAAATAATTGCCTACCTGATGCAAAGATTACTACCATTGTGCGTTTAGGAATCTTAATTTTTAGGGTTCAGTACCCAAAGGATACCAATGGGATGGATACTCTATTGCGACTATTTAGATTAAAACTTCGTTGCCTGTCCTCCTGGCTGTATCTCATGAACCATAATAGAATGAATTTGTCATTTTTACAGTTGATGTATATTTCTGTTTCTGCTGTAACAACAGACAATAATAATATATAACTAAATTTTGAATAAAAAGTTTTAGAATAAAAAGTTTATACTGTTTATACTATAAACAAAAAAATTACGTTGAACGTATTGCAATTTTCTCTCAATATAATAACAACAGCACTGGTAGAAGAAATTAAAATAAGTATTTAAAGGGGGCTCCCGCACAACAAACTTTATTTTATGCTGTCGTTTATGAACAACGGCACGGAAATCTTCGCGCGCGAGTTTAACTCGCATTTGGTCAATTATTGTACAGTGCAAACTCCATGTAACTCTCTAAAGCGTCGAAATCAATTGGCTTTAGTTGGTTTAGCTTGTATTCCATACAATGATACATTCTCTCCATTTAACGACCACTCTCTATAACGCCAAAAAATGCACAGTCCCTTCAGTATCGTTATATGTAGTTTACACTGTATTTGACTAAATACATTATTTATTTTCAATTATAACTACAATCTTATTGTAAACTAACTGCGTATAACCTGTCTACGAAGTACAAGTTATTATTCTGTGCTTCTTAAAAGGTATTCTAGGGACCTTAAAGTCACTTGATTTAGGTCTAATGCTACTATGGTAGTCTGTATAAATAGTTTTCATAGAAGTTAAAGCCTATAAGCTCGAGCCTTTCACTCCAAATAGATTTGCGTAGATTGAGCAGGGTTTAATTGAATAAGGCTATCGGTTGACATCATTGTTCGTAACCACCGTAGAAATTATCGAACTGCCACTTAATTTGATTATAGCACGTCACAGATCAAAGTAGAAAACTTTAAAGACTTACCATCTTAGTGGGTAGGAATAATAAAACGGATTATAATACTTAGAATTAAAGGCCGAGTGACACCAGGCTAGTAATTTCAACCTAAGATAGAATCTTCTCTTCTCCTTTACCATTTCCCACTAGGTGGGGTCGGCTAGGGTTACTCAAAAAGTTTAGCTCAGGGTTCAGTACACCAGAAACCTTAATTCATTCTAAAGTTACTGACCTTCGACCCTTTTCTATTTGGCGCAATGTAAAATAAGGTCTGGAGCAGACAGACCACCAGTGTCATTCTATTTGCGTAATTTCTGCCCACTCTTGCTGAATCTTGGAAAAATACCCTATTCGATTGCCTTAATAATGAAATTTAAAAATGTATGAGCCTGAATTACTTACAATATTAGACCATTTCCAATTTTTTTCATAAGGGAACTATTTTATTGTGCAGTTATTTAAACATTCAAGAGTATTTTATCATCCGATGTCTATTTTAAAATGATTAAGCAGCCCAACAAGGTTGAAGTTCGGATGTTTTTTTTCAGATGCTTATTTAGATTACTTCTTAACCACTGGTTTAATATTTTTACCGCCCATTTAATTATTTTCCTGTTCAATTATATTTTCACTGATCTATTTCATTATTTTTATTACTGATGTTTGTTTACTCTAATGCTAGTTTTAACTGCTGCACTAGTAATCAAAAGTGCCATTTATATTTTTTTATTAACCAAAACTGTTATTTACAACTCCTTTTTAAAATCAGCGACCTCTCCGTAAGTATTTTAAATAAATAAAGTTATAAAAAGACGCTGATTTTAAAAAAAGCAGTTGTAAATAACTGTTTTATTAATCATCATCATCATCATCCACAGCCGATTCTATCCCACTGCTGGGTATAGGCCTCTCTCGTGTCATGCCATATGTTCCGGTCCTGTGCCAATCTGGTCCAGGTTCGACCCGCGACAGCTGTAATGTCGTCGACCCATCTTGCCGCTGGACGACCAACGCTCCTCTTCCCTAGCCTCGGCCACCACTCGGTTACAAGTTTGCTCCACCTGTCATCACGTCGCCTGGCCAAGTGTCCTGCCCAGCTCCATTTAAGGTTAATAACTGCAGATCCAACATCTCGAACTTTCGTTCGTCGTCGGATCTCAGAATTGCGGATTCGATCTATTAGTTTGATGCCGAGCATAGACCTTTCCATGGCTCTCTGTGCGACTCTTATTTTGTGCACAGCCTCATCGGTAAGAGTCCATGTCTCGGCACCGTATGTCATGGTGGGTAGGACACATTGGTTGTAGAGGCGAGTTTTCAGACATTGTGGGATTTGGCGCGACTTGAGGATGTCATCCAGCTTTTTAAATGCTGCCCAGCCTAATTGTATGCGTCTGGCGATCTCCTTCGTCTGATGCTCCTTACCAAAGGATAGGGTATGGCCAAGATATATATAATGGTCTACCGACTCTAGGCTCTCGTTCCCAATCATGATTGGATTCGAGGTCCCAGAGACGTTCGACATCACTTTAGTCTTGGCCATATTCATCCTTAGGCCTACTATCAATGAAGCATCCGAAAGTTGTTCAATCATGCGTTGGAGATCACCAAGGTTTTATTAATATTTATTAATAATTATTAATCTTTTTTACAGAAGTAGATTTGTATTTGACTACAGCTTGCCTGTTAGAAAGCTATGCAGTAGTGTACGTAGCTGTAATTTGATGGCTAAGTATTTTTGGCATCTCCTGACTAATTAGTTTTCTTAGATTTGTTATGACGCAGCGCGGTTCACCTAAGTACGCGTCTAATAAGCTAAGCCAATTTTTCCATTAGAGATTACCATGATGAGATCAGTCAGGCGCTAATGGATACACGCATTTTGAGGAAGGTACAATGTTTTATTACTCAGATTTTATCTTCTTTTTGGCTGCGCGAGTGAAGTCAGCGAAGTCTTTTCATTAACTGGCCAATTTTGCTTTCGTCATACATACAAACAGTTTTTGTACAAATGTCCGCGTAGAGAACAACATTTTGAACCAATCTTGACGAAACTTTGGTATACAGGTATTAATTATTACTCAATATATTTTTTTAATATTTCAGTTTTCACTGATGGGTGGTAAAAAAAGCCCCGCCCTCTTAAAAAGAGAGAAATTTGCTGCAGAACCATGTTTCTAGCCATAAATGACATTACTCGTTTTGGCTGGTGTACTAAGATAAATAATCAATAAGGAACACCTGTAGTACAATTACCTAAGTGTGACTTCAAAAACAAGTACGATATTTCATCATAATCATCAGCCTATGTTCGTCCACTGCTGGACATAGGCCTCTCCCAAGGCACGCCACTTGGCCCTATCCTGTGCTTCTCTTCGCCATCCACTACCCGCTACCTTCTTCAGATCATCGCTCCACCTGGTTGTAGGGCGTCCTACACTACGTTTGCCGAGACGCGGTCTCCACTCTAGAGCTCGTCTACCAGAACGGTCATCGGTTCTTCGGCAGATATGTCCGGCCCATTGCCACTTCAGCTTGCTTATGCGTTGGGCTATGTCGGTGACGATATTTGAATTAGCCGAATTTTTTCTTCACCGCACGTGGTATGAACAAAGTTTTTAATTATTTACCTGAAACTTGGGTAACCTACATAAAAAGCTGGTAAATTTGTCGTAGCTACTGGCAACTTCGCTGCTCATTCTGTCGAGTATGAGTTATATCGGCGGCGAGGACCGTTAACGAACTAACTTTTGACAGTTATTTTTTGGTTATTCTTTTACATAAATCAAATTTTATCCTTTGCTTATGTTGAGCTTAACGTTTTTAGGTATATTAGGAGATAATGATTATTTTTAGTAACGAATAGTAAAGGTTTTTGGTACACGAGTAAGATAAAACCTAAACTTAAAACTAAACTAAAACCAAACTAAGGTAAATTAACAGGTAAGTAGATCCCGCTAATTTTTTAAATGCAATTGTTTGAATATAGAAACAAATGTCACACTTGATTAATAATAGTTTAAGTTTGTATGTATTTCTTTCCATCTCAAAAGTATGTAAACTACACAAGACAAATCCTTAGCTCATTATTATTTCTCATCATCATCATCTACAGCCCTTTTTATCCCACTGCTGGGTATAGGCCTCCCTCTGCATGTGCCACCATATATATTAATTCCTTGCCGAATTCCCTGTTCCCCAATGACTATAATCTAGCGATTTTCAAGCACGGTCTACCGTAGACCATCAGTCTGACCGATTCAGAGTAAAAAAAATACATATATTAGATATAGTAGGCTATAAATAGAACTTTGAAAGAACTGCCTTTGCGTAACTCGGCCTTGGCCTCTGCCCGCATATATTCATCTAACGGCAGTCGAGGCATCCCTATTGTTCTATCTAGATGAATGAATATTCGTCAGCAATTTGCCAAAACCACTCACCACAGTGAACTTATAAGGTAAAGGAAACGTATAGAAAAATCTCTGTAGAATGAGAAAACACCAAGTACTGTGTTTGCTCAAATGTGGTGCTACCGTGGCCCGTTTCTAGTTTAATTTCCCGTAAAATTTTACATAGAATGGCGAAGTTAAGCTAATTATAAAATTTGTGATTCTACATAAAGTTACATACAGGACACAGAATCCTACTTACAATACTAATAGTTTTATTGTGAACACATAAGTTCAATCAAACTACAAAACTAAGCAATTTACAGCAAAGGTTACCTGTTATGCGGGGCAACAGTTCGATATTCAAAGCAACAGTGTAATAGACATTAAACTTATAAGCGGATATATAGAGACTTTAATTTAACTTAACATGCTGCTGCGTAGTTATAATTGGGTTTGGTAACTTAACTAATCACTTTGACTTAATAACGGTTTGGTAACTTAACTAATCACTTTGACTTAATAACGTTATCAATCCTGCTTTGATGCATACGTCTCGCAGGGCAATGGTCAATCCCCACCACTGAGCTTGAGCTTTAGGTTAAAACATCGTGAGGCATGATGATTGCATTTGATCGCTGCCTAGCTACGACACTCCAGTTGAAAATCAGTCGCCAAGCACCTAACTACGAATTTTAACAGCCTCATCAAGAGACAATAATTCCAGACTTAGCCTGCTACGGCCAGTGCCGCTGACTCGTGTAGTTACGCGCCTTCTTGGTTAAATGCCTACCTGAAAGGTGGAAAAGAATACTTATACATATGATTATAATATTGTTATTGTATCACAGCAATTCTTCATACTAATAACAAAAAAATGGTCAAATGCGAGTCGGCCGAAAAAATGTCGTCAAAATGAGCCTCCCGCGCTAAATATTTTATTTTTAGTTAGTTTTTGTTATACCTACAACTGCAATACACAATTTGTTAAAATGTTTAGCTTACTAGATACCACGCCTTATAGACAGCAGCAGAGGCTTAGTAATAGGGCCACGTAAGGAACCCAAAATAGTAAACTCGTATTTATATGAAAAAATCTGGCAGTTGCGCAAAAATTTACGATCACTCTAAAATTGGAGTGAGAGACCCGATCTAGACGTACTCCTAAAATACACGTGTTTCACCCATAACTCATAATACACACAAAAAAAGGTTACGCCAACCTTCACGTAGGTTTTATGTAAAATCCAATAAACATTTTTTCAGCAAAAAGTTGTGAATAGGCATTGCATTAAATAAGCAAAGACTTTTATGGACCAAAAATAATTTTGAATTTATTAGTCTGGAGAAATTATAAATTGTTGGCCAAAAAGATAATTATCTCTTTCAGCGAATATCTTGAGCAAAATAAGCTTAACGTTTTAATAGCAAGTTTTCAGATCTAATTTATTTTAGTAGAATTCTGTGAAAGTCACTCAAGCCTTTATTACTGAGACCACGATGATTTTAAAATATCGTTATTCGAAAAAGCCATTTATTCGAACTAAAAGTATCCATTATTCAGTGACTGTCTTATTATTAACTAGAGGAGTGAAAGAACGTACTTTAGCCACTATAATTCTACTAGGTGACCCGGCAAACGTTGTTTTGCCTCAGTTGGGGGTACAGCGCCATCTATTGATTACTTACTCAACCCAGTCGAAAGGTATCGACATCTGTTGTGATAATTGTGACTGTCAAATAATAACAGACAATAATTAGCAATATATTAAAATTGCGACTATAATTTGATATTTAAACTATCCTATCTCTCAAGTTGGATCGAACTGCACATGGTGTGCGAATTTTATTATAATCGGTTAAGTGGTTTAGGAGTCCATTGAGGACAAACATTGTGACACGAGATTTATATATATTAAGATTTTACACTCAACTATTGTTGGCTTCAGAAATTACAGGATTACCGGTGAAAAACGTGAAACCTTGGTGGCGTTACTGAAGCCACCTAGTCAGATACAGCTTTTGGAAAGACGTCAAAAAACAAAAGACAATTTTTATACGAAAAGAACCTCGTTGAAGCGACGACAGTACAGTGCGGCCGCCTTATGTTGGGCTTATGCCAAAAGGTCGTTGTTGCCGTGAGCTTTCGGAAAAAGAAAACATCATGAGGAAACCATAGCATAGGGGAAGTGCAATTTCTAGTCCTCGACTGGCTAGAAACTGCCCTCAAGTTGAAAACTCTGTCGCCAAGAACTTTACGGTGTATTTCGGCAAACTCTTCGAGAATCAGTATTTCCAGACTAGGCATGCTCAACCTTAGGCCAATTTTGCTAACCCGTAAAGTTACGCACCCTGTTGGTCAAATACCTAGTTGTAATTAAAAAAAACACATCGTCTCGTGGTAAAATGTACTTATGGAAAGGTGTTTTCTTTATTTCTGCGAAGGTTTGTGTAGACGTTTTAAAACCATCCTTTACCTGTAACCCTGAATATAGTTATTATAAATCATATTTATATAAAATGGCAACTAATGCAAAACATTTTAAAGGTGGTGTTATTACTGATGATGGCTAATCTTATGTTTTTTTTTTTAAAGGCGGAGTATTACCGGGCTCTGTGACAAATGAGAGCTGTTCTTGCACCCGCTGCGGATGCTGTGGGTGCGCACTGAGGGAGGCCACCGCAAGACACGAGCAGAGGGTCGCAGCCAATGAGAGACTGGAGCGAGCTAATCTAGAGTGGAAACAGGTAACCTCATCATATCTATCTATCGACCTCGTTAGCGTAAAAGTTACCATGCCGGACTGCCAATCAGAAGGTTCCGGGTTCAATTCTCAGCTGGACCGATTTGAAATATTCTTTCGCCGTTGGGAAGCTGCATTATGCTTGAGTAACATAGGCTTTATTTAGTTTCCCTTTGCAACTTAGATTATTTTATAAACTGTGCGAAGCTGGGACGATCTGCTAGTATTTTATAAGAAAACATTAAAATTAAATTTCCTAGATTAGACTTAACACGAAGTGAATTCGTATCGGTTTCACGATATGTGTGCGGACCGGCATGGTTGACAAGGGTGAGGGGCTGAGAAGAATGGAGGCTTATAGGGGAGGCCTATGCTGCTAAGGCAACTCCGGCATATAATATAAATGAAGAAATGGATAGGGAAGAGTGTCTAAAAAAAAAACAACAATGTGAAAAAAATATTTTGTATCTTTTAATATTATTTTTTATTTTATATTTGCGCAAAATAAAACGATCATACTTACTTTAAAAAGAAACGATGGATTTACGTACCCACATTTATTTTTTGAAGTAAGTGTGAACGTTTGTTTCGTGCAAATATATAATATGCTTTTTTATTTTTTTATACATTTCTGTAAAATAAACAATTAACAAAATTGAAATAATAAGTTTCTACGATTCTAGATAAAATATTGTTCACCACCTACGAGAAAATACAGATTTCTTTATTACTTTCTATCTAAATACAATATTTTTAAATTTAAAAACGACTATTACTCAAAAAGTCAATGTATTGAGCGAATTTTACGTAAGTGATCGTGTTTTGGTATTTGAACACTTTAAGATTTTTACTTTTAAGTATTTGGATTTGGATTTTTTCATATATAGGATTGGATTTGACGGTCAAAATAGAGGGACTAACTTACTGTAATAACACCAATTGTACCTATTTTGCAAGGAATATATAATTTGAATTTGAAATTTAGAGCTTAGAGCTAATAAAACTGAAAACCCCGAGCCGTTTCGTTTACGCAGGATTGTATAGGTTATTTCAAAATATACTATTTTGCTTCCATACCACCTTAAGCTTTTTTTTTCATATACTCGTGCCCAAGGTTCTGCTCTCCCAATATTTACTTGCACCCTTATTGTGAATCTCACTCAACGTCCAGTACAGACAGACTGGCCAATGCCAATATTTCACACTTACAGTCATGGTGTACCGCCCAACGGTTTGTCCGCCTCGCTCCCATACGTTATACCCTCATCAGATAGATAACGACGCCCCTATGAAATGTTCAGGAGAAAATGTAGCATGTCACCCCAGACAGAAATAAATTTCATCTGTTAGTGGGCGACAGAAATAGTCAAATAAAAATTGGTGGCGATTCAGCGGCACACACGACTAAACTAAATTTAAAGAAGCCCCGTCTCTTTTCGGACGGAGACGACACGGTCCGCACCATAGTCAAACCAACTAAAATCACGTCAAATGTAGAAAATATAGGCGACTTTAGTCCGCACTCACTTGAATCACCTCTAAAACTACCTACATTTTCCATATTTGACGTGATTTTAGTTGTTTTGTTTGTGGTTCAGAACGTGCCGTCTCTTTCTGGCCACCTTAGATGAAAAGAGACGGGGCTTCTTTAAATTTAGTTTAGTAGTGTGTGCTGCTGAATCGCCACCATTAGTATAAAAACCTGGATATTCTCTTGCTAACCTGTGATCAGTGCACTCACTAGTGAACTTTAAACATTGAAATTAAACAGTGGACATTATGTGAACTGTTAAAAAATAAATTTCAACTCAGTGTGATATAGGCACATCAGCATAATGCTGCTCGCCGATCAAATAAATAAATAATGTTATGGCTCTTCGTCCTTTTCTGATTTGATTGAAATTTTGGTGCGGAGCTTGCTTACCCTTTGGATGTTAATCCATGACGTTATAGTTTTATACGCTTTTTTTTTATCCCGGAAGAACGCGGGTACCACCGTGGGTGCTCAGCAAAGCTAAATCGGTTTTAAGAATAGGCAGTAGTAACGGTTTTCCCTTCCAAATCACCAGCAATAAATAATTTGTATTAAATAATTAAATAAATAAATATTAGGACACATCCACACACGGCTGGTTAGCCCCATACTGAACCATTTCTAGCTCGTATTATGGTTGCTAACACTACTGATATACTACATATACATACTTACATATTAAATATAAATACATATTTAACACCCAGACCCACAGCCAACAAATTTAGTTTAGCACAAAGATGTTGACCGGGCCGGGAATCAAACCCGGAACCTTCTGATTAGCAGTCCGGTATGGTAACCTTTACGCCAACGAGGTCGTCATATTCTCATTTCTCATCAATCCTATTTTTATTACTGAAATTACATAATTTTAAATGGAAGTAGTTTACGAAAATTATATTATGAAGGTACCCCGAAGAAAACAGCACTTACAGCACGAGACTAGTTCTCAGTGTAAGTGCTGGACGCCATATCAAATTATTATTCATGTTCATTTTTATAATATTTGTTTTCTTATATATATTTTGTAATTATTTGTAACATTTTTGTTGTAATAAACAATTTGAATTTGAATTTGAATTTGAATATTTGTATTTATACATGTAGACGGTGTAAAAAGTGCATGACAAAAACAAAATATCTTCGCCCTATGACAGGGCAAATACCATTTGCGAACATGGCAAGAATTTAGATAACATGCTGTTTTCCCGGCGGCAGCTGCACTAGACTTCCCCTAAAATTAGATTTATACGTGTGGCAGTGACATCTGTAAGTGCTTAGCTTTACTACGTTATTAAGCCTGAACGCTTTCTACACCACAGTACAAACACAACGACGTAGTTTCAGGCTTCGTATGAGCTAAGTGGCTGAGGTCTGGTGTCGAGAGTTTTCAAGCCGCCCTAATGCCTCCGACTTGACTTCACAACTGTTTGTAGTAAGATTAACTAATAGCCGCGACCTACAATTTAACGTATCATCCGACCCACGGTAGCACACAGACGAAAATGACGCTTTTTAAGAGACAGTCTTGTGCACGGTTAATCATATAAAGACAGTCCGCATCGGCCGTTGTTAACCACGATGATCGCTGCAGATCATCTTAGTTAGTCGAGCTACGAGTTTATAGTGTACGCTACGTAGTGTCAGGAAAAAAATCACGTCACGTACGAGTATTAAGTTTAAATGAGTGGACTCTACGATAAAGTACGCTTGCCCAGTATCCATCACACTTCTTTAGACATACCTACTCGAACGTTGTAAGATTCGGGGAAAAGCGATTCAGACTTTTTATATGAAGGACCCATGAAGGTTTGTTTTATCTATTTGTTTATTATATAGTAGAAACGGGTACTCTTACAAATTCTCGTAAGAATGTCTCTAAAGCTAGGTTGAGACACGTGTTTCTTATGCTCCTGAATTTCAACGAAAACATGCTAAAATAGGTGTCTCCCAACTAAGATGAAATAGTCAGACTTAATAGGAAAACCACACGCGACAACTCGCAAACTGACGGAATAATATATGTGTTGTTATATCGCAAACATACATAACACAAACTTATGTTACAGATAAAATTTGCATAAAAATGGTGCATGAAAACTGAAAATGTTCAAGTTATACCCTCTCAAGTAAGCTGCGAAGTTAAATATCTTCATTACACTTATTTATTTATCCTTCTAAGTTTAAAGTTTCTTCAAAATAAATTTCATAAAAAAATTTAATACCAAATATTACAAATCACCTAAAAGAGCGTGCCATTTTAAATATTATTAACCCATGTTTTCTTGACTTAAATAATAGTAGTACTTTTATTAGCTTAAACATATAGAGGTACTTTCAATTTAAAATATATGATGATTATAATTGCTTTGCTATTTTTTCACATCGTTTTGCTAATTACAAGATATCACAGCATGATACGTGGTTTTACGCAATTAAAGTACTTACGTACGAGTATATTATATTCAGCTGTCATATAACAAGTACGTACATGATACAATTACATCTGCTTTCAAAATGCGTAAGTTACGTCGGAAATTATTTTACCACACAGGTAATGGGAATATTAGATTTCAAGGCGGTCGTTTGCTTTCATAGAATACGGTCTTTAGATACCGCACCACAAAACGAGTGAAGTAGGTGGCATTTTGTGCTCGATTTCCTCCTACGCTAACATGTAAGTTCTTGCTGCATAAGTTATATAACATACAGAGTATAAGAAATGAAACACTGCTAAAATAGGAAATTTCAAAGATAGTGTGTCAATGTGAGATTGCTATTTACGACTTATCACAATTTTTAAACATACTTTCACAAACCATTTTTTATTCATCTCGTTTTTATTATAGCTAGCTAGCTGTGTTGTGGTCTAAGATATTATAACAGACTTTCGTTCATAAAATCAGGACTTGAAGACTCTAGAATAATATCACATAAAAATTTCACAGAAATCCGAAGTCCTATAAGAGAGTTCCAAAGTTTTGCAGGCATCACTATGAAAGTTAATACAAAGCGTTATTAGTAAATCTATGTTTTTTTTTTCTAAATAGCGGTGTCTATTAAACTTTATGATTTGTAATCAGAAAAATCCTGTAATACAAATGTTACAGTTCAAATTCGCATAGCATTCATTTAATATCGTGCTAGTTTTAATAATCAAAACAAGATATGTAAAGACGCATGCTGACATATATCTTTGTTTCTGAGATCAAAAAGCCGACAGTGTGAACACAGCGTTATTAATGTTGTATGTTTAACTAAGCCAAAATTGGCATAACCATAGACCATGTTTTTTTCTAACGTACCATATCTACGTAGGTTTATACAATATTATTGCTTAAGGTATAAATTTAGATTATGGAAGAAGTAATCAGCGGCTGACCTCAACCTGGAACCACAAGTAGATATCTTAGTATTACGAGACGCTACGTTTGTAAAGGTTCGCAAATACGTTGTACTTTTTTACTAAGCCATTTTGGTACATTTAGTCATATCAGCAGTATAAACGAATATGCGTATTGTAAAGGACGAAGATGAAGTAAAGGACGAAACGATAGATTGATCAGTATATGTTATTGCATGTAAACAAGACTATATTCAACCTAACATGGGCGGTTTATGCACATCTAGACGTTTTATGTACACATATTTTCGAAATCTCTTTTAAAAACCTTTTGTTCAAGTCCCTAATTGCATGGCAAATTGTACACATATCACTAATGATATCTCGGCCAGGTTGAAAAGCATTTGAAGGGGTTTGTATATTTTGTTAATTTAATTTAGTTTTCCAATGTTTAATTATCAATTTGCCTAAAGTGTCTAGTAGTATTATACAAGGCATTGAAAAAAATATCCTTCGAGTACTAGTAAGGGAAGATTGTTTGTCAGCACCATAATGAGACCACTTATAATATTCGGTGCTCGATAGTATAATAGTCTGAAATAACTTAAGTTATATCTTTTTATTACCTCGTACGTACGTACGTACATACGTGGCGGAATATTGTTGAGTATTTTTTTTTCATATAATTGGCTTGCGCTTTATCGCAATTCACCTGAAGGTAAATGATATTGAGATCTAAGGTGGAGAGCGCTTGCCCAGACGAAACTGGTTCACTCCTGCCTTGAAAACCGCTAGATTATAGTTATCGGAGAACAGGGCATTTAAAAGAATTCCATACCTTGGTGGTTCGCACAATGAAGGTGGAAGGTAGTGAGTGAACGATGAATATGAACTACTATCTTACTTGTGCTATTTCCCACGTTAATTGATACATATACCAACTTAATACTACTACAAATATAAAGCAATTAGCATAACTATAAGCCACGCCCATACTAAATTACATCCAAATCACTTCAGCCATTTGAGCGTTAAGACTAAAAAACATAACACACACACAAACGCCTTTATCAAATTACGGTCTTATTTATAAAAAGTTATGGAACAGTTTAAGTGTTCTCTTCACTATAACAAAAGTGACTAAAATCGTTATTTATAAACGCACATAGCGCTAAATAGTTCTTGCCTACTGTAAAGTTATAGTGGCAAGAACCCTACTATAACCGTACAATAGCGGCGCAATAAGATCCAATATGGCCAACTATCAGTCATCATCTGATTTCCTGTCACCCAATGTAAACAATCAAATTTTATAGAGCATATAACATGTAAATATATATTATACTAGCTGACCCGGCAAACGTTGTTTTGCCTCACTTAGGGGTATGAAAAATAGATAATTTAGCTTATAATGCACGTTCGTAGATTTACCATAGCAGCGCCATCTATTGATTACCTTACTCAACCCAGTCGAAAGGTATCGACATCAGAATTGTGACTGTCAAATAATAACAGACAATAATTAGCAATAAATTAAAATTGCGACTATAATTTGAGATTTAAACTATCCTATCTCTCAAGTTGGATCGAACTGCACATGGTGTGCGAATTTTATTATAATC
Source organism: Mellilla xanthometata (assembly GCA_035578125.1). Classification (NCBI taxonomy): domain Eukaryota; kingdom Metazoa; phylum Arthropoda; class Insecta; order Lepidoptera; family Geometridae; genus Mellilla; species Mellilla xanthometata. The sequence goes on from JAPUBQ010000007.1 coordinate 10,623,002, forward strand.
GGTTAAGTGGTTTACGAGTCCATTGAGGACAAATGTTGTGACACGAGATTTATCTACATTAAGATTTTTTATATTTAGGGTGCGAATAATGGGACGAACCTCATTTGAATTTTCAAACAAATTCCATCCCTCAAATAGGTTCGTACACTCGAGTGCAGTACACTCGATATGTAGATTGTAGACGGGACGCAGACGGAGGAAATTGGGCAAATCTGTAATTCGATGACTGCGGCACGTCTGCCAAATTGCTGCAACACCTACTTTGCACGGTTCATGAACATAATGAAATTCTCGCCCAAGATGTTGTTGAGACGTTTTAAGATTTGGTAATTTAGGGTAATGTGGCCTAAAGTTGTCTTGAAATTATATTTTTGAAACATATTTGTAAGTTATACATGTACATAGCATATACATATATGTTAAAACTAATAATATATTGGTAAGTATAGGTATACCTACATTCAAATATGTATGTATCAAAAACTTATTACGAGACATCTAAAGTAGAAGCCACAAATAAATAAATAAAATATTTTACCAAAACTTTTCTATTGGATTTTTTGGTTGAAATTTTGTGCCTCTTTTTTCTGGTCTATTTTGAGCACAAACTATGACAAAAACTGCCCAGAGCGTCGCTTCCTCTCTGCAATGTATTTCAGTCGGTTAACTTTTTATAAAATACTACTTCTAGCCATAAAAAATAGGTTCGTAACAATAATAATCCGGATGCCGATAATTGGATCGCAAGATGTCGAAGGAAATAGGGAGACTGAAAATTCTGTATTGTTACCGCGATAAGATGTACCTATTCACATAAAATCGTGTAAAAATATAAAGAAAACGGAATAATAAGCGAGGAAATTTGTAATAACAGTACAATCTTTTGAAGAGCCTATTTACAAGCTTATTATTGTCGGCGTCTTTTTGAGTAACTTTCGTAATATCGGTTATGATATGCGACAGAAATTAGAATAAATTCCCAATAACACGAGTGTTACATTATGCTAGGCCTTCTTTCCGCCAAGCGGTAATATGGCAATGTTATTTGAAACGTATTTTAATATGAAGATAAAATATGTCATTTGTCGTATTCCGAGCAACGTTCCACGCATGTCACAGATATTGCAAATCCGTGCTCGTGTAGTGTATGGTCTCTTCGCAGAAGGATATTGTCATGTCTCACTTGACTCAGACGTCTACGTATTGTAGGTATATGTACGTCTACGTATTTGACTGAACGGAAGAGGTAAAGATTTATGCTTGATAAAACCCGAAGGACCGAGAGAAGACTTAATTTGTAAGTGTATAAATTTCTCCAATTCTGAGTAGTCTCATGTATGCATTTTTAATGTGAATCATAGTTTTTATGGTTGATTACCCAAGGGTACCAACGAGACCCTATTATCGAACGTTGTCCATCCGTATTTCTGTCTGTCTGTTTTTAATTGTCACCAGACTGGATCTCATGAACTGTGATAGCTAGAGAGTTGAAGTTTTCACATATAATGTATTTCTATTGCTGCTTACAACAAAAAAACGTGTATTTTTCCTTTTTTATAAATAATAGTATTGAACCCTTCATGCGCGAGCTCCACTCGATCTTGGACAATTATTTAATCAAGTGTTCTGTTATATGCCTGCATATACATTATGCATTTGTTGTTTAAGTGACAAGGCAAAGAAATCAGTCACTTTATGATTAACTCCACGACGCTTTCTCATTCCTGTGGCGTACTAAAATTACGATTGCAAAACTCGTGGTTTGCAATATGCCGACTTAAATAGATAATCACTTAGAATTCATCATTATGATGATGTTGAGATGATACATTGAATTAATTAGATACATAGAATAAAAATTAGAATAAGAATATTCCTAGAACTCCGTCCCAATATTTGTAAAATCAAATACAAATACAAAATAATTTATTAGACCAACTTACATTCTAAACAAAACAAACATTAAGTATAGGTACCTTAACTAATTAATACTAATTTTAGAAACTAAGTCTTAATGTAAGTGTTGTGCCTAGCTCCTGCAGTAGGATACCCTGTGTTTGCAGGAGCTAGCTCTCTTCAGAGGTGCTAAAAATAAAGTTGGGATAAACATGTTGTAAACAAGGGTAAATTATTATCAAGTAAATATAAATGTATAGATAGAATAGTATACCGGTACGAAGTGGACACTGAGTGGGATGTCAATCAAGTGTATATCTTGAATGTAATGTTTTAACAGTAATTCTCTATCCTCAGGTGGCTGTTGTAGCAGACCGGGCCCTTTTAGCCGTGTTTGTCCTCGTCACTGGCATCTCCACAGCGGCTATCCTCCTGCCTCAATTGAACAACCTTCACGTGGGCAACACGCCTCTTAAACCACCCATCTAGCTACCACTGACTTAACCGATGTATGTAATTGTACTATGTCGTGTGGCTTTAACGGGTTAGGTTATTGGCATCCTTTAAAGCTATGGTCAATGACAATGATTCGTGTATCAGGATCGAATCCTTTGATATAAGTGTAAGAATTCGATATGATAAATTAGGTATTGAAAAGTTGTTAGCGCTGAAAAAATAACCTCTTCAGTTTCATTTCCTATAAGTCTTATTAAATATTACGTACTCGTACTTTTCTAGTCTTATTGTAGTTGTGCCAATGAAAGGTTTAATATTTAATAATAGAATTTGAATGTGATAATAATACGACAGCCTTTAAAGGCTTAATCTCTGAATATTCAGTATCCGTTACAAATCAAATAATATACAAAAAATACATACAATTTACTAAGGACATTGAATCTTCTGAGAATCTAAAACTTTCTCTATTTGGTCATAAAAGTCCTCCAAATGAAAATGTTTTAAGCGTACATTTTACAATATTTTTTCATATTCAAGTATTGAAAATCTGAATAGTTTATAAACTTTTTGCCTTAATTTTTAGTAAGTCGTTTCAATTCCAGTTACCAGTTCATTAAGTTTTATATAGCGTAAAAGCGAACGAGATAAGAATATTTAAAATTTAATACGTGTAGTACGACTCAATTATTACATCCTGTTTAAAATACAATAGATAACCCATCTATGCACATTTATATTTCCATCTATATACATTTTATCATAAACCGACGATATTAACCTTGTTCTTACCCACTATTTCGATAATTATCTACAAACGTATGACTTATGTCGTTAATTATGTATAGAAAATTGATATAGTAATTCGACGTAGAAGGCGAAATGTGCCAAATTAAATTGTACTTGACGAATATTGTAAATATAGCGTCAATTAACAGATTATACTCCATATTAAATATATATGTTTTTGTATGTATGATTCTTATTATCACTGCAAGCAACAAGGCAAAAGTAGAACCAACACTTGATAAAGATAAATACTCGTAAAACTATTTTGTAATCATTATACTTGTATTAGAAATACATTAATTATGCCAAGTGAAGTATTAACTGTACCGTTGAAGTTGTCTTAAGGTTTTAGAATAAATCTATTGTTTGTGAACTCAGCATGTTACATGATACATACGTATAAAATGTGTGTAGGTGAAATATGTATACTTATATTTAAGTGATTGCTACATTTCACTTTTGAATAACATAAATTAGCTGATTAATATAAAGCTGAAAATATAAATTAGGTAATAAAAAATACAAAAAATGTAGATGTTTTAAGAAATATGTTTATTTACTTAAATCGAAGTTGTTACTGTAAGTTACGAAAAAGTATGAAATGTATTTAAAGTATGTATGCTCAACATTGTTGCCAATTCATGTTAGTAGATACAATAAATGTAAATATCATTAATAGTACTTTAAGCAAATGTTAATAAGTATAAGGTAAACATATACGAAATTAAATTAAGCTTGAAAAATAAAAGTGATTCCAAATTAAAAAAAATCTTTGTATTTATCTCACCTATTAACAACTTTCAGACCTATATAGCACAGCTCTACAAAAAACTTATTTTTTTTTGTTGCCCAGAAATTATTACGTTTTTAAGTGCCCAGATTACATATTAATATATATAATATATATAAGAGCTACATTTTATTCCAGATTAATGCTAGTAACAACACAATGAATGAATGATTTATTTGTCTATAAAATTAGGTACATAGGTGGTATCATAAAATGTCATAAAAGTTAAAACTATTTACAACTAAAATGTATGCAACAAACTAGAGGATCACCTCTAGTTTTTGCCCGTAGGGTTTACAGACATGAGTTTTAACACAGCTAGTAATAAAATATATCGACGACAATCAGTCAATTCAAAAGATATATTGTATCGCATTCCACAGAAAGGTACACGGTTTCCTATTTTGACAAATTGCGGAAAGTTACGTAATCTGGAGGAAACCGCCTACAAATAGGATCCATTATATCAATGAATGTGCTCATCCGCGGAATTAATTTATATACAGAGTGTTAGTCAGGAACACAAGCGATTATCCGAGCTATTCCAAACAGGACTCCGTTAGAACTGTGAGTACAGGGGGTTGTGTCTGTCGAGACCCAATTTAGCACACTGAAATAAGGGCTGTCGCTCCTAAGACTCGAGATTAAAATTCAAGTAAAAAATGATTAAGCGTAGGTGATTCAAAGTAAAACATCGAGATGATAGATACATGTTAAGAATAGACATCAATTATTGTTCAAAGGTAAAAAAAAATATTTAAACATATATCTATCTACACAGTTGGAATATTAGTGAGTATTTATAATAACCGGCAAATTACGTTTCGCTAAAAAGTTGAAATTAGCCCTAAATTTTGTTTGTATACAAATTTCATGGAGTCCGAGTTTTTTTCAACGAATGCAAAACCGTGGAAATCGGTTTGTACGTTCTGGATTATAGCGTCAAGAAGGAAAACCCGACTTATTTTTATATAATTTATATTATAGACTAGAGGTTGCCCGCGGCTCCGCCCGCGTGTAGGTCGCTTTTCGCGTAGCCTGTGGAAAAATTCTATTGTATCCCATTTCCGTGCCAATTTTATATAAACATTACATTGCTACGATATCAAAATGAGTTATTATTTTATTATATACGATTATTATTCGATATCTAAATCACCAAAGTATTGGTTTTATTAGTTTGGTGATGATGCGAAAGATTAGATCGTGTTCTACAAGCCATTTTTTTATTTAAATAATTAGAATACGCTAACCATACCACCAAGTGGATCACATACTTAAATTCCAATTCAGAAGTATTTAATTTCAAAAACACAAAACTTTCCCTTTGAACTTTAAACCCCAATGGCATACCTTAATGCACTCCTGGCAAATATTTTTACAAATTTATTTTAACCATCATATAAACTACAACCTCAACAACTTTCAAGACTTTTACTTGATAAATAAAGAATTCTCCATACAAACTTTCACCCCCCATTACAAACCCTTAGTTCACCCCTGGCAAAAAAAAATTGATACCATTATTTTTAATTTTACATAAACTATACATATTCCAAATTTCATTGCTGTAAGTTCAAAAACAAAGAAGTTTCATACAAACTGTTTTACCCCCTTTCACCCCCTTAAGGGTAGAATTTCCAAAAATCTATTCTTAGTACACGTTTAAGTACTAAAATATATACACACTCCAAATTGTACACCTCTAAGTTCAAAAACACTAAACTTTCATTTTTAACTTGGCCCCATGGCATCCCCCTTAATAAACCCCTGGCAAAAGTTTTTTAATTTTAGTTTGACCATTTAATAAACTACTACCATAAAAACTTTCAAGACTTTAAATTGATAAATAAAAAAAAATCCAAACATTCTTTCACCCTCCTTCCCCCTATAAACCCTTATTTAACCCCTGGCAAAAAAAATTGATTTTACATAAACTATACATATTCCAAATTTCATTGCTAGAAGTTCAAAAACATAGAAGTTTCATACAAACTGTTTTACCCCCTTTCATCCCCTCAGGGGTGGAATTTCCAAAAATCCGTTTTTAGTACACGTTTAAGTACTAAAATATATACACTCCAAATTTTACACCTCTTAGTTCAAAAACACAAAACTTTCATTTTTAACTTTCAACCCCAATGGCATCCCCCTTAATGCACCCCTGGCAAAAAAAATATAATATTAATTTACCCATTTTATAATCTATTACCATGACAACTTTCAAGACTTTAATGTAATAAATAAAGAATTTTCCATACAAACTTTCACCCCCCATTACAAACCCTTAGTTCACCCCTGGCAAAATTACTTGATACCATTATTTTTAATTTTACATAAACTATACACATTCCAAATTTCATTGCTGGAAGTTCAAAAACAAAGAAGTTTCATACAAACTGTTTTACTCCCTTTCACTCCCCTTAAGGGTAGAATTTCCAAAAATCTATTCTTAGTACACTTTAAAGTACTAAAATATATACACACTCCAAATTTTACACCTCTAAGTTCAAAAACACAAAACTTTCATTTTTAACTTTAAACCCCCATGGCATCCCCCTTAATGCACCCCTGGCAAAAGTTTTTTCAATTTCAATTTGACCATTTAATAAACTACTACCATAACAACTTTCAAGACTTTAACTTGATCAATAAGGAATTTTCCATACAAACTTTCACCCCCCATTACAAACCCTTAGTTCACCCCTGGTAAAAAAACTTGGTACCATTATTTTTAATTTAACATAAACTATACATATTCCAAATTTCATTGCTATAAGTTCAAAAACAAAGAAGTTTCATACAAACTGTTTTACCCCCTTTCACCCCCTTAGGGGTGGAATTTCCAAAAATCCGTTCTTAGTACGTGTCTACATACTAAAACAGATACACCCTCCAAATTTCACTACCCTAGGACCAGCCGTTTGGGCTCTGCGTTGTCTATAGATGAATGAATGAATAGGTCAGGACAAAGAGTCTTATAGTATAGATAACAGCCAAACTTGCAATCACATATTTTACTCTCGCACGAAACTGACAAAATACGGATTTTAGGATGACTTCTCGGAAATGAGGAAGTGCGGGAAAAGTGACGTCCCTATTTCAACTCGCAGGGCTCGTGTTTGCCTTGAACTGCATGAAAAGGGCTTACAATAGCTGGAGATGTGTTCGCAAATATACGAGTATGTATATGCCAAAGTGTGCTGAAAGATGCTTGTATGTCTATAATAAATCAAATAAGTCAGCCCAAAGTCAACAAGCTATTACTGTTTCTGTGATACATATATATCTAATATTTAAGGGAGGTTCCCATACAACAATGGTACGGAACCCTTAATGCACGAGCACAACTCGCATATGGCCAATTTTTATCTATGTTATAATATATACTTTATTACTCAAACACTGCGGACAAGTCACGATCAACAGCTACTGGTACCTTAAATTTACGTACCCCAACTGTATCAAAAGCAGCAATTAGTTGCAGAAAGTGACGATAAATTAACGGATATCTTCATTACCGGAACCAAGCTTATCTTAGCCGCTTGGGATATTAATTCGAGCACTTGGAACGTTTGGCCGCGTTTAGAATTAGCTTTCAAGTTGTTATTATTTACGACAGTGTCGTTACTAATTTGGTGCGTTGGTGTTTCAAATGAATGTATATTAAGAATATAATCATTAATTGTGTGTGAATTTGTTATAATATGATGTGTATAAACTATCACATAACTCTCACTCTCAACGAATCTCCGCACTCCGTTCTGTCGCGACAAGAAGCGAACGAACTTAGTTAAGCACAAAGATGTTGGCCGTGCCGGGAATCGAACCAAGAACCATCTGATTGGCAGTCCGGCATGGTAACCATTACGCCAACGAGGTCGTTAAAATAGAAAATTATACCTCATATATTATGCAAAATTGTTTTTTTTTTCATTGACGCTCACCCTTTTTAACACGTTTTTGTTAGTCACCATTAAACCCTGCAAAATTCTTTAAATAAAAGCACATTTCATCGTTCGGTATTTATTGTTATATTTCGGAACGCTTGCTTGAAACCAACTTTTTCAATGTGTTCGTATAACGTTTATTGGACTAAATACCGAAACGGTAACGTTAAAGATTTATGGAAAACTAACAGCCTTCTACTTGGCCAAACAATTTTGGACAAAACCTTAGGTCTTTTGTGGAATTATTTATATTTTCCTCGCTACCTTTCGAAGAGCCTTACCCTGAAAAAATATTTTCATATTTGGTGCTTATAAATATAAACCTTTGACGTTATTCGCATCGTCCTATTCTCCTATTTATATTTCAACTAGCTGACCCGGCAAACGTTGTTTTGCCTTAATAATTATTTCTAAATATACAGTAGCCGATTCTAAGACCTACTGAATACGCATATAAAATTTGGAAAAAATCGGTCAAGCCGTTTCGGAGGAGTACGGTAACAAACACTGTGACACGGAAATTTTATATATAAGATAAGTATTGACCACAACTACCGACCACATTAAGTTTAAAAATTAATTTAATTATCTCTGTTTCTTTTTAGTGCCAACTGTCATATTATGTTATTATGCAGAAAGGTGTTTCCATTGCTAAGTCCAATTTTTTTATAAGGCTTATGTAATCAATACAATAAAAAACAACTTTATTTCACGGTTACACAATAAATTCAAGATAGTTTCTTTTACTTTGTTTTGCAATAAAGCTTTGCAATACAGTGAGCTGAGATTAAAACTAAGTCATGTGAAAACTAGCATTTGAATAGTCAGATAGTACGATTTTACTATCTGCTCTCTTCTAGGTATAATAAAAATGCATAGAAGCTGGGTATGATGAGGTATTTATAAGAAAAATATTATTTTAAGGTTCTGAGGCAAAAAATAATAATATAAAAACACAGTCGAATTGGGAACTATATTTAAGTTAAAAATATTCACAAACTGCTTTGCACCATGGAACTAATCTTTTAATGATTTGCTCTTGTTACAAGTAACTTTAAGGTTACTAAAGTTGCACGTGTACCCTGAATGCTAAGTTACGAGTCTTTTGAGCCTCGTGCAAGCATCTAGCAACTTTACAGCCTTATACTAGTGGAGCAACTTTATCACAGACATTTTTTTGTAAGAAAAAATAGGATATAAGTTTTGTGTATCTGATTTCTTTCGCACAAAAATGGCTCATTGGAATTTCTAAAATTAACGACAACAAGAATATATTTTATTCACGCTCCCTCCGTACATACTTTTTTTCTTGTTAAGTCCACAGTGGATACATGTATATCTTTTTCTTGTTAAGTCCACAGTGGATCCATGTATATATTTTTCTTGTTAAGTCCACAGTGGATCCATGTATATCTTTTTCTTGTTAAGTCCATAGTGGATCCATGTATATCTTTTTCTTGTTAAGTCCACAGTGGATCCATGTATATCTTTTTCTTGTTAAGTCCACAGTGGATCCATATATATCTTTTTCTTGTTAAGTCCACAGTGGATCCATGTATATCTTTTTCTTGTTACGTCCACAGTGGATCCATGTATATCTTTTTCTTTTTAAATGCACAATGGATCCATGTATATCTTTTTCTTGTTAAGTCCACAGTGGATACATGTATATCTTTTTCTTGTCAAGTTCACAGTGGATCCATGTATATCTTTTCCACTTAAACCCACAAGTGGATTTAAGGGATGTTTATTTTTACTCAATCCCACGACGCGCAGTCAACTCCATTCACACCACCTTTCTTAAATAATTGGCAAAGTGCAAGTTGGGCTCGCGCATATAGAGTTCCATTACCGTTATCTATAAAACGTGGCAAAAAATTCGTTCAAAGTATTTTAAATTTTAACTAAACCTTAGTATTACGCTAAACATAGTCTATTTAGAGAATGATTTAATACTCAGACATGGACTGAAAAATAAACGCTCTAATTAAAAAGTAGCGCCACGTGAATGATATAAAGTGCCCTTTTTATGACCTGAGGGATTTCCACCGGAGCCTGACATGTTGGTTACTACACAAATAGCACGTGCAAAATTGTTTTACATATTCTTATACCCGGAGGGTTAGTAGCCTCGAATTACTACAAACTCTGGTTCAGTACTACTGTAGCTTTTTTAATAAAACACTCCTACACAATTTTGTAGCTGTGCGGTTATTTCAATGAATAGTTGTTGTGTAGTGACCAGTTTTTATAAGAAACAATTGTTTGCATAATTCTACTAAACTACAGATGGATGAAACGGCTAGATTCAGAACTATTGCTCATTGTTTTTATATTATATTTTTTAATTAAAATATAATTATAAAAGTGCCCTACCCGCAGACAGCGACTTAGTTTTAGTAAATTATTCGTAAGTTAGGTTTTAATTTTAATAATATTGTAGTTATTATTTTAATGTGTGTAAATTTAATGTTATATTATATTTTTATAATATTTTTACTTTAAGAATATTTCGATAAAATAATTCATTAAAATTAATTACTTGCCTTTTAGCAGAATAAAGAAGAGGATTTTTGTCATCAAAGGCTCCAAAATGTCCATCATAACAATAACGAAGGTGCCTCTGGTAGAGCCTTTTGTTTCCGCGCCTCCATGTTTGTCAGTTTTTCACACATTATGTACCTCGCTGTGGCGATATGAAATATTCGCGCACATTCATTCGGCAAGGTAGTATAATGGCTGTCAGTGTTCTATGGGGATCTTTTCTTCTTGCTCTTCAGAGGGTCCTTAATGAATCCCTTTTATATTGTTTACAGTAAAAAAATACGTATACATAAATGTGTGAATAGTGACAATACGTTTTTGTGAGCTGATATATTTTGGGTGAATTACGAAAATAATTTAAATGAAAGTTATTTTAGAATTAGCAACATGAAACTCCGTTTAAAGCAGTTGGTGTACCTAATACTCATAAATAATAACGGAAAATAAATTACAAATTTATCAAGATCAGACATATTCATTTAAATCTCCCCTTATTAGAAAATATCGTTCTAAAGCATTGCAAACGGTGCTACGGGCAAATCAAACATTCCACGACGGTTGACTATTCAATCCATGAAATATTTGGTTCATTTATGTGATATAATTTTAATAAATGAATTCGACAGTTGCAAGGCTTTGTGCGTCTTATGTTCAGATTAAATAAGGACTGATTTCGCTTGATCTTCACACTGTTGCTAAGTAAGATATCTCATCTTACTAATAGGTTCTTAGCCAGAGAGCTCTGTGTACTTTGAGCACTTCCCATTACAGAAGTTTACCATATAACCAAATATTAAAATGATTAAATATAATAATTATGAGATAAAGATTATATAATGATTTTCGCTTACTAAGTTTCACAGGTAAGTAAATAACGGTTCCATTTAAATTTTTATTGCAAATTTTTGCCGACTAATTCATTTAGCTTTCACATCAAGTTCATTCACAAAATTAGAGTCATTAAAATATTTTTATCAAATTATTATATCGTTTCAAAGCTACGCGCCATCGCTGGACCTAATGGGCGTCGAAATTATCTCTAAGACATTATTTACACATAATTGGGCAATATATCTCTAGAAAATAACTTTTTATTTCTATAGCTATTTTAATCTAAATATTGTTCTATGTTTTAAAGTAGATGGACATAGAAAACTTCTTCTTGGTGAAAGAAATTCAAATTTAACAAAGTAGGCACATAGCCCGGTCAAATTAGACCAAAAATAAGAGTACCAAAATTCCCATCAAGCTGAAAATTGGTGAGATTGTTTGAAATGTCATTACTTAAAAACAACAACATTTATCAAAAAACATTGGTGGGAATTCAGGTAACTTCAAATATCTAAATTGACCGGACTAACATACGTTTTTCAATTTTGTTGAATTTAATTTGGGTGAGGTACCTACTATTACTATAATTCGACCGGTCCAAAGAAATAAAGTATGTATATTAAAATTAATAGAAAATTTTGTTCTCCTAATTTGTATTACTAAGTCGTATTTAATATTAATTTAATATTATCAGTTTCGATTACCAATGATTTTCCTATTTCCAGCAGTTTTTGTTTGGCTGATGGGTAATTCCTCTTTGTGTTTGAACAGCTGATGCCCAGAAAATTGAATAAAAGATGATATCTGACTTTTTAATTTTTTAGAGTAAAGCTACCTAGTTAAGGAATCTGTGAGGAAAATATGAAGAAAACGTTTTTTTGTACATAAATTAGGAACACGGAAAAGGAAATGGAGAAAATGGTATTCCGGAAAGCTCCGCGAAATAACAATATTTTAGTCAATAAAAAAATGTTTATTTCATGCTTATTAAGCAAGCTATTTTAATTTATATGCAATTTAAAAGCGGACATTTTCCAGCAATTTTTTATAGTGACAGAAAAAACCGTAGTGGGAAATTTTCGGGAATTTTCTATTATACTTACTTACCTAAATAATCATATTCATTGAAAATTTACCTTATTTTACTTTTCTCCGACATTTTATGGAAAACATATTAAAAGCTATAAGTCCCATCGAGACTCTTTTGGAAAAGGGTTGAAAACTTTGGAAGACAGACGAGGGTAAGACTCGAACATTTCTCCGCTAACCAATTCATTTCCTATCTTTAATATTCATGTACAAAATAGATAGAGCATCTGGGACATAAAAGTTTGGGAAGATATAATATTACAACACAAGTAAGACAATGTATATAATTGTATTAAACTAGACATACGTACACAAATATGTACATTCTTTTCTCGACTGCAAAGTATTTTGAGTTATTTCTAGCGAACGATGAAAAAACAACAACTAACGTGAAGATCGGGAAAGGAGAGCAATTACAAAGAGAAAAGCAAAAATCATAAGTTTATCAAAGCGTAATGTGACAACGCATGAAAGTGGATATCATATTGGTTTTGTTTTCCGCTTCGCAAATGGATTGGATGGGTCAGTGTTAGCATTGGCGGACAAACCAGCCAACGTATTCAACATGTACGTTAATACATACACGTTGAATACGGCTGGTTTGCCCGCGTGTAGCCATGCGGTAACCTTGCACGCGTGCTCACTTTGCTTGCAACAATTCTTGGCCATACCTAATGTTACAGGGCTACTGGTAACTCACCTATATAATAAAATTTGAGGATGGTTTTGGCACATCTAGACAAACTACAATTGTTTCAAAATTGCTGTACTCGCTAAACTTACGTAGCAATTTTTTTAAGCTGCGCCATATATTTTTTTACCACTTTTTGTTAGTTAGTTTAGTTAGTTAGGCCGTAGTCACCTAAAGCCTAAATAATGGTTTTGGGTTAGCAGTATCGATATGAGACAAAACAATTATTAACGGTGCAAGGTAACGAAAATTTGATTCAAGATTAATTACGAATTAGACTTTGCCTTCGAACAAAACCATAGGTTGCATCAACTTATTTCTTTTTGAGACTAAGAGTCACCAAGAATGACCAGAAAAGTTAAATTAGGCCTTTAAAAGTTAGATCACTTTGAGTTCTTTCGTAACAAAATAAAGGTAGTTTGGTCAATCTCTAGACCGAAAGAGGGTAGATTGTGATTGATTTACGTCACTACTTTGATGTTCCAACTTTGCTATTAGTAAACGCTTGACTTGTATCCGGGGCAACTTGTTTTTATTGCAGATCTGAAAAGCCAGCTCTTTTTATTGTTCACCCAAGTGATTAACAATTTACTCGTAACAATAGGTTTGTTGGAAATATGAACACATGTCACGAAAATAATTATAACATGCAGACAACGAAAACTCTATGATAGCGCGTAAATTAGCCCTGAGCCGTGTAAGTTGAATTCGTCATATGTTTCAGCATCTTAAGATACCGTAACATACTCAACCATGTGTTGATGGTGTATTGAATGGTAACATAATAGCATCACAGTTATCTGTGATGCGTTTTGGCTCTCTCAAGTATACGGACGAACCCGAAAAGCCGCCGTGAGTGCCACCAATCATTAACAAGAATACGCAGCCAGAATTAAAAGCGATTTTAATTAACTTTATTTGTTCAAGGTCAATTTATTTTGATAATAATGATTTCCTAGTATATTAGATATATTATGATTTACCTCATTTCATACATTGTTAATAACTATATTTAATAGCTTATCTGATAGCGTTGCGTATTTGGTGTCTGGTATGATACTCTATCGGCGCTCAATATCTGCTACTATTGTTACTTGGAGGGAGTCAGGGATTGTCGGCGATTAACTCACTAGAGAATAGAATAGCTCGACGCTGCACAAAGCGTTGCCATATTAAAACCAGTAGGCGCAACGCATTTTGAAATGGATCTGACTCAACGAGTTTCAATAAGTTATCGAAGTAGCTGCCCTGCTGTTTGAAATATTGTAACTACACTTATTTATGCTGGATAGCTAATTTTAAGTTGCAAATCAATTGATATCTATACTCTTTTCTACTTCTGTATTTATCCTTCTGTTCCCAAATAAAATATTTTTATTATTTATTATATTTATTGTATCCCACTTCATGTAGTAAATTATATCGGTAAATTGATACGAGAACAAAAAAATAATATATGTTATAACAATACATTCATGGTTAAAGCATTTTTTTAAAGATCTGTTAAAACTAAATCAGAGTGTTAATCCGGGGCAGAAGGAAGTCCGGGATACAAAGTAGCCTATGTCTTTATGCAAGGTCTAACCTCAATCTTCATAATAAATCTCATCAAAATTTGTCCTGCCGTTGGAGCGTGAAGAAGTAAGATACATTTTGAAGTTATTTTCGTATCCCACGGGAACCAAATTTTTTTTCGGCATAAAAAGTAGCCTAAATGTGTTAATCCAAAGTGTAATCTATCGTCCCACCAAATTTCATAACATCACAGAATCGGTTCAGCCGTTTGAGCGCAAAGAAGTAACAAACATACACACACAAACTTTCGCATTTATTACACATATTAGTAGGATTTTCAGTGAAGTGATTATTGTATTGGTTATTGTAGCAAAATGTAACTAAAAGAACGAAAATTTACCTTTAGGTAAATTAATACGTGTAATGTGTATATTCCTAATTGATGTATATCAGTTTAGTTAGTACCTATGTAGGTATGATTTCGTACTGCCTATATCACTCAATCTCTCACTCACCTTAACCATAGATTTAGATGTATGGGTCTTAACTTACTCTCTGAATTAACACTTACTTACATTTTAATCCTAGACTTACGTGGGTATCACCACGAGGTAAAAAATTCTTACTTACGCTCTCTTGTAGATCTTCTACAATATAAAGCATTTTCGGTACAAAATTCTGTGTTTTCTTCACAACATTGTATTCTATGAAATAGCAAAATAACAATTATTTATTATTTTGCTTCTTTGTTATTTTGAGTTCTTCAGTAAATTTATTTACAAATCGAGAGCTGAGATTCCGGGAAATTGATTGACAAGCCACGAGCCCCTCGTAAATGTTGTGGGCAAATCAATCATTCTTGTCACAGCTGTTACCGTTCAAATTGTGTCCTTCGGAATTAAGAACAGCAAAATTTTCTATAGAGGGTTCTATTAGTTCTCCGAATAATAGACCTCGCGGATAAAATTTCTTGAACTTAAATAAAATTACTTGATTAAAATGAAAACTAAAATTACAAACGTATGTAATTTATCGGTCTTCTTCTTCGTATGAGTTAAGTGACCAAGCTATGTTGTCGAGAGTTTTTATAGTGGAGCGCCTGGGGGTTTTCAGCTCGGATTAGAGTTATAGTGAATGAATTAATATGATTGATATGGGATATTGTTTTTTAAACTATAAATTGCAATGTTTACCCAAAATTTTTTTGTGCACTTTATTTTTATTTTTTTTTATATAAAAGTAATGTTTGACCATATATTAGGTCCTTACATATGAAATTGGCGTTTTGTATTGGAGGAACAAAAAGTCGAATATTTTTTTTTATATTATATATTTTATTAATCAAAGTATAAACCATTATTTTCTATGCACTTTTACCATCTCAAAGGTAGTTCATTGATCCCTTTACTAAAAAAACCAGTCGGACGGGAATCCATAAAATCTTTGAAGGCGATTTGGACTGCCCCATCGGAGTTGATTTTTTTCCCTTGCAAGAAGTTATCCAAATTTCGAAAAAAAATGGCAATCTGTTGGAGCAAGGTCCGGGGAGTACGGAGGATGTCTTAGACTTTCTAGCTCTTCTAATTTAGTAGCCGTCTTTTGCGCAGAGTGTGGTCTAGCGTTGTCGTGAAGCAGCAGTGGCGTGGAGCGATTGACCAGCCTAGGTTGTTTACCCGCTAGCTTTTCCATCATGGTTTGCAATTGCTGACAATAGGCATCAGCCGTAATAGTCTGGCCAGATTTGAGAAAACTGTAATGAACAATACCGGCACTAGTCCACCAAACGCTTACAAGTAACTTTTATGGGGTTAATTTTCGCTTGGGGCAGGATTTGGCTGGCTGGCCAGGATCCAACCATTGCGCTGAGCGCTTCCGATTATCGTAAAGAACCCATTTTTCATCACAGGTAATGATTCTGTTTAAAATACCTTCATTATTGTGCCGGTTCAGTAATGTAACGCAGCAGTTGACGCGCGTTTGCCGGTTTGCTTCAGTCAATTCGTGAGGTACCCACCTTTCAAGCTTTTTAATCTTCCCAATTTGCTTCAAGTGAATTAAAACAGTTTTATCACTAACATCGCAGCCTGCAGCTAACTCGGACGTGGTTTGCGATGGATCCGCTTCCACAATAGCCTTCAACTCTTGAACTTGACACTTGAGTCTCAGGCCGTCCACGGGGCTTCTTCTGCAGGTCGAAATTTCCAGAACGAAAACGTTGGAACCAAAAACGAACTGTGTTTTCTTTTGCAACACGACCACCATACACATCATTCACCCTTCGAGTTGTTTCCGCAGCACTAGTGCCACGGCGGAACTCGTACTCGTAAATAATGCGATATTTTAAGTTTTCCATTTTTTAATATTAGTGACGCAAACGGAAAAAAACAGAAGAAAAAAAACAAATGAATGACGGTCATTGAAGCACAAATACGTGAGTCTATAGCTGTACAAATTTTAATTTGGAATTCCTTACCAAAGAGGAGAAATTTGTGATTAAAGTGGTCAGTACGAAAAACGCCAATTTCATATGTAAGGACCTAATATATGGCCAAACATAACTTTTTGATAAAAAAAAAAAAATTAAGTGCACAAAAAAATTTTGGGTAAACATTGCAATTTACAGTTTAAAAAACAATATCCCATATCAATCATATTAATTCATTCACTATAACTCTAATCCGAGGTTTTACGGTTTTGAATGCTCCAGGCACTCCACTATTAAGCCGTAGCCATGTAGCGCCTATAGCTCGGCTGACTAAGGTGATCTGACGCGATCATCGAGGTAAAGCAACGGTCGATGCGGAGAGATAGGATGTACAACCATGGACAAGACTGTCTTTTAAAAAAGGAAATTTTCTATAGGCACTAACGTTGTATACTGAAGAGTTATTATACAACAAGAGTCTTATACGAGTAAAGAAAATTTCCATGTCACAATGTTAGTTACCGTACTCCTCCGAAACGGCTTGACCGATTTTTACCAAATTTTATAAGCGTATTCAGTAGATATGAGAATCGGCTACTATCTATTTTCCATACCCCTTTTTTTAATAATATAAATACATTTTTGGTAATTATCTAAATGCTTAAAAACTTTGCTTCTTATTTAATTCATCTGATCAAAATGTTCGAAAATTTTCCATTACAATGATCCTATTATGAATTCTGAAGAAATAGAAGCTATTCATTCACGTCTCATTAATTTTCGAGCTAAAACTTATCTACAGAAATATTGTTCTCTAAAACATTGTTAAAGTTTCAAGTAATGCAAATGGGTCATAAAATCTTATTTCGGTTAGTGTCGGCCCTTAAGTCTGTCAATCAAGTGTTTCTATTGTGCATAAAATGATCGATATCCAAGAAGCTGGCTCGAATATCTCGGACACATCAAGAGGCGCCAAGTGTCCCTTTGTCTCGTTATTATGTCGCAATTAATTAGATACTTAGAAAGCAGTCAACTTTTTACGAAATACAACTTTGGCAACTAAATGTTCTGTAATTGATGGTGCATATTGTCTATACCAATGTTATAATGAGGAATAGTTTGATTGCTTGTTTGACGCGAATAGACTCCGAAACTATTGGACCGATTTGTAAAAATCTTTCACCGTGGGCAAGCTACATTATCCCTGAATAATATAGGCTATATTTTGTTTCTCTTTACAACTTGGATAATTTTATAGCCCGCGCGATGGCTGTTAGTAAGATATATAGCAATCTTTAATATTGTATATAAATGAGCATACTATAAATAGGAGTAACTAAGGCAGGTACAGCGTGTTAACAATAATAGCATATCCTACGTACTTGTGTTAAATTTTGTATCAGCCATTGTAATTAATTACCTAAAAAGCCTTTAGAGGAAATACAAGCAAATGCCTATGAATTATAAGCAAATCCGCCTTTAGCAGGCGATTCTATTAGTTTGTTTGGTGTGCTTTTGGTATCATATTGCAGCCGGCGGCAGTGTCAGTCTATTGAGCAAATAGTTTAGTAGAAAGGAAAATAGATAACAGTGAAATAATCGAAGTATGGCAGAAGCAGTTTTACTGTAAGGCTACAGTCAATTTATCTGTAAAACCTTCAAAGGTTTACTATGTATTCCACATCTTGCAAAAATGTGATTCTTTTGCACTTTTTCCTTTCACTTTTCTTCTTTATAGTTCTTCTTCTTGCTGTTCTACAAATAGAGAATAATATTTAACATACCGGTAGATTCCCCTTTGAATAGAGTACATATAAGTACAAGTATATACTCGTATAATATAGCCATTTATTCAGATCTTAAGAAACAAAAAATAATTAAATAAAAACAAATAAAAGTTTGAACTATTCTACTATCTGCTGTTTAGTAATCTTTTGCAGATCTGTTTGCCAATCGGCAAAGGCCTCCTCCAACCTTTTCCACTCTGTCCTTACTATGGCTACTCTGTTCCACATCACTCCTGGCACCTCTTTGATATCATCGTCCCACCGTTTCTTTTTATTTTACCTTCCCTGGGGTTATGTACAAGTATGTAGTTACATTTATTATACTCGTTCATATTTGTTTGTAGACTTTGCTCCCAGCAAGTGGTCTAATGACACGTGCATTCTATTTTAAATGACTGACTTGCATAACAAGAATTTCATTTACGTAGCTACCAAACAATAAACTAGCTCGTTGTAAATGTTACGCTGATTACAGAGTTGTTCAAATTGTAATTAATAGTACTCAGACTACGTTGAACTTCAACTATTTATAAAACGGTAAACTACTATTGTAAGATAGACCTAATGATAGACTAATAGATCACACACACAAGTGTATTTATCTGAAAATAATTGCACTGAGATATCTGTTTTGTGATCAAAATTTAGTAATATTGTCTGTTTTGCTATCTATCTAGACTATTTTAAGTTTATTAAGTGATTACTATTTAAAAATCTTAGAGGAAATGTTTGCCAGTCTGAGAAGCATTTAGTATGACGCTCGTAAAGCTTTAAAAGAATGGTTGGCTTCTCCTGTAAAAATAGCATATTTCGTCATGTGGCCCTTTTGCATTTAATGAGCGTAATGTAAAACACACTATTCACACTATTTATAATCTATATTCATTGAAATTTTTAACATTATTTTCTTAATTTAAATTCATTTAAATTTATTTTTTAGTTCGGTTTTCTATAAAAAGCGTGTTATTTTTAGTTTTTTTAAACTATTATTTAATATCTACTTTTTAGTTTGGATTATTTATAAAAGCTTGTTTTTTTTTTTATTTTAAACTATTGCACGACTCAATCTGACCGTTTAAAGTGGGTCAAAATCGCGCCCAAAGAAGTCGGTTACAAACAAACATACAGGTGAAGCTAATATTATAAAGCGTGTAATAATATAAACCTTTCGTCTACACTTCCGCGATGCGTTCCGGGTATCTTCCAGGAATATGGTCGGGATTGTTCGGGTTGTACTCCCAGATGAGATATTCGGGCTCGTTCAGGTACAGTGGCGGTATCTCTTCACTCGGTTCTCTCTCCTGGCCCACTAGCTTTTTGTTCCTGAGCAGCAATTCTCGCACTCGAGCTTTGGTTTCTTCTGATATATCTAAATCATAAAGTGTCTGTTAACTTTAATGTGTCTATTTTTCGATCTATCTAGACTAGACTGTTTTAAGATTATTAAGTGATTAATTACTATTTAAAAATCTTAGAGGAAAAAGGTTAGCGTGGTATGGACATGTGATGCGTAGAGAGGAGAAGCATGTCACTAGAAGATGTATGGAAATAGTAGTGCAAGGAAGAAGAGCAAAAGACCGCCCGAAAAAAAATGGAGAAAGGATTGAGTGTGGAGATGACGTCTGATAGAGGAGAGTGGAAGAAGAAGATTTGCTGTGCCAACCCCACCTAAATGGGATAAGGTGAAGAAGAAGAAGAAAGTGTCTGTTAACTGGCAACTTACGTGTTTAATGTAAAAGTATTTTTTAAACAGAATATTTTACAAGATCACATGCAAGTAAAAAAATTGAAAATACAGTGAAAACTCTATATAACTACACTGAAGGGACTGTGCATTTTATGACGTTATTGAGAGTGGTCGTTAAGTGGAGAAAATGTGTCATTGTATGGAATACAAGATAAACCAACAAAAGCCAATTGATGCTTTAGAGAGTTTGTCGTTAAATCGAGTGACGTTACATGTAAGTAGTTTACAATGTACATGTTTTTTTTCTAGTAGTGCGTAAGTTATACTTGTAACTAATAGTAATATTGAAACAAGATAAATTCTAAACTAAATAGGACAAGGCCCAAAAGGCGTGACGATCTTATAAGTCTTAATTAGAAACCCGAAGAAAAGAAGTCCTTGCCGTTTTTATTTTATTTATATTAATTGTGTAAGTAAGATAAAGGAAACTATTAACTTCGTATATAGATTATTATCTAATATTATTTTATCCTAAATGACCTTCGACAGTAACATAATATTATTGTTTTGAACTATATCGGACGGCATTATACGCGATTAGATAAAAGGAAAGTAAATTTAATATCTTTATAAAATTCACTAATCGGTAGTAATCATAGTGGGGCTAATACAAGTTTTTTCGAAGGCGCATAATCATATATAGTTTTTCTACGTTTTAGTTTTATCTGTAAACAAATTATCTCAAATGATCAAAATGTTGCCCTCTTCTGTTTTACATCTAAATTGGTTATGAGATTACTTACGTGGGTATCAAACCGTATCGACTTAATATCTTATCTAAAAATAACTACTTAGCCTAAGTAGACATTATAGTAGACCAAATAAATTAATGTTGATAAAAGATACGAAAATAATACTTGTTTTGGTATCTATTTGAAGCGTGTTAGTAATTAATGTAGGCCATAATTATCACCAAACACGTTTTACTGTATAAGTCACTATAGAACAAATGCATTTTATAACTAATAATACTTGTTACAAGATAGAACAAAGTACAACACACGGGATAAACTTCCGAAAAACGCATACCACCGATCGATCTGAAATTTGGTGTATGTACCTACGTAAGTATATAATTAGGGTAAGTATTTTGACCTCATAATCACCAAATTTTACGCAAACACTATTTTCAATAGGAAAAACGGAGGAGAAGCTGATTTTATTCAGTGTGCATTACCCAAAATAAAGATATTCGTAATTAGGAGGTCAAAATACGTTACTATGCCAAATTTCAGATCGATCGGCGGTATTTGCCCTTCGGTAGTACACCCTTCATTCGTACCGAATAAACGAAGCTTCCTCCTTGTAAATACCCCAAAGAAAAATCAAGAAACATTGTAACTAAAAACTTCTAGCAGGTAAGAAAACTCATCCAAACTACCCAACTAGTTACTTACTAGTTTTTCGAAGGTCAATCTTCAAGACGTTTCTGTTTTGCGTGAGAGCCTTTATGAGTGTTTCTTCTGGCTCACCTTCGAAATTGTTGGAGGCTATATCTAGCCTTGTCAGACCACGATTCAAGCTTAGGAGACCTGCCATCTGTAGATAAAGAAGTCTTAATTAGAATTTATATATAAAATGGACAAGGTTTTCTCCCGAATGGAAGTTTCTAAATAGGAATAGACATAGGAGCTGGCCCCAAGTCCAAGTAAAGCACCGGTGTCTTTCGCACCAAACTATTTCAGACGTTTCAGTTGGCTTAGGGCAGAGAAATAATGTACTTATGAAAAATTATAAAAACAATACCTTTAATTGGGTAGCAGTGCGATGACGTAGGTTAAGTAAATAATATTTTTTTTTAATTAACATGCAGTAAAGGTGATTTTGTGGGTGGTAATAGTAATATTGAGTCGATGCAACTAAATGAAAATGTAACAATGATTCGCTTATTTCCACCAACTATATTAATAATAAGTCACAATAAGTTTTCTGATGGACACATAATTAATTACATACAAAAGTCTGATATAATTCTCATTTTTTTTTACTTATAAAATTGTATAACGATTACCAAAAACTTCACGATAAATATTGGAACAAAAAGTGAAAGATATCGATTATATTTATAAACGACAATGTAAAAGTATGTTTGTAAATAAATGATAAAACGACCCGTTGTATTATGCAGATAAGATAAATAAATAAGTAAATTTCATATGCATAAATATAGCGTTCTAGATATACCAGCTGGGTAGATAAACACATAATTTGACATTGCGGTTATGATAGATCTATCTTCACAAGGACAAATATAAGTACACACGTGACATGCTCTCCAATTAGTGCCTAAATAATACGAGGCAAACGTCACGATATCGAATTGACGATATACTTATTAAGGCGATATGGGAAGCAAAAAAATATATAAAATCCTGCGTATATGATAGATAGAGTTATGGTTTTTGCAGTTTACGAGAGAGTTTTAATTTCAGCGAGCTTTTTCAGGTATATTGTCTTTGATTGGCGGTATCGAAAGCAAAAGCAAGCTCCTGTGTAGATGATAGAGCTACGATTTTTTACTTTAAAGATTCTTTTTAGTTCAATCATAGATAAATTATATAATTATAAAGTTTTTTTTACATAAATACATGCATACTTTGTTATACAATGGTTTTGTTATCTTTGATTCAGTGAAATAAATCGTTAGAGTTCCAAAACACGAGTATGTAAAACTTGCTCCATAAGTTTATTTTTTTAATAATTAGTCGTTATATTATGATTAAAAATGGTAGAACCATACCATTAAATAAATTTAACCTGTTTTTGTAGGCAATTATTAAATTGAATCGTTGGAGCTTATCACTCTAATATTGCTGATTATGGATTTTATATTATTTCGTGAAATACTTAGATACTACAGCGGTTTAATTGAATTGCTCATATATGTATGGCGCGGCTAAATTTGGTTCGACATCACCTTAATTTCGTAATTGTAGGAGTATGGGAAGTACCTTAACAGCGGATTTGCCATGGAAACCGCACGAGTTCACAATCAGCGTCTGTGGTTTCACTTTGCAACGTACGAACGCAGCCGCGAAAATGGTCGCGCATTCCAGTGACATCTGGTTCAGGCTGAAATCTGAAAGGTGTGCATTATTTCCTAGTAATTTATTGCATTTAACTGGCAATTAAGTGTTCTTCAAAAATAGGGAGAAAAGATAAAGGAACCGAGAAAAGAATAAGATTAAAAATAGTAAAGAAAGGTTAAATCGAAATATTGAAAGAGATTTGTTAAACCATGAGGCATGATATGGAAAGTGTATGTTTATAAATCGTTTTTTTTTTTCTATATTTCAATTTAAATAAGCAATATCTTTTATTAATTGTACCTTATAAGCAAACTATTACTGCTAAAATCTCAAGCTTGTCTTGTAACTCAGGTTTAGTAACTTTCTGAAACTAACCAAGAAGCTCTATGGGCGCGGCTGGGTTCATCTGTAAAGCGTAAGCTATACCTTGCACACCTAACTCTTTAAATCGATTGTTAGCTATTCGCACCACTCTGAGAGCTGGATGCACAGAAATGAACCCTCCTAGTGCTTTCATTCCGTAATCACCAATCGTGCAATGATTAAAATCTAGTTCCTCAATAGACTCCTTTGTAACTAGATGTTCCAATATGTATTTTACTTTAGAACAACACAACGTGGTCCTATTTATGCGTATGGTTTTTAAATGTCGCAGATTTGCCAAACCCCGGCAGAGATATTCACAGTCTTGCATTGAGAACTCAAAATATCTGGGCAGGTAGTTCTCTTCTATGTCGTTTTTGGTGAACACTATGGCAATCTCCTGAAGGTTGTACAGTTTGACCAGAACAGGCTCTAGTGGAAGATGGTCGAAGACCTTTGGGACGCTGTAGAAGCAGCAATCCTCTATATAGTAATCTTCATAAATTGGTGGTGTCGGCTGCCGAACCATTATAAGCTCTTCTATGTGCAAATAGTAAATATATGGGCTGAGCTGTAATAAAGTTAATAATAGGTTTTTAAAGATGAAAACAACAGGTAAAAATGAAGAATAAGTAAAAATAAAAAATACGTTTCTTTGGTAACGGTTACAAAAATCTAATTATAATATGCATACAAACGCTCCCAAAGTAGTTTTTAAAAACTGTGTTATGAGAACCAATGGCGTGTCCCAAATTTTCACAATAGTATGTGTATACTTATACCGAAATAATATAAAAACAATGCATTAGAAATTAAACAGAAAATAATTAGAAAGAGACCGCCAGCATGTATTTTAAATAACAATAACAAAGTAAGTATGTCTTCTGTTGAATTCGTATAATTTTTACGAGTTTCTCTTAAAATGAAATCAATCAGATAATCTTTTGTCAAATTTGAACTTAAGTTCTACATAGAACTTATGTCTAAGTATATTAAGATTATGATAAGAACAATAACAATACCAATTTGGCCAAATCAACAGCTTCTTTCTCATTGAATACATCAGGATTGACATGCTCCAAGTAATCTTGTAAACAAGCGGATAAGTATTTGCCTTTCCAATACTTCACGCCTAATTCTTTCTTACGCGGGAATACGCTTTCGAAACATCTCTGCCAGTAGCGTTCGTCCTACAAACATAAATTATTATAATCAGTGCTCGCTTAAGTAACGCATAATTGTTATTACTGTTTGGGAGGAACCAGTGTGAATGACAGAACAATTAACTGAGTACCCTCGTCACTCCTAATCAGGACTAATTGTAATTGTAAAGTATGTTCATAGTCACTTAGTATACGTGAGTAACTAAATATGTTACAGAAAAAAAGATGAGTAGGTAGATCATTTTCAGCTAATTAGTGATTCCATAATATATGTTGTATATCCTGTTTAGATATAAGCGCAGATATACATCTTTCCTACCAACCCGACTGACAAAGAGTACCTACCTAAGGTTTGAATTTGATACGAGTAGCAAATTTTTTAATTATTCTAATCATTTCAATATAAACAATATTAAAATTGAGTATAGTATTTTATATTACATTATAATATCCAAAAACTCTATTAATTATCAAAAAATTCTATTAAGGTTTTATCACGTATACCTCGATTCTAATAACCCTAACTACACCTATATACATACCTTGTGATTTTTTTCATTTGTTAAATAGTATATCGTTATATAAATTTAAACGTGTACCTTTATAAGAGGGACACTGAATTTCAAAGGTATATCGTCTGGGTACAGATCCATAAGCATGTCTCTGTCTTTTCTAAGAATGGTTTTCAGAGGGTCTATTCTGTGGAAGATTCTGGAGAGTTCAAGAGCAGCCCAGTACCGGAGCGGTGCGGGAGTAAGGTTTACTTCCCAGTCGAAGACATCAGCCCGTATCTTCCTAGGTCCCTCCGATACCGAGTTTTTCATAACAGTGGAGGTGGCATACGCCTTTCGGGCGTTCTGGCTCACCACATAAGGGAAACAGTAGGGAAGTGGATTGGGTTCTATTATTTCATCCATGATTTATTTTATTATATCTTTAAAAGAAATTAAATAAAAATGTAAAAGCGCAGTGCAAAATTTTAGACAAGTCAATTGTGAATTTTGACAGATAGACAAAAACTGAAATGAAAAACTGCACCCGTGACAGGAATAGATTATGAATTGTCAATTACTTGATCACGAGAAGAAATAATATTTTGTGATGAAAGTTCATGGGAACTGAAACGGACCTCCTTTTTATCCATCTACCTACGACTCAAAACATTCTTAAATCCACAGATTTATATTTTCTTTTGACATAGTCTTCTAAGATTAAATAATTCCGTTGAGCTTCAGTACCTACAGTATCAACATGTTTTTGTTGTAATCATAAAATATAGTTGCTATAAATAACCATGACTGCTACAATTATAAATGTAGTTAACTTGCGTAGTCGTCGGTAATAAATGCTGTTAACGTTAACCAAGTAAAAAGCGATTCAGTCCTTTGTGTTTACTGTACAAAGTCCAATACCACCATAACACAAATAATAGGTTCGGGTGTTTCCGCTGACTTTCGTAAACGTTCGGATCAAAACAACGCAGCACCCACGGAGACCGGTAGCGACGCTTGTTTCTGTGTCATTCATATCAATATTGTTATATCGATCGGTCTGCGCGAGATTCTTAACAACGTCTTTATATTAAATATGGATTCTTCTAATAAAAGGTCCGAAAAGAATAACAATACGTCTCAGAACACGAGCTACAACCCGTGGAATTTGATTTTCAACACAAGAAACCGTACTGAGAGCGAGAGCAGTGTCAGCTCTAACCAACCGAACTGTCAGACAGGTACGTAAACAACTTTCTTTTAATTTTGCTAAATTATTTATTTTAGTGCCATATACGTTTGTAGTTTATTTTTAAATTAAGTAATAATTTTGTAATGTTAAAGTAGTTAGGTAATAAGCTGATAGTTGTTATCTTAACAGTCTTTAATATTAACTTGCGACTTACAATATCAGTCATTCTCAAGAGCAAAATATATAGATGAGTACAATGATGTTAATTATTATTATTGTGTGTTGAACTTAAATAATAATTGTGTTATTATTTAACTCAATCATTTAATTTTTATTTAGATATGTATGAACGGGACATTACAGTCTTTTTTCTCTTTATAGTTTTGTTTAACTTTCTATATCAATAGGTCAAACAATTTTAGCCTGAACGTAGTCTATTAATAAACCCATTTCATTCTTTTTAATCTTATACTTGGGATACCTTTAGATAAATATGAAGATTCCATTATCGAAACTAATCGCGAATGAAGTAGGTATGTATATTAAAACGTGACTTAACAAAACTCTTCGCATGTAAACAAACAAAATGTCCCGTGCGGACAACAAAATATGTCCTCAGTTTGTTACCTATGCATGTGTGCTCATAGAGCATTGGAGCGTGAGATAATTTTATATCTACCGCGAGAATACGAGATAGGTTGTACGACCAACGACTGTTTAGTTGTTTCAAATAGTTTAAAATAGACACGAAAACAAACATAAAACATAGTGATTCAAATTATTCCGCCTATCAGATAAAAGAAAATGCACTGAAAGTCGAAGACACGTGTGACGACGCCTTAGTCATATTTACTATATTATTTTGTTTTATTTTTTTGGACACGAAATTTAAAGTTACATATCCGCTGTTGTTACATTGCTTCAAATAAAAAGTACGGGCCCAGTAGTTTTTGATAAGTAATCGAAAATACGGATAGGAAAACATAGTATTTAATTTTATGGCGCTTGTACACCTATAAAACCGTCTATTTTTTGTTTCGTTTTTTTGCGCTACATAAAATTATCTTTCTACTGTTATGCTAGAGGGATCGGTTAGAGCCACGCAACCTTCTGAGGAGATTGTAAGCCGGTTTAAAATATACCTGCTACTAACCAATACGATATGGTTGACACTACGAATACAAAATGCATGCATTATTATTATTATCTGTTTGCATTTACCTCGGCATGATACAATCTTATATGGGTAGCGTGATGTTTTTTTAAAAACATGAAGTAGTTAATTTGTGTATATTGGGAGAAATTGGGACATAATTAATTGTAGAGTTTTTCCAAGATTAGATTAACTAAAATACCAAACCGTGCCATAACGATGTGTTAAGCGAATTTCGACTTTTAGATCTCAAGCATAAAGATCTGTCAGTATGCATGTCTTCTGGCACGACACCTAGATTTAAACATTAGAACAAATTCGCTTAGTAAAGGAACACTATGCAAGTTCTAGTTTCAATGTTACATAATTATACATCATTCAGAGTGCAAAACATACATAGTAAAATTGACGTACGATAGGCTACATCGGTTTCTACAAAAAGGTTGTGAGTACCACAGCAACTTTTATTAAAGGTCATTTAGAAAAACACGAAAAAATCAGATGGTCTATGCAAAATGTTTTCCTACCCGCAACCGAATGTATGAAGAAGCAAACTTTATTTACCGATTTAACGTCTGAAAGTCATCGAACGAATGTATTTTGTCAATGTTTTGTAAATCTGCCTTGAAAATTACCAAAATCCCTGTATAGGTATGTACATATTTACACTCACCCACTAATCAGTATTTCTATGTATAAGCACATTACTCATAGCTGATATCTTTAGCAATAGTTAAATAAATACCAAGTTTTTATGACGTCAATGACTAGTCATGGACATTGCTGCCAAACATAGCCGGTAGTACACAAAAACGTTGAAAGGTTTTAATGCATGAATAAGAAACCGAGGTAACTGTGTAACGAAGTTTTACAACTACTACATAGGTAGTTTTGAATTTCGAAGGTTTGAATGTGCGTGGCTGTTTATAGAAGTAGAATAGACAATACGTTTTTGGCTAAAGGTTAAATTAATCGGTAGTCATCTGTGTCAATTAATACTAACAACGTGAGAGCGACCTAAAATTCATTTAAAGATTGCTTTGGTACACGTGTAAAATTCCCGACGTTATCCTCGCATAAAACGTATGTGGATACCAATCCACTTATCCACCTACGATTCCCCGTAATTCGGGGAATATCCCACACATTGGCAAGACTGCTTAAAAGTGTCCTGCGTAGAATAATAATGAAAAATAAAATCCAAAATGGCGGTCACCACAAAATGAAATGTCGGGGGTTGTCAAAATTTTCAATTTCAACTTGCTACAAAAGTATTATGAAATCAATGTGCAATAACTTTACAAAAACTGTGGTATTTAAGAGGCATTGATGTAATTTTAGCATGATAACGATACTTATGTACATATTTTTTGTTTTTGCTAAAATCGAGGTTACTTACTGCATGTTGTTGCAATTATACACTAAAATGAGTCGAAAAAAAACTTACAGTTATCAAAAATTATTGTGCTAGTCAGTCGTGTTGTGATGGTGGTAAATTTTGTTAATAATAATTGTTAATATTTTGATAATGTCTTCTTACGTGCAATTATAAGTATAGTATGAAATCTTATATTTTTTTTGTCTCTGTGGTATAAATACAGAATAAAGCTAAAGATTATAAAATTGCAATGAAATAAAGAATAATATAGATTCGAAATCATCCCCTTTTTTTTCTATACTTTTAAGGAAAATTCTTGATAACGTAATTGGTATCCCTCTTTGATTCAATGTCATATTGTGTTTTATAGAGCAATTATTATATTGTAATTGTTAAGTTAGCATTGGCTTAGCCATGTTCTTGGTACTAACTAACAATTATTCTGTGCGTTTACCATGAGAGATGACCATCGGCATGCTAGGTCAACGAGAAATGACATTTGATATTTGAGCAGTATTGCTAAACCGAAACCTGATAACCTCTAGTTAGTTACCGGGTGTTAGTTTGTGAACTTGGAAGCAAAGATATCAAGGTGCCTATAAATAAATAGAAACGTAAAAGTAATTTGTTAAAGGAAACATTAAAATATTAAATAAATTTTGTTTTTTCATGTTTAGGGTTCCGTACCCAAAGGGCACCAACGGGACCCTATTACTAAGACTTCGCTGTCTGCCCGTTTGTGACTAGGCTTCTTCATCTTAAAAGGAATGATAGCTAAAGAATTGAATTTTTACAGATAATGTACTCGTATTTCTATTGCCACTGCAGTAAATAAAAAATTATAATAAAATAAATATTCCCTTGAACGTTATTCTTTAAGCTTTTTATATCGATAATTGGTCAATTGGAAATATTCACCGAATATTTCCTTATACATAAGCTTTAAATAAGCAATAAAGTTAAAATAATACAAACCACATTTTTGTAAGTTTTATAGATAGCACATATATAGATAGCACAGAACCCTCCATTCGGAACATCTACTTACACTTCGCCAACTATTATAAATATACCTTATTTATGTGTTACACTTACTTGACTATATTATACTATTCAAACTTAGTTGATTATTCAACTGCGGGTGTATAAATTGAATTTAAATTGTATTATGTGTCGCAGTAGATATAATTAAATGACTAGATAAAAACAAGTTTTTAATGATAAAATGCAAAACGATGTTTGAGAAAAAAAACGCCGCAGAGTTCTTCCTTAATAAAAATACGGAATTTATTTTAAATCTTATGAATATAACTAATTCTTATTTTTTGTCCATGTTTCAGGATCCCAGATAGGAGGTCTTCAAAGGCGAACGAGCAAAAACGAAGAATACTTGTGGATGATGTAAGTTTCCGTCTTATTTTTGTAACGATAAAAAAACGTTACACGTTTATTTATTACGAGATAATATTATTTTTATGTTACAAATAAAAACTGAAAGAGAACATGCTCTTTTGTGATCACCAATCTCAATATATTCGGACTTGTATTGCCTTTAATAGTAGTTATGTGAATGGATGACCTCGTAATCAGAATTTTCACAACATTGTCCGTCCAATACCGAAATTTCCTGACCAATTACCTTCTAATTAGGTATTGGATTGTTCTACCACGTATGAAAGAAATAGGCCAGAAAATAGCGCCGCAGTAAACTTTTCCCTTTTTGTTAGGAACAATCTTACCCAATCAACATTTACCAATGGCAAAAGAAATATATTGAATAGTTTCCTTCTTACTTTGTAACTTCGATACTTCATCAATTATTATTCTTATTCTATGATGGGGGCGATCAGACCTGCACTGACAACCCGCTGGAGGCGTATTGTGCTTTTCCCCCTACCAGCCTACCCAAGCCATCCAAACTCTGATGAAGTATCCAAAATACTTCATCAAGATCGGTTTAATATTACGCCTCTATACACAAGTACCAACGTAAATACATCAGATCAGATGTAAGAACATTTGGCCAAACGCTTGGTCACGAAGATCAATGTTCCAGAGTTAATGCAACGGGTAAATAACATTCAATATTTCAAAATGTATTAGTAAGTATTACGAATTACGTCAGATAAATGTACGTATAAAGTGATGCAGTAGCAAATCGTGGAATTTTGGATGATTGCCAGAATGGGAAATCAGATATGATAACTGCGTACTGAGTGCTTGTAAACACTAAATCTTGACGAAAGTCACAGAATATTAAGTAAAGTGAACCATGATACTGACGACGATGATGGTAACAGACAGAAAAGATTAGACTTTTGTCATATTTGGACTACACAGTTTAGTATGACATATGTATGTATTTGTATTCTACAGATATAACGAATTTAAATTACTTATTATGATGACGTTTCTAATGCTGCAAGTAGCTCAGATTTATACTAAAACTTCTATGCGTAGAATTAAAAAGAACAAAGCTTTATTTTCAAATGTAACTTTATGCATTACTTTCATATTATATGTTAAGTATCAACAAGTAAAGTTGCTTACAGCCTTACTAGTTGAGACCTACAGCTAATAACGTGGAAGTTACATATGTTTATGGTTAATAGATATACTAAGCCATATCAGGCCTGAAGACGGCTTGAAAACACCACAGCTTGACTACTTAGCTCTTTCGAAAGAAAGGAACAGATTATTTCACTTTGACCTACGCTAGGTCTTGTCATACTAAACTTGGACCTTCAGCTACTCCTTTGTCCTAATCGAAAGTAATTTATTTCTCGTTTGAGTAAGGAGGGTGTAATCTAACCAGTGGAACAGGCGGTTGCAGATAATGATCACCCGACACCCGGTTGCCGAACCTTTTTTCACCGTATCTTCGGTATGAGGTTCATTCTGTATTTATTCCAAATTTATTCAGTATCTATTTCTATTCTAATTGACTGGATTTTTTTTTTCATCTTGGTAAAAAATAGGGCAGGTTGGCGTTTGACAGCTAGCCTGGTATTTAGCTACACTAAACGTTTTTACACACTTACCTAGAATATACCTTTTAACTCTAGATTTGAAGAACTAGAATTGAAAACGCGACTTTCATCCATATCACATGCATTAACATAGGTCAGACTGAATATTAATCGTAGCTTGGAAGTCAAATGCTATCAATGTGAGATTGTGATGAATTTACCTACTTGTACACGTGCTCGTTTACCAATAAATACTATTAATAGTAATTCTTAAAATAGGAGACCTGACGAACACGATGTTTTGAATCATCTTCATTCATCTCAAGAAATAAGGCTAAGACTAAGGCTCGAGAGCTAAGATGCCACATACAGACACGTGTATGATCATGTGTTATTATGGATAATAATAATTCAATGCACTACAAGATAAAACAGATGATTTTAATAATGTCTCCATTTATTCAAGTACAAATTTATTTAACTCTATTTAACCTATGTGTATTAGTAAACTTATTTTTAGATTCTAGGAATCAAATATAACAAAGTCAAATAAGGACATGATATCGCATCTACCCATCTAAATACTTAGTACGAGACATATCGCATAGCGCAAATTCTAAAAATAGATTAACATCAAGAAGACCTTATGCACTCAACTGCGGCACATAAACACTGACCTTGAACTCATCACCAAACTCTCCGGCTTCGTATGTTTCGCAACATGCAAACATAGCCAAAGCCATCGGAAATAGACGACAAAATCGGACGCAAACTCGTCATAAACAAGCCGTTCGCGGCCTATCTTAAGTAGCCCAAGGAGGGTATTTACACGCGATTGCAAAATAACGAGTTTAAAGCAATAATGGTAGGTGTAGAAGGTCGTCCGCTCGCGTGGTGTCGGCGCTGCAAGTGATGCAGCGAGCTAGGCCGGCGGAGAGCGAGGGAGACGACCTCACCAGCTCGCCGGCTTCCCCTCTCGACGGTGTCGAAACCAAAGGTTGCACGCGCAGGCGCAGCCGCCGGCGCGCTCCGCCGCAGTCAGCCCTCGGACCACAACACAACAGAGCAAACACGAACCGTACCGTGCTCGACGAAAGTGACAGTGTACTAGCATGGAGCACGTGCCGCGGACCCCGACGCCGGGATAGCTGCGATACACCAAGCTGGATTGATTAGTGTGTGGCTGCTTTGGTTAGTTAATCCTACCGTGAATACTTATAGCTGTCCATAAGTGTTTAGTGACAAGTCAATCCGATATACTTCCTCGTCGATTCCCGGTGTTTTGTATGCTTTGTGTTATAAATGTGATGCTTTTGTTAGAGTCGCTCACACCTAATCTGCTAAAGGATAATAATACCAACACATTAGAGAACAAAGAAGATGCGCGGGCGTGTACTATGGTGTAGGTACCTACAAGAACGTCAATGTCGGTAAAACCGGTTTGTTTATGACGCCACTGCGTAATCCGCTCTGGTGCTCAGATAAATATAATGTAATATCATATACCATTAGCCTTGATTCGTTTGAGGCAGATACGTGTTTCTTTAAACATAAACTTGGTAAATAAGTTTACAAATGTGTATTTAAAATCAATATAAAACTGGACGTTTGCATAAAACAAGTTGTTTTTGAAGAATTGACGAAATCCAACAGTGGCAAAACGGGTTGTGTTTTTATTTGTAGTTGGTACAGAATGTGAACAGTAAGTGTTTACTATAAATGCTTACAAAAAAACTTTGTGCAACTGTCTCCCTTTCACAATAATATGCTTAATCGGATACATTTCGCAGTGTAGATGACCGCAGTGCAAACCAGTAGAGACTTCAAGGTGAATACCATTACATGTTCATAATATTTTCTCTGTGGCTAAAATCTTGTTTTTATGCGTCACGCTAGACCACTTTTGTACATGTTACTTAAAATTAAATTTTAAATTACACGACAAAAGATGTTAATAAGTAACGGTTTAACGGTTACAAAATACCATTTGTTAATATTGTTACGTGCTGGACGGGGCACTCGGGATAAAGGTTTGGGTATATGACTAAAACGTCGGTTTCGTGGATAACTAGGATTTATTAAGTATGGAATCCCCACGCTGATGATACGTGTCTGGTCTTCCAACTCGTCGAAACGTCCAAATCGTGTGCAGTCGCAATCCTTGTTCCTCGCCGGAGTCGTACACTCGTAGTCACTAATCGCACTCTTCACTCGTAGTTTCGCTCGGAGTTAACTCTCCGACAACTCGCAGTTAACTCTACGACATCTCGCTGATCACTAATCGCCCTCTTCACTCGTAGTTAACTCTACGACATCTCGCAGATAACTGTCCTCCGATCGTTCCGTCCGCTCTTTTATACCCGATCATACAATCTCTCGTAAGTTCTATATATCGAACGTTCGGAACTATTCCACAGGAGAATTCGAGGCAGTGTGTGAGTGAGATAGAAGATGTTTGTTTACACACGTAAACAAACAGGCGGCGTTCGGGAAGTTTTCGAATATTCTATACTAGAAAGTTCGAGGTAACTGTAGTAGTGAGACAACAAATATGTGTGAGAGCGACACCGAAGGAGTTCCTGTGTTTTCTAGAACATTCTGTTCTGGGAGCTTCGCGACATTGCCCCCTTCCTAAGAGATGCTCGTCCCGAGCATCGTCAAACTGTACTCTCGAATGTTCTGTACTGGCCTCGCGACGCTTGATGGTTTTTTGCTCTCCCAAGGTGGCCCGACATCGTGATGGTATAGCTTGCGCGCTCCTCCAATATAAACATAACGATTTCTCACTGCTGCATATGTCGTGTTCTTCCGTATCCAGTAGTTCCCATCTTCACTGTGATAAATCCACTTTATCCGCTTTCTTCTCCCGGTCAGATTCTTACTGTCACCAATATAACTTCCGGTGTACTTGAATCGATGTAAGACTACAGGAACCTTAATCTCATTTATCTTCAGGTGATAACTATTTCCTCGCAGATTCTCACTAAGGCTCAACATCCCACTGTCCCTCGGATAGTTAACCTCTTCGTTTTCGATATGTGCAAATGCCTCATTATACAGGTTCAACAACTTGCTGCTGGTCTCATTAAAAACGTCAGCATATTCCCTCTGCAATACCTGTTCATCTTCCCGAACTGCCTGGCCAGTTTCCTCTCTCAAGATGCCAGCTTCATCTTCCCGAACTGCCTGGTCAGTTTCCTCTCTCAAGATGCCAGCTTCATCTTCCCGAACTGCCTGGTCAGTTTCCTCTCTCAAGATGCCAGCTTCATCTTCCCGAACTGTCTGGTCAGTTTCCTCTCTCAAGATGCCAGCTTCATCTTCCCGAACTGCCTGGTCAGTTTCCTCTCTCAAGATGCCAGCTTCATCTTCCCGAACTGCCTGGTCAGTTTCCTCTCTCAAGATGCCAGCTTCATCTTCCCGAACTGCCTGGTCAGTTTCCTCTCTCAAGATGTTGACTCTTTTCTGACACTGGTCCACCAAATTGTTCAGGGCTGACAAAACCACTTTCTGCTCTTCACGCATGCACTGCGCCATGCGTATTAAGTCACCAAAATCGAAATTTGCTTGTGCGGGATCCTGATGAGTCGAGCCAGTAGACATGGCTTGTCGATCTTCAAACACAACAGCAACTGCAGCAACCATATCACATCCTTGGGAAGCAGCATCGGCCACAGCCTGTCCACCATTCGATGATTCACACTCTGCTCCGCTGACACCAACAAGCAGCGAGTTGCTCCTGAATCGCGCCTGGTCCAGTCTGTCCTCTTGCCTTCGTTCCTGCATCCCTTGGTGACGTCCCGCTTCCATGTTCATCCACGCAGAAACCAGTATACCACACCTTTATCCCACTTCTGACACCAAATGTTACGTGCTGGACGGGGCACTCGGGATAAAGGTTTGGGTATATGACTAAAACGTCGGTTTCGTGGATAACTAGGATTTATTAAGTATGGAATCCCCACGCTGATGATACGTGTCTGGTCTTCCAACTCGTCGAAACGTCCAAATCGTGTGCAGTCGCAATCCTTGTTCCTCGCCGGAGTCGTACACTCGTAGTCACTAATCGCACTCTTCACTCGTAGTTTCGCTCGGAGTTAACTCTCCGACAACTCGCAGTTAACTCTACGACATCTCGCTGATCACTAATCGCCCTCTTCACTCGTAGTTAACTCTACGACATCTCGCAGATAACTGTCCTCCGATCGTTCCGTCCGCTCTTTTATACCCGATCATACAATCTCTCGTAAGTTCTATATATCGAACGTTCGGAACTATTCCACAGGAGAATTCGAGGCAGTGTGTGAGTGAGATAGAAGATGTTTGTTTACACACGTAAACAAACAGGCGGCGTTCGGGAAGTTTTCGAATATTCTATACTAGAAAGTTCGAGGTAACTGTAGTAGTGAGACAACAAATATGTGTGAGAGCGACACCGAAGGAGTTCCTGTGTTTTCTAGAACATTCTGTTCTGGGAGCTTCGCGAAAATATTATAAAATTAATATTTCTATTGAAAGGATTTGGATTTGGTTTCTGGACTAGAATTACTATTTCACTAATGTGTAATATGAGGCTATGGTATTAATCGAGTACAAAGTAAAAAACATCAAATGATAACAAAAGATCATCACGTACAATGATAGATTTTAATATCTTGATCACAGATAACAATGCAAAAGTAAATCGTAAATTACGAGTAATTTTTGTATTTAAACACAGATATTTTAGTTTATTTGTATGACATGAGAAATAATCCCATACTAATTGGATATAAAAGATTTCTTGCATCATCTTAGAAATATAAATCTCTTAGTAAGAGTTTAAGCACAAAATAAAACTGTATGGTTCTATGACTTTAGGTTTTGTCTATTTACTTGAGGAAGCTTCAAAACTCTCGACACCAGACCTCAACCACTTCGTTATACACACGCAAAGAAAAAGACTCAATCATATTTTATTTAAGAGCTTGGTAATGGTCACTTAACACTCAGAAGCTTGTACTTACTATCTGTTATACTCGTAAAATTTTTAGTTCGAAGTTTATTTAATTTGTTTCATGCGATTTTAACCTTACATCCCACAAGACGTGAGTAAGAACCCAGCCAATAAGCTTTAGCTGTTGGTGAAGTAAAATATTGTGAAAAAGCTATTGCATGATGGTAGAGCACTTTCTAGTACTCGCCTGTAATTCGGCCAGTGTCGCTGGCTTTTTGGTTATCAGCCTGTCGGTCAAAATCTGAGTTAGCTGTATATAAGACTAGCAAATCCGGCGGACTCCGTTTCGCCGCAAAGTTAAATTTTGTCTGAATTTTATTTGCTACAAACCTTACGGAGCCCGAGACCTTTCCAACGAATGCAAAACCGTGGAAATCGGTTCGTGCGTTCTGGAGTTATAGCGTCAGGAAGGAATACCCGACTTATTTTTATATTACTGATAATATTAACCATGTTTAGTGAATGCCAATCACAATTTGTATAAAAATACACATTTATACTAATCTTTCAAAAGTTGCAAATTATCAGTGCCAATATTAACCGTACTTAGTGATAGTACAAACGTGTAAATGAAATTATCATAACACTGAGTCTGGCAAAAAGCCATCATACCTAGCTACGATGATCTTTCCTAGCCAATACAGTGTTCTGCCAATATTTCAACTGATGATTCTTCGAATATTTAGAAACGTCGTTGGTTATGATCACTACTTATCACTTTATATCTAAAAAAATACTTGACACATTTTATTCATATATAGAAAATCTTAAATATGCCATTTATTAGCTCTACCTAATATTATTAAAATTGTCCAGAAAATAGCAATGCAACAAATTCCCCCTTTTTTGTGGTACCCACCCTCCCCCCTCCAATTAGCGCCTGTATGCCAAGTTTAGTCGGTATTGGTCCAAAATGTAAAGAACCAACATACAACATGCATACAGACGAAAGCAAAATAGGCTTCGCTCGCTCGGTAAATTACTTATGTATTAATATATCTGTCTCTAACTAGCTTTGTATTTATGTTTTATAAAATGGCATTGATAAAACCACGAGGTTTGACGACTAAATGTTTTCTGAATAATAACGGAAATTCAATCCGTACTAACAATGTTTTGCAAGTGCATTAGCAGTCGCAAATTCGCAGAGTCAATAAACTTTTATTAAATAAAATACCGCTAATAAAAGTACGAGCATAATTGGCTGTAAAAACTTTAAACGTTGTTGGAATTTCATATCTAAATCGCCCAAGCTTAGTTCTCGTATTAGTTTTAAATTTGCATTCAATGGGTTGTTTTTATTTTGTTAAAAATTATTATTTTCGTAAGCTGGCGAAGTAATTACGGAAGTAGTACAAAAATAAGCATTCTAGAATAATCGCTTTGACCTTAAGATTATAGTCGATTGTCTTTTGTTCCAGGTGGCGTTCGTAACGCACGCGACCCAACAGTACAGCCTGCAAACCCCACGCGGACCTTGTAATCTAGTTATAATGAAACAGATGCAATCGCACGGCTAGCCCTAACATGTTTGACCAACTGGCTTATCTGCCCACGTGGTTGCTCATGGTGTGGCTTGGAGCGTGCATTCTATTTAGCCCATTCGCCATTTTTTTCGTTGTCTGTCTCCCGCAGCTACCTCTTCTAGTCGTCAGAAGAGCGTGCCATATACCGTTCGAGTACATCTGACAACATGAGCATCTGACCTAAATAGGCTTTAATCTACGATAGTTACATAAGTGTCTAATGTACTAAAATTTGGCCTCGCAAATAGAGAGGTCTATTGATAAGATTGTATAAAGTGTAAATAGTTTGTAATGAATAAATCTAATATTATTTTATCATGTTCTGGTTTATTTTATTATTTTATTGCGATCTTTTAAAAGGTCATTTAATTGCGCAGCTAACTCTATAGAACAGTGAAACGAACTGTGGCCCACAAAGATTGATTTGTTATGACCATGGAAAAATTAAGGCACGATTGAGGACTTTATCAGTAGATACGAATGTCGAGCAGTAAGTATCAAAATAAGTAGATCAGAGTATGTTTCTTCACTGAGCCCACGGACCTAGCATTTGTCTGCAGACAAAGTTGCTTAGTTGCAACATTGGTCCATTATGGTTGGTTTCCCAAATAGCCGTCTGACAGACACAACAAGCCAATTGTATCGTTGTATCTATGTGTAAATAGTTGATCGAGAGAACAAAGCGTCTCTCCATCGACTAAATTAGGTTTTGTGTATCCATATGTATCTATAAGTATGTGTATGTATGTACATATGTGATAAAGTTTAACCAAATTTGACGCGAACCTTCGTTTACATAGTCTGCTTTGTTTGTCCACGGCGATATTTGGCGTTCACAAGAATGGAATAAGGTAAGATTTAGATGATTTTCGTTGAACTAATAAATAAAACGTACAATGTTGAAAAAAATTATAATTTAAAATTATTTAATAAAATTGGTCAAGTAATCGCTTGCATGTGAGTATCGGTACGAATGATGTCACGAGAAGTGGTTCTCACACATTTTTTTTTTTTACATATTACAGCTAGGTATTTTATCAGAAAGACGCGTAATACACCATTAGGTGCTTGGTGACAAATTTTCAACTTGATGGTGGTTGCTAGACTGGCAAACACTACAAAATGCTCTAACGCCGTGCCATGGTTTCTTTACGATGTTTTCCTTCACCGATGCTCAAGCTCATTGGCGGGGATGGAACCCAAGCTCGACTGAGCCGTCATCTCTTAAATAGAAGTAAATAAGCTATGACTAATAAAAATAACGTATAGGTACAGTAGCAATAGATGAGTATATAGATAGATATAAAAGTAGACGCGATGAAGATAGTAAGGTTTTGAACAGAAAAAAAAACGCTGAGAAAATAAGCAGTTTCTGGAATATCCGAGAAAAACAATCATTTTATGTTAACTTATGTTATCAGAACAAATAAAATAACAAAAACACTCTCGTGTTGCTTATAATAGCTGTAACAAGCAAAGATTGCGGTAAGATTGAAATGACCGACCGTGACTCCGAAAAGTTCTTGAGATATATTTATGCTTTCAATAGGTATTTAAGTACTATGTAAATACTGGGCTATAGAGATAAATTGTATTCAATTCAAACGCTGTACTAAAACGGCTACGCCTTTTAACGGGATATTTAGTTTCTTATTTATAGTTTTAAGTGTGCGTGTATGTTAACCAAACCTGGCCGCCACTAAATGGCAGATATCTTTAACTGCATCAATATGAGTATCAATTATAACATAGTATCAAATATAAGTATAATATATCATTATCAAATCCAAAATGGCTGCCACCATAAAACGTTGCTCAGGGGTTTTGTACATTTTTATTTTTTCCTGCACACAAAGGCATGCCCCATGCTGGTCGAAAATTTAAAGAAGATCTCTTTTTGTACACTAATAACCAAATAGTTATTAAATATTTGGTAAAAAAAATTATGTGGCCTGGATATGAGGCAATGTAACTTTGACTATGACCTTGATTTGTCTAAAGTGCTATATTTACCACAATACCAAATAACTAGTACAGAAAAT
This sequence comes from Mellilla xanthometata, assembly GCA_035578125.1. Taxonomy (NCBI): domain Eukaryota; kingdom Metazoa; phylum Arthropoda; class Insecta; order Lepidoptera; family Geometridae; genus Mellilla; species Mellilla xanthometata. The sequence goes on from JAPUBQ010000007.1 coordinate 10,663,811, forward strand.
AAGCAATTTGGATTAGTTGTAGAATAATTACTCAAATTCGTTTATCGTATGTACGAAATCTTAGAGTTAGGTATATAAAGGAATGAATGCTTTGCGTCGACCTTTTTTGTTAGGACTGCGAAGCTTTGGAACTCACTACCTGAGTCTCTGTTTCCTGAGAGGTATCATCCAGGGGCCTTCAAAAGTAGAGTTAATAGGTATCTTCTAGGTAAGCATGCCACACCGTAGACTGCAGTGCAGCTTAACATCAGGCTAGCTGTAGTCAAACGCTAACCTATCAAGGATAAAAAAAAATTAGTAGTTATAGTGTGGAGACGTGCGCGATGTTTCCTGCGGAGCCTGGATACTGACTTTCATGTGCAACTCAGAACTTACACACACTCAGTGTGTGTCAGTACTCAGTCAAGACCATCCTACAATAGCTATGTGAGTGGAGGGCGATGTCGTACCGGGGGAAGTCACTGTGCTCTGTGCTAGGTACCTCGAGGGGCATGTAGAGCAGCAGAGATCTCACAACTATAGCTCCATCTGTCATCATTATACCACGTTAAAGTCAATGCTGATACGTAGAGTCAGGAATACCGCAGAACTTTGGTCTAAAGTAGTAATTACAAATCTTTGCGCTCCTCTAGAACGAGCCTTTTGTTTTTGTGACTTTATGATGCTTTGTAAACTAGTTTTATGCCTGAAATGTGCAAATAGCCTGTATACTCTGAACGAAGAACAATCTAGGCATGTTAGCAGGCGTTGATTAAAACAATGCTAGATAGTCATAGCTCATAATTGTCTGCTAACTGGGTCGTGTCATTCATTGTTGCGTCAATAATAGTGTTATTATTTGCTTTAAAAAAAAATGAGGAACTAAGCAGAAACAGATATGAAGAACTTATAAAGAATAGAATTTAGAAGAGACCATAGAAAAGGAGTATTAAATAATTGTACGATATCGTGAATACATATAAATACATTTATTTAAATGAAGTAAAGTATATCACAATAATTAATTGTAATTTTTTTATATTTTTAAAATTTATGAAGAACTGACAATTGTAATCTTGCATGTTTTACGATAAAAATACAGAATCAACTCTATTGCAATAACACCACTTTGTACCTATTTTGCAAGATATTACAAATGATTTGATTTGAAAAATATTATGATCACTATAGAAACAGGTTAGTTGAAGTTGAAAATTAACCAAAACAAATAAATTTTTGAAGGTGTTTATTTTAATTAGTTATATTTTGAATATGTTGTAAACGAAAAACAATTTGAGTCATTGTTGTTTTGTGATGATAAAGCCAAATTACAATAGAGGCTTTACCTAGTATACCTCGTAACCAACCACGGTTTCTAAGCCCCCCCGCCTCGACAATTTGGGGCCCCACGGGGGGTTACCTAGTATACCTAGAAAATTAGGATTTAAGATAGATTAAATCGTTTATTACGTTATCAGGCTAAATTATAGTGTCGTTAATATACGTAAAAAGCTTCTTTTGTCATATTAAATCAGCATTTTTTAAGCTTACTTAAGTATATATTGAGTTGTATGTTGAATAATGCATTATGAACAAATCAGTATAGAAACGTTCGCGTTAGGTGTTCAAACATCATGTCTCATATTAACTAGCGCCATCTACATGAAAATGCCGGTATCACAATAACGTTTACTACATAGTCTCAAAAACGAATTGTATACTACATGTGTAGGAAAATTTTCAGTAGGTTTGCTTCCAACTTGGTTCCTACGTTTTCCCAAAGATGTCGCATATATTTTAAACATATCTTTTTTAAAATTCGTATGTTCGAATTTCGAACTCTCTTAGAGCTATGAGTTTATCGTTTTAATTTTTCTTAAAAAAATACTATAGGTACTAGTCCGGTGAATTTAGACATTCGAAGTTAAAAACGGTGGCTTGTAGAGAAAAAAGTATCAAACAAATGATCTACTATTTTTGTTTGAAATATTTTTTGATAAAACTTACCGTTTCGCAGAAAATCGCGAATAACTCATTTTTGACCTTTGACCTTGAATATTTTTTTTCCTTACAGGGGAATGATGGGGTACTTCTAGACATTGTTTATAATTGTATTTTGAACAATTTCACTGAAATTCAGCTTGTTGGGACTTTATGTAAAAATGCGCTGCGCTCTAATTTTTTGGTATAAATTGACCGGACTATACGTGTTTTATTACCACGTTCCTAATCGTTCGGCCAGACTTTAATACAAACTAACTTAACCTAAGTCTGGGTAAACACATATAGAGCTTTTAGTACACAGGTAGTAAGTAAAAGGTAGCCTAAGGTCAGACGTTCTAAGCCTGAAAGCTATTATCTTATCTAAGTGTTGGTTAACCCTGGTCTGTCCTTGAGATCTTATACTAGATAAGTTCTTAGCTTCATAGTCTTAGTATAATCGCTTTTAGATGTATTATTTGCTTTAAACTATTAAGTGTTATTAAACAGAAACAATAATAGTATATTCCTAATGTATGCATGCCTCTGTTTAATCGACTTCGGTTCTAAATAAATATCAATGTCAAATTTTTGACATTGATATTTATTTAGAATTTTTGGAAAGGATATGGTCCGTTTCAATTTAAAATAGATTGTTCTATTTTGAAATATGTAAAATAAAAAGTTGTTTAGTTTCCCAATTTAATTTATCGTTCACTTAATTTTATGTAAAACAATTAATTAGTAGGTATTGAAAAAAATACGACCTACATTCAACTTTTGAAACTTAAATCTGTTAAAAGCTACATTTTTAGTAATTATTTATATTGAATGCTGCAAAAAGTTAATTAAATATAATAATAAAATATATAAAAAATACAAACAATAAAATAATCAAATAAAATTATTGTTATGAAGATATTTATTTATTTACGATAGTTACAGTGTTACAAATTCTTAACTAAAATATTAAAGGTAGTATCAACACCTGTACAAAATATTTAAAAAAAGCACCAAAAATTTTCTCGTAGACTTAGCACACCGTGCGTGCGGCAGAGTTCCCAGAATGCTGACTGAAAAAAAAATCTATGAAAAATAATACTCATACAAAAATGTTCTAAAGCATATAATAAAATAATTAACGCTTCGCTAACGATACCGGAGCGGAAATATTTGTAGCGATTTTTTTTTTGATATCAAGTTTTTTCCATCAGCTCTCATTTTGTTTCTTATTTTTATCAGTCCAAACTTATTACAACTTATACTTACATACATATACCCAAGAAGCTTATCAACTTAGTAGGACAAAGCAGTGCCGTTGCATTCGCTAGCAAGGACACAAATCTTAGCATAGAGCTACTGGATATGACATTTTTCTTAAAATTTTAATTTCTTTTCATCTTCATCCTGATCATCAGCCTATATTTACTCACTGCTGGCTATCTCTCTCTTATGCCAGTATGCGTGATCATGATCTCGACGGTTTTTTTATTTCAGGTTTCTTTTAATATAAAAATATATACCTAATTTTGGTGACTAAATTTTAATTTATTGATACTTAGTCAAAATAAACTTTACTATGGTCTATCAGTGTAACCATTAGAGTTAGTAGGAAATAAAGCTAAAACGATAAAAAATTAGAAATGTATGCTTAATTCAATGCTTAAGCATATATGACAAAAAATAGATATCGTGTAAAATATTTAATAGTATTTGCCAATATTTTTAAACCAATATCAACCAGTCAGTATTTTTCGAATATTTAATCAATAATTATCATCATCAGGAAATTATATTAGATCATTGTAATTTATTACCAAAACAGACTTCTCGATTGACAGATCTCAAGGTAATAAACATTAAAAACTATAAGTATGGCACTTAATTTCTGTATTGCACAACCGCCTAGTTCTATGATTGTAACTCTGTGTCAAGGTGGGTGTGTAGATCAACGAGACGTGGGCCTGCGTGATGATTATAATCATGACATGATGGATATCTATTAACTATAATACTTATTTTATGTTACCGCTTATTTTTTCTGTGTTTTAGATTTGCTTACATACTCATTTGATAAGTCTCTTTACGCATATTTAAACTTAAATATTGCTTAGAAAGGTAGGAATTAAGGAAGTACATAAGGCATTCTTTTGTTTTAGTAAGCCGTATATCCCTCGAATAAATTGGTAATTAGTCAGCATCTGCTTGTTTACTTGTTATTTTTTTATTTACACCACACCACTGTGTAAATAAATGATTTTAAATGTGCCAGTCTTTTACAAAAATAATAATAACTTATAAATATTTAATTACAAGCTACGCTTTGTGTCATTATCATTGTTGATTCACCGCCAAGCGTTAGTTGTTGGCCTAGTGTGCTACAACAGCCTTGATAGCTAGCAATACTTGACTAGGCATGCTTCACTTTCAATGGTTACGCGCCCTGCGTATCAAATGCCAAGCTGTAATGTATAAATGAAGGTTCTAAGCTAACATAACTACTCAATAAGCTCATATCTGTTAAAGCTATGGATCAGAATGTCATCAAATGTCACTTCCAGACAAAGCCAAAGCTCCATGTGAACAGGCAAGCAGCGCAGGCGCAGCCGCCGCTACTACCGCCACTCCACGACCACTCGCCGTTGCGCCAACATGGCGGCAAAGCTACAATCCTTGCGCGTAAGTGTTTTTTTTTTCTTCCTTTTGTTTGCATATCGTAAAATGTAACGTACTTTGTAAAGTGATAGCCATTTTCACTTTTATTTATTTCGTTTACGTCTCTTTCATTCACTTTCGTTTTAAACAAGGTACACAATTATACACGATGTTTCTTGCTACTTAAGTATGAGCTATTGTGTACTTTTCTTATGATTGGTTATTTGTAAAGCGGGATCATACAATAGATTTACTGCTGAGATAATTATTTTCGCTAAGATTGTATACATGTTTGTGTATTATAAAAGAGTTTTATTTCGAATAGACTTTTCATGCCTGCTTTATCTAGCATCAAAATAACGTTAATTATTTTCATCGCGTAGCGCTTAATAGTATTTTTGATTGGACTAAAGCTTGAATTCATAATAGTATTAAAATGTTATTGAACGTTAATAGGATATCCATAACCAAAGAAGTTTTGCCAAAATTAGCATACCTAAACAAAATATTTAGCTTACATTAGGAAATTGCCTGTTTTTCGATGTTCGCTTAAATGGTGAAATGCTATGTTAATAACTATGAAGCAATTCATTTCAAGTTTGGAATAATGCACATTGCTGGCTGTGATTCGATGACTCTTTTATTAAAGGATTAATTTTAAGTTCAAATTAAGTTAATAAACCTAATTAACTCATTACTCATAATTTAGATAGTCAGTTATTCCAGACTAGGGATGCTCCACCGGAGCCAGAGTGACATTAACTCGCGTGGTTACGCGCTGCTGGTCAAATTCTTAGCTGTACTGTGTTAAAAATAGACAAGAAAATGAACAAAAAATCAACAATAATTATAAGAATTAGTTCGGTTACCGGGAAAAAAAGCTGAAGGTGATTTATGATTACTTTCAAATATATTATGTTTATAGGAAATATAAATATGGTGAGTTCTAAATTTAAGCAATATTAAGCCTGGTACTGTTAGTAACCACGCGCAAACAAATCCTTGAGAAAAATCTTATAGTATTTTACATGGTAAAGCTTGTGCCCATTAGGATTCATTGTATCTAGCTTACGCGTAGCGTGTGAAATCTGAGCTATTAGACCAGCTCAATTGATCCCACGTATGTGCTATACCAAGACAACGTCGCACCCCTGTCAAAATAAGACAATTTATGGAAAAAAATGGTTGCCTGTAAAGTCGGTTTTACGGGCGAAGATTTTACGTGACAACGTCTGCCGCGTGCTGCGCGCGCGGCAGACCGATCATAGTTGAGTGGGAGAGAGACGCAAGGCATTCGGCGGGCCTCTCTCTCGTTCGGTGACTCATCGTAACGTTACCGGGCGTTACACTTTTTCATAAGTGACTCCCAGCCGCAACCTAATTTAAGACGTTGTCACGTCAAAAAATTATTTTGTTACTGTTCTAATATACTGATGCAGATAAAAGTAATCAGGAGAACTTTAATGTACCTAATACTTTATATGTAATCAGAGATTTATTAGCTTAATATTTATTTATTAGCTTATATGTCTTGTTTGGGGTTAATTTGTGAAGCTGGCAGTTCACCACAGAATTAATTAAAAAGAAATAGCGCATGTTGTCATTTATATTTATTTTTCAGTTGAAGGATAGTAAATTCTCAAGTATTTGTAAAAAAAAATTGACCTGTACCCGATTCAATAATTTTGGATAATTTAGCAGGACGAGCCAATTATATTTTTGTACAATGCATGACACAGTTCGTTAGCATGACAGAACGGTTCTTTCTTTCTAATTAGTCCACGTCTGATATATTCACAAACTATCCTTGATCTCATTACAAGATTAAAAGTTCACCTTGAAATTAATTTGTTCCATATTTTCATAGACATTGTGCTGACATATTTTCCAAACCACAATACAAACATGTTTGTCATGTGTTTAGAAAATTGAAACACCTTTTTTGTTTTTACAGTTCACGTCACGTACAAATACAAATACAAAAATATTTATTGACGTAAGGTACAGATACACAATAATAATAACCTTCTTAAATCGTATAGACAAAGTGTAGCTAAGTCACATTAGTGACAAAAGAAATAAGCAAAACTGTCAAAAACAAACATTTGTCTATCGTTTATAGGATTGCTTCCATTGACGGAGAAAATTAATGGAGATTATTGTCATAATCATTTATTTCAATAAATTTGAGATTGGATGCTATTATAATAAAACATCACTACAATTAGGTATTTTGAAAATACTGTCACACTACGAATATGGATGTGCATTCTACTTAGGTAGCTTACTAATTTGGAAACATTGCCAATTTTTTTCTTTATTTCCATATAAGCTAAGTGGCAGGTTTGTGTTGAGAAATTCAAGACGCTAGTGAGCGTCTGACATAGTAGTTTAATTGTATTTAAATACAGCTGGGACTCTTCCGATAGAAATTATACTCTCCGGTAACCGATCCAGGAACTGCTTTTGTTGCTTAGGTAGAGCAACAAGAAATAATGCCGTATTCTTGCACAATTTCACTACTTAACCATATTTTATGTACTTTATCATAATATTTCAAATTTGTCTGTGTTGCACATTGTACCTTATTTGAGCGTATTATCTGCCATTACTTGGTTGACCTGGATTTTCTAGTACCTATGTTTTACTGACATAGCCTAGCCTATGTTATCGTAAGGTCACAAGGATTTGTTATTGATATAACTATTATACTCTAAACTTACAAATTGATATACAATATATAAGTTTAAACTATAATATTAGTTATATATTTCTAAATATTTTTTTCTTATCGATGTGAATTATAATTTATAATCAACAAAACTCATAAAATCTTCATTAGCAAATAATTATTTATTTAAACTAGTTTTTCAAACGCAGAGTATTTCCATTTTATGGGGCCAAATTCTATTATCAAACATACCTTCGTTGTTGTTAATAGTTTACGAGTAAATAACTTGACTCTGATTGGTCACTATAACATGCCTAATTATTTCAACGATATTTGAATAACGATTAGCATTTCCGTAGTATGGGTTAAATGAGAACCTATTCCAAATACGCCTATAATTGCTGCCAATACCGGTGTTCTGTTTAATTATTCCCGTAAACATATGTGCTACCTATGTATGATTTATGTGATAGTAAGATTTACATAAATAGGACAAAGTTATCGAGCACATGCACAGTTGCTAAACTTTTATTAAGCGCAAGTTCGGTCGTGCATGGAGTACTGTTCGAATCTTTGGGACGGTTCTGCCAAATGTCAGCTTAAAGCACTTGAGTCAATTGAGAGACGAGCTTAGAAGCTAGTTGTTATATAAAACAGTGATGAGCAAATTTTTGTGAAACATTTACGAATAAATAAACAAAAATATCTTCGTCAACTCTTTTGTAACTACATATTGCGTTTATGAAAAGCGTGAAGATGTTTTCTTCTATTTTTACATAACGTTATGTTACAGTAACAGTAGTGTTTTAAAACAGTATTTTGTGAAAGCATTATTTACGCATTCCAAACACATACTCTGACAACAAAGGTTACATAAAGCTCTGAGGAGCCGTGCTACCATGAAGCCGTATCTTCCCCGACTTATTCTATACTTATCACGTAGTTACTATATATGTACTTACATCTTCTAATCCATGTAACAATGTCAGTTACTCCTCCGAAACAGCTTGATTGATTTTTCCAAATTTTATATACCTACGTATTCAGTAGGCCTGAGAATCGGCTACTATTCGTATCTATTTAGAAATAATTTATAAGGCAAAAAAACGTTTCCCGGGTCAGCTACTATGTATTATAAAAGAGTGAAATAATATACATACGAATATATGATTAACTAACAGCGGCCAGCAGGTTTACTCGCGTTAATCCAGGATATTTTTAAAAGTAGCCTTTGTGTTTCTCTGTCATCATCATGTCTGTCATCTTTATACGAAATTTCATCAAAATCAGTTCAGCCATTTGAGCATCAAGAAGTAGCAATACATGCATTTATTAAATTAGTGAATAATAATAATATAAAGGCAACTAAGGCGAAACCTTTAAAGGACGGATCTATCATCATGGCCTTTTAGTTGGGAAGTTTCCGGGAAGTAATTTTTCTGCAAATTCCGGAAAGTCGTTGACTTTTAGAAGACGTCTTCTAAAAGTTTCGGCGTAATTTATCTGTACGTAACCATATTGTGTAGGGACCATGCTATAGTAGCCCTATAAAGAAGCAAAGATAAGGGCCGATCATGTATTCGTAGGGCTTAGGGCATATTCATTAATAGAAATCTTGTGATCCATTTTATATCTTTTGGTAAAACCTCAGATTGGAATTTAATAATGTTTATTTAAATTTAAAAAAAAAATGCACTAACAAATAATTATATCTAAATCTGGTCCGTGTAACAGCTTCTCGCATTTTATAGACTACACTATCAATTGTATTAGAATCTCATAGTCATATAAAGAGACATGAAAGCTCTACATGTAAAGATTTCTAGAAATACTTAAGGCTTGCCTCCGAGCCCTATAGGATCGTGGGGTCAATGACCCCGGCGTGCGATTGAGAATTCACAATGATGCACAGACCTCGCCGCAAATGTCAACGTTTCACTACATTGCACTGTGAAGTAAACTATAAGGACAAGAAAGATAATACTAGATCTTAGTTGTATTATTGTCATTATATATCTTATTCTTCTTCATAGGAGCTAAGTGGCCAAGCTCTGGTGTCGATAGTATTCAAATGTCTAATGGCCTGAAAATAGGTACCTAAATATTAAACCTCCTTTTTAAACTTATTGGTACGGATGTTTTAGTTCAGTAATGCTATAAAACTATGCAATTATACGTATAATACTATTATTGCCTTCCTTGGTTTTAATTGAAGTCGATTAAATATTTACGAGTATTATAGAATGTTTTAATGAGTTTATACATTTTAATAACATTTATTAAGTTTTATAAAAGACAATACACACCAATACAGTCGAAACCAAAGCTTCATTCTAACATGTTAACATCAAATTCTTTCATTCTAACATGAATAATTTAAGCAAACAAAGTTGCATATTTTTTAAATAATATCACGATATATTTAAATACTAATTTCAGAACCGTTAATAATAGTTAAACAGAGTTTGTGGTAACAAATGCAATACCTTTTAAGGATAGCTTTTATATATCTAGAAAAGAAGAACAACTTTGTTTGCGCCTCATGGCTGGGTACTTATGTATAACTATATAGCCTTAAAATTTTAGTGCCACTCACGACAGATCAAAAACCCTGGCATTTGCATTAGATAATAAAATTAAACCTATTATATTTTTTGCACAAGGCAGCAATGACCGGAAGCTTAGTTAATGAAAACCAGATCACTTGCGATAAGTTTATTACAATTTGATTCTTATTAGATGATTGTAAAGTCTAATATCGAACAATAAATCAATATCAAATTATAAATAATTCAGTTAATCAACTCAATCACAGCTCGGTTAAATATCACGATCAATATTTTGTGTTTAAATCAATGGGTGACATTTATAGACGACAGAAATACAATGCTTCCTGTCTGGGTAATTTTTTTGGTACGTTCTTCACTACAACTATTAAAATTAGATACTGAAAATAACAATAAAATACATAGGTCAATACGATAACTATGGAAAAAACCTCATAAGCAAAACACAATTTAAACACTGTGGTAGTAAAATCTGACAAAACTATTATTTTTCAGCTCTGCAAAACGATTTTTTTAGTATAGTACGAATCAAACTTTTTAAGTGGAGATTTTATGCCAGTATTGCTTTACTTAGACTAGCTTGATATAACAAAATACTATACATAAATACCTTATCTCTTTCTCTCTCATATATTTCCTGATTACTACAGTATAAAGACTTGCAGGTAATTAATTAAAAATACATAAACATGAACTGAAATTACCATCCAATTATCAAGAGGTGACTAGCAGCCGTCCACCGGTACAATTTCTTAGACCTCGGGGCGTGACATTGAAAGTGCTTCCGTGCTCGGCCGGACACGAGCCGCCATTATTCCACGGAGTGGAGCTGCCCATGACCTGGCAAGCTGGCGGTTCAGCGAAACTCACACATCGCACGATTATGCAAGTGTGAAGAACGAAATAAGAAAAGGAAACCGTTTCACTTTTGTTCATGATATTACTTAGAAATAGAAATAAACAAGCTGACCCGCCAAACGTTGTTTTGGCTCGCTTAGGGAGGGGTATGAAAAATAGATAGTAGCCTATTACTTAATACGCTTATAACATTTGGTAAAAATCGGTCAAACCGTTTCGGATGAGTACGGTATCTAACATTGTGACATGCAAATTTTATACTTATATTAGAAGATAAATACTAGGACACATTTCACACAGGGCTGATTAGCCCCAAGCTAAGCTATTTAGAGTTCGTATTATGATTGCTAACACAAATGTTTTATACAATTTTACACTCAGACCGACAGTAAACAAATTTAGTTCACAAAGATGTTGGCCGTTGAAAATCGAACCCTTTGGTTGGCAGTCCGACATGGTAATCATTAAGCCAACGAGGTCGTCCAACATTATCATTTCATTGTATTGCTATTAATTTCATATTATTGTATATTTTCGTAACTATTTATTTGTGGATAATTTAAACAAGAGATAGTTTGGGTTTGATGAAAGTGTCTCTAGATAAAGGGATATTAAAATTCGGCTACCATTGACAATTTAATCAATAAATCATCAGACGCAGCAGTTGTGCCAGGGCAAAACCCAAGGCCGTGCTTCGTTACTTTAAAGACATCGGTTGGCTTGGACAGGCTGATAAAAAGAAGAGAAAAGAATGTGTACGCCACGCCACAAGCGAGATACCAGCGCCGGACAAATAGATCACCTACACTTTCAATTAGAAGTACGAGTAGAATTAAATCTAAGTTCGCCTTTCCTTGAAACCGCAAAAAAAATAAATCTAATCTAGAGCAATTGTCATGTCTACACTTAGCAACAAAATTTCGCAATTCACGAAATCGTGTTGTAAGCACAGTACAGTCATGATAATAAGCTGTTATCATAATTCACTAGTATATCCGTTAAACATTTTAGTCAGCTATATTTTAAAAATAATATAATATTATATTAATAATATAATATTTTACCTAAATAAATCTTCTACAGTATATTTTCTTAAACAAAAATGATAGATTTATTGATACATTTATATCTAGAAACTGAAGAGGATTAAATTAATAAAGTAGGTAAGTAGACAGCTATTATGTAAATTAGTTAGGCAAATACTCCCGAAGAGTCATTTCACGCGATAATACCAATTGGTTCAGCTCCCGACGATTGGTTCCGGTGTCCAGTACGAATCCAAGTGCGTGACGAACACAAGGTGTCAAGGCTCTATGGAAATTCGCGCCTAATATATTCACAAACTAGCTAGGCCCGCGGTGTAACCTACCTAAATATGAGATCAAAATCCCTTTTCCTTTTTTGTGAGAGCTATCCTCCCACCATCCCAACAAAATTTCATTAACGTCAAAAAATGTTTATTAACAGTAATTGTGTACTAAATTTCGTCAAGATGATTTTTTTAATTACTGCCTCTCTGCGAGAACCTACATATTATATACTTACATAAATATTTAGCAGATACTTCACTCGCATCGATCACTCGGTAAATTATAGTTTAGCTGCAGGCAGCGAACTAAAATAAATAGAATAGTAACTTGGCCGATAAAATGGTTCCACGCGTAATCGTAAAATACCGCGGTGGGCGGGGCAAAACAGCTACCCGCGCGCCCGCGTGGCGTCACATGGTGTGGCACGACACCAATCGCGTGCGACCTTTCTGTGTGTGTGTTTCGTTGGGATAGCAGTATAATTGTGTGCGTAGATGGATACAAATTCTAAGCGGCAATTGTATGTAGTTACTCTTCCGTTTATTCTAGTTCGCTGGCTGCAGGTAACTCACTACTGCTAGAAACATGCATGAAGTTAATGTAGCTCATATAACTATGTCGTTGAAAAAACTCTATTAATAATATCCAGCTAAAAGAGCGTTTACTAGAACTAACGTATTTCACTTATCTAGGCCACACAAGAACAGGTGTTCCTAAATAATCTGTGGGCGAACGCCAAAGGCTTGTTAAAAATAATTGACATGGCAAAAACTATGATAGGTACTGTCAACGTAATAAAGTCGCTTTAAATCCAGTATACAACTGTAACAACTATATACATATAGTACGTCAGTAGGTGTACATGCCTTAATAGAATATATGAATCACAATATCTCAAGGCTGCCCTAATTGCTGTCACTGCAAATACTTATTGTGATTCAAAAAACTGGTTTCCTCATAAAGGAAAATATAGAGTGGTTGCGTAGATATTATCCTGTAGCAGTTACCTATCAGATTATGTTATGACTAATCGACGTGCAAAATATAGCTTTACAACAAGTTGCAAATACTTGCATAAATTAACGAAGGATAAGGTGATTTTATTAGAAACTTTTCGCGATTAAATAAAACTTTTCTGTTAACGATATGAGCATTCATAACATAATTTATGTCCGGGTAACTTTAAAAATTTGAAACAAGTAAATCACTACATATGATAAAATTACTTAAAAAACTAACAATGACTATACTATAGTAGGCTATACTGCTAAAACAACAAAGATATACTTGTTGTGCTTAGTATGTATTTGTATATTATGCTTATATTCATCAATATTGTTTTATATTGAAATTACTCGTGTCATGTAACGCCTGTAGCTCGGCTAGCTAAAGCGATCTGACACGATCATCGAAGCTAAGCAACCACCTATGCGGACAGTGTTTGGATGATTGACCATGCACAAGATTGTCGTTTTTCAAGTAGCATTTTCAACTGGGTGCTACCGTGGGTCGGAAGACACGTTACATTGTTAGTCGTACAAGCAGTCACTAAGCCAAGTCAGAGGCCTTCGGGCGGTTTAAAAACACTTGACACCTGAGCTTGGTCACTTAGCTCATACGAAGAAGAAGAATATTGGAATTTATTATTTACAAAATATATGCTAATTTTTTTCGGTTTGTTAGGTTAGGTCCTATATTAAACTGAGTCTTCTAATGTTCCAGTTTCTGAACTTGTGCCTGAGCCTGTCCCTGGCGGTAGGCGAGCCTGCTCCGGGCCGCGTGCCGAAGGTTTACAACGCTCTCATCACCTCCAATCAGAATCTAGAACCTAGCAAAGCATACCCCGTGTACCAGCCCGTCTACCATGATGTCTTCTCAGTGCCACCCTCCGTAATCTATGGAGGACATTTCCCTTTCGCTACGGCGGTAAGAGTTTTTTGAACTATTAATGATTCAGTAAACAAATTCGAGCAAAGATTTATCAAGAAACAAAGAGTTATAACTGCCATCAACTAACAACTCAGCAATATGAGATGATTAATACCAGACTAATATACTTACAAAATTTCGGCACTTAAGTCTAATGGGAGGCGAGCTAAGAAACTATTTGGCGATTTTTGCGTTGTGAAGCCTAGTACGCCGGCACAAGGTTGTTAGTTTATCGGTCTTTTATCGGATACTTATCGGGGAGTGTGCTTTGGAACTCCATAAGTTTAATTTAAGACTTAGTGAATAGACAGACACCGATACAGAGTAGAAGTTCCAAACTTTTGTGAAAATAACTCTTTGCGTCAACCTTCATTGTAAAGACAGAAAACTTTGGAGCTTTCCATCTGAGTCTCTATTTCTCGACAGGTACTCTATAGGGATCTAATATGATTTGTTATTTTTTGCACCATACGGCTAAGAATTTTATCAGTGGATCGCATACACATAATGATTTAGTGACAATCTAGCCGACTGTTAAGCAGTCTAGTGTGTAATAAACTGCATCTACTATTTTCAGGGTCTTCTTCCGCTACCAGTCCAGCCTGCAAACAACGCTCCACCCGCGCAGCCTACGCCGGCGGCATCCACTCCTGAGCCAGCCACCGAAGCGCCTGCTACAGAGCCCCCAGCAACAGAAAACGCGTCCGAGGCTCCGAAAGAAAGCAGCGATCCGACCACATCTCCACCGCCTCCAAACACAGAGTCACCGATACCTCTCAACCAATTCGGTTTACCACCGCAAGTACTTCCCGTTGGAAGATTCGACCCCGGTTTCGGTGCATTCAACCCTATAACCTATTCCTATCCCTCTTACACTTCATATCCTAACATTCGATTATATGACACTTTCGACCCGTTTAGTCTGGGACCGTATGGATTCCCGTTGTACCGACCGTTGCCAAATGTCCTGGGCCCGAGCTTTCCGTTAATTCCCGCTCGGTTGCCAGCGCCAGCTGCTCCGGCTCCCACGGAACAGCCTGCCCAGCCAGACAGTCAAACACCTCCTTCCGAACCTAGTGATCTCAATGTCCTGAACTATTCCTCTAAAGACCCCGCTATACCGAACGTGCCGCCGCCACCGCTACCCCAAGGAGGCCTCAAGTCAGACAAGTCTAAGTAGATTAAAGCCTTTTCACTAGTTTAGTCTTAAGTGTAGATAGTTTTTCTTAAAGCGCTTTGTTTTGTATAAACTAAAATATATGTAGATACTTTAACAGATGATTATATAATTGAACGCTGTGCTTAATTAGATACATTTCTGTATCTAATTAGATATCAGCTTCGTTCGTCGTTTTTGTAATATCTTACTTCTATTTCATATGCAAATACATATATGCATTACAAAGTAAATTTTTATAGAGACTTGTGATTATTTATGTTGTACCCACTTGTTATCACTCTCTGAAGGGAACAATATTGCTTGTATTGACTTAACTAAAAGCTCTGAGTTGAATAGTTCTTTACTAAATGAGATAAAAATGTCCACCTATTGTTAGTGTTGCTATTGTCGTCCATCTAGATAAGTCATGGTACTCATGGTCAGTGGATACTTATTGCACGTACGGCGTAAAATCAATGAAAATACTCTCAGCGATATGATATCTACGCTTACATGCGAAGGATAATGACACTGATGCTAATATATTTGGTCATACCTTATACAGGTGGTGCTTTTATACTTCATAAAAACAATGGAAAAAATCTTTAACTTAAATTAAATGTACTTAATAATTATTACCTCTCTTTTAATTTTATTTTCTGCGATTTAACTGAATATAATGATGAAGATAGGTAAGTAAAGTATCTTAGTGTCTTAGTGCTTTTCTCGTAGGCTACATGAATTTTCTAATGTTTGTATTTTAGGGAGATAAAAATGAGTTGTTTGGGCATAGGAAAAAATACCTCATGACGGCTTTAATACATTTAGACAAGCTTTTATTCTATGATTCTATAATATTAGAGACTCATTTTTTTCTGACTTTCAAAAAGTATTTGCGTTGATTGTCACTAAACATGTATCTTTACCAATTAATTTAATTACCAAGACGCTAGCGGTGGCCCAAAGAAGTATAAGTCCCAGTTCATTCCACCCACGTAGTCACTAGGGATGTACCATTCATAGTAGTAATATTTAAATCTCCGTTTAGAATGGCAGTAAGTGATTCGAGGAACACAAATCTGGAAGTTATATGCCGTCGCTCTGAAAGTATCTTCTGCGTGAGAATGTGCTCTAAGTATAATGCAAGTAGGGATTCTGTAGAGATCGATCCAGCCCTGCAAATTAAATTTGAAAAACAATAGATGAGGCCCCTGTAACTCAGTTTAGGCTTAATAATTAATACCCAATATTTACGAAAATACTTCCTTGAAATTTAAATGTATCTTCGTTCATGGTTAGATAGAAATTATATGATAAGTATTTACTCACCCTTATTATAATTTTTCCAAGGACTTCAATATGATCGAGATGCTGATGTGCATAAAATTTCAATTTTTTACGATCTCTGCAATGCCCATATAAATATTCGCTATGAAGAGTTACTGAAAATGATTTATGTTACGAGTTAATGCATATACATAATAATTTCAAAATTAAATAGTCACTTTATGATATATAATTAAAATAGTCACTTAAAAAATTTGACTTCATCACATAAACTGCGTCACAGTCAGACTTATACATTTTGAGATAAATTAAGCAACATTGGTTTAAACAAACCCACATACATATAAACATTATCTCGCCCGAAATACATATACCAATATCCACTTCGTCGCAGATAAAACAAAAAGTTAAGTAATAAAACAATTAAATAATTTGACTTAGAAAAAAATACCTGGGTCAGGTGGACTTTTTGTTAATTCAAAGTCACTTAAAGACGTAAAGAATTGCCAACAATCCGACGGTGCAAGCACTGCAAAAATAATCGCAATCATTATACTGTAATCTAAATAATACTGAGTAAAAAAACAAACTTACGTGATAAAAATGTAAGAAGTATCCGTAAAATAAGAATCGCTGACATTATCAGTGTTCGCTCCAACAGAATGGGTTAAATCTAATGTTGAGGAATCTTATTTACACCTATTCTTATAGTACTACTTACTAATCTAGACAGACAATAGAAATAACAATCACACAGGAATGTATCATTTTGTTTAGTGTTTAGAAGTATTGATTTATAAGGAGATATTGGAGTTGCGTGTTACAAATATGAAATTGTTATTAGAATTGATACCCGCAGCTTCTATTCGTCCCATTGATCAAAAATATACTTTGATCGAAACTTCGTTCGTATTACGATATAATATTAAAAGGAAACCCTTTACAATATGATCACCTAACTACGACAAGAAATAATCAATTGGGATTAAAAAACTAAAGCTAGTTCAAAAGCTTTAGCCAAACATTTTATTTAATTATTTATTTATTTAAACACCAGAAAGCAGAGTCCCCAACATGCTGGTTGCATTACCACGTTGATATGATGAGCCAGGAAAGAAGCCAGAGAAGAAGGAATACATCAGAATAATGATCATGCGATGAAAATGTATTTAAACGTAATGAAGCCATCCGAAAAGCTCACATATTAAGATTTGTAAAAAAATATTTCCCAGTTTATGTTCGGTTTCATTTCAACGGGAATATACCATTCGTAGTAATAGTAAGTGAATTTCTTTCCACCGTAGTTGTAAACGAGAATGCAGATGCACACATTAAACTTGTATGCGTGATACTTCACTAGATCGGCATAGTTGGATTTAGACTTTATGTATGCACAATTAGGCACCTCGGTCACGTCGAGCCAACTCTGGAATATTAAAAAAAAATTAAAGATTGAACTGTTTTTTTTTTATTTTTACAGCTATGATTTTTTAATGATAAAAAGGTTCACGTTTGACCACAGCTTGCGAGTTACTTCTAGACCACAGTAAACCTTAATATCAGGTTTACTGTGGTCTAGAAGTAACTCGCTTGCCTAGAAGAAACCTTTTTTACTCTACCTGATTTACTCTAGATTTGACCACAAGGGCGCGTAACCAAACGAGTTAGTGACACTCCGGCCTAGGTGGAGCATGTCTAGTCTGGAAATACGTATCTAGCTCTGAAGAAGGCTGCCGGAACACACAACAAAACAGTAAACAGAAACAATGCTACAGCTTGTGGAATTCAATCTATTACGATATTACACACGCAGAGAATTGAAGTATCTAGTGACGAATAAATTACATCTGTTAAAGTATTTTTTTTTTATATAAAAATGCACACACACGTAAAAATAATAATATACATTAATACTCGTACATACCCTTACAATAAGTTTACCGACAAGTTCTTCATATGTCCACGATTGATGTGCTAACAACGTTTTTTGCTGATTCGCACATTTTCCGTAGAAATACTCACTATGCGCATTATCTACAAATGATTAAAATAAATTAGATTCGTACCGTATATAATGTTAATATTATTGAACTTAACCAATTTTAAAGCCAATATATTTAATAGAAAATATAGTAACCTGTAACTAGCACAAGATAAGGAGAAGCACAAGATAGGCCCAAGTGGCGTGCCTAGGCAGAGGCCTATGTCCAGCAGTGGACGAGCTTAGGCTGATGATGATGAACTAGCACAAAACGTTTTAGGGTAGCTTCAAATAAAATCTATAGGTTTTATTGGTTGTTCATTTATTCTTTATGGCTGCTACACACGACTAACGAACGTGACAAAATTTTTTTACTAACAATAAACTAATCAAACTGCATAAATTTTATTATTCTACAAGTAAATTTGAGAAAAGCTGTATATTTTTTCCGCGTGTGGGCAATACGAAAACTGTGTGCAGTTAATACCGTAACAAGTGTGTAGCAGACATTATGATAAAATAAAATAAAAAATATCTTATTTAATGGCTTTTTTATTTCTTATAAAATTACATCTACGAGTATGTGCAAACTATTTATCTTTATAATAATGCATCTTACCATCGGGTGGAGCGATGTTGGTAAAAACTATAGCACCTAATGCTGAGTGATTTTTATAACTATATACAAGATAACCTGTGAAAATTCAAAATATCAGATATAAGTTAACAAAACTGGAAAGAAAAAGTTAAAAATTATTCAAGCAATTGGTATATGAGAAAAGGATACGCACTCGTAAGAATCTCTGAAAACAAACCCAAAACGATCAGTTTTCTAACACACATAGTGTTCCAATCGTCTAAGTATGGGTAAATAGGATAAGTATTATAAGAATTGATACAAGACATGTGCCTATGACTAATAACAAATGTCGTATGTTTGGAATAAACAAAGGAAATCACATATTTCTCATATTTGTAGTATGACCGTGAAAACCATGGAGTAATTATGTATTTGGATACTTATTAAATTATGATCAGATACAGAAAGCGCCAAAAATAAGAACACCATGTAAGTAGAGAGAAAGATTGCTACACAGTGTAATATCACATAATTCTCGCAGTGGGCAGTAGATATCTAAAATCACGGAACAGTTGCGATCTGAACTTTGGCTAGTGCTGTGGCAGTAACTCGCAAATATACATATGAAATATTTTTAACGACAATGTAAGATGTTGCTGCTAATGCGATATACAATTGCTTATCTAATTTTCCACGCAACATTTCAACTGAGCTTACAGGTACGGTGTATACTTTTATATCTGGCACTTTATTATACGAAGATAACACTTCTGGCTTTTATCAATCTGTAAAAATACATTGTTACAGAATTGTCCCGAAGAATATTCCCATAATGGAATAACAGTTAAATGGAATCAATCACCTAATGCCTATAATGTTGAATCTGATCCTCAATGTTACATCCACGATAAACCGATCACAAGAAATTGCTCTGATGATAGGTGGACTCCTGCAGTTAACGAGGTCGGCCCTTGCTTAAAGGTCGTAAAGAATATGAATACATCGTCATGCCCTCCAAATTTTTACAGAATATCTGAGAGCAACAATGAGTACTGCTACCATTTTGATTCCGTCGGTATTTGGGACTACCCATGTTTTTCCAGCGGTGGAGCAACAGTAATCACTGATCTTAATGAAGAAGAAATCAACTCATTAATTGATACTCTTCATTTAGTAAATATATCCAGATATTTTTGGCTTCCAGCTCACAGGCCAAAATTATTTAATCCCGTAGTTTGGGCTATTCCAGGGCCCAACTGGGGAGTGACCGTAGAATCCAATAAATATTTAGACTACCATAATTTGATTTGGAAAAATTGTTTAGCTCTAGACATCGAACAACGGGTTCTGATTACGGATTCTTGTTCGCAAAAGTATCCGAATCTTTGTTTTTACATAAATAATATTCACTATCCAGCCGTTTGTCCGAGGAAAGGATATCATGCTTTTAGATACAAACCCGACAATGGAACGTGTTATGGCATAGAAACATCAGAATCTGGGCTATCATTTCAGACATTTTTAAGTAAAAAATGTAAAAAGCCAATGATTGTCGACCACTATAATCTCAATAGATTTATATTTACCAAAATAGCTGAACTTAATCAATTGCCAAATGATGAGTGGTGTTGGTTTAAGATGCGTGCAAGAGAATCAAAAAACGACACATTATCGGGTAAAACAACATATTATGAGGGAGTTGAAGACATCGAAGGTGCTATTAATAATTTGGGTACTATAGAGTTGGTAAACACATCTTTTCCTCTATTTTGCATGGCTTGTGAAGCAGATGTCATATATGGTGAAACTGAACTTATTTTTGAATATAATGAAGTAGATAACCAAATGTATTTGACAGTATATTTTCCATCTGGGTTATGGAAATATGACAATGATGATAAAGGCATTCAATGTTTCTCAGATGCAAAAGGGTTTATTAGAGTGGTAAATATAAATGATATTCCATATTTATCCGTTGCGAAAAGAAACGATGATGACAATTACATCGAAAAAGTTGTTTATATAGTCAGCCTTATAAGTCAACAATCAGCACAATACTGGTGTGAAGGACACACTTTTAATTTTTCTTTAATAAGCACAAGCAAACTTGTCGTTAACCCAAAGGGAAAAGAGACTCATGTGTTTGCACTGACTATAAAATTTTATAATGCAACATATGAAATTGATGACACGGCTAGAGTAGATACGATGCTAATTATTTTAACCAATATGTTTAACGCTCAAAAAATAATCTGGATGGATGTCTACGAACTCAACGAAGACTTTATTACGATTTTGTTGCATGTACACGTTACGGTCGAAGACAAATTTGAAGACGATGCATTAAATATACAAGAAACTTATAATACCATAAAAGAAATCGCACTTACAAATTTGATAAGTATAAATTGTTCATTCGTAAGTCTCAAAAGTTCAATTTATTGTTTACCTACAAGCACAGACGACGCTATCACTCTCAACTGGGCACTAACGCCGGTTGGTCATATGTCTGCTCCAAATGAGTTTTGTTTGCAATCGAATGGTTTACCAGTTAAAAGACAATGTCTCGGTTCCTATCTCAACGGTGCGGATTGGGGAATTGTTGAAGGGAGCTGTGATTTCAATTATACCCCTACTGAAACTACAACATTTTTGTACAATGTTGGTATAGGACAAGCGCCTATTAATGAGACATCGTCATTCCTAACGGAAGGATTAGAATTTGCTCTCAGCGATGTCGATACAATAATTCCCGCCGACATTTATTATCTGTCAATGTCCTTGCAACAAATTCTTCACATTGCGCAAAAAAATGACTCTTGTGTGGAAATGGGAGATATTGATAATATGGCTTGGGTAATGGATAGAGTAATGGAATTTGATTGTGACTATTTACGCCTATCTCAAACATTGAATTCAACAAACGTGATAATAAATTCTGTAAATGATATCTTGGAGATAATTGCAATGCCAGCTTCAAATAAATCTAATGTCTCTTTAAATAAGAATGTAGATACAAACCACGTAGACCATGTTTATAAAATAGCAGTTAAACCTCAATATGTGGTTCAAATTTCATATCCTGAGTTTACTAACATAACAGGTATTTCAATTTCAAGAGCTACTGACTCGGATCATTTTACAGATATGATCGTACAGCCTCTATACGCAAATACCACACTTGAAGACGTTATGAAAATAACTAATTTAGATATAGCTGCTTGGCTCCCATACAAACTTATTAAGTCATTAAAACCATTGTCTAATGACAGTGTAGATTCCAATAACAATTTACACATCATTATAAGTGTCTTTCAGAATGATGCTGTTTTTCAAGAACTCGATCTTACGAATCACATTATTAATAGTCGTATAATAGGAGTTTCAGTTCCAGGATTTATTTCCAATTTTGAATTCCCCCTACCAATTGTCTTAAGACAACTAAGCACGTTTCGGAATGACAAATATTGCAGTTATTGGGACTTTGAAATGCAAGAACCTACGATGACTTCGGGATCTTGGAAAACAAAAGGTTGCTATCTGGTACAATCCATAGAAAATATAACGGTGTGCGAATGCTACCACCTGACACACTTTAGTCAGCTAATTAGCATATCCACAAGTGATAAATATGATAATTCCAATGCAATACATCATACAAAAGCCTTAAATATAATAACACTAGTAGGAAGTTTTTTGTCTATAGTAGGCATAGTGGGAATCTGGGTAACAGCACTTGTATTTTCAAATTGGAGAAAAAAAGCAGGCACAAAAGTGTTGTTACAACTTTCAACAGCTATTGCACTTCCATTGTTTTTTATTGTATTTTTCAATTTAGATAACACCATATTCATCCAGGACAATGGTAACTTTGTCGTTGCCACCCATATGAAACCCGTTTGCATTATTTTAGGATCTCTTTTGCATTATTCTATTCTGGCAAGCTTTATGTGGATGCTTATAACTGCAATTTTGCAATTCATAAGATACGTGCGAGTGTTAGGTGTGAGTCGACCTTCCAGATTTATGATCAAATTTGGTCTGATAGGTTGGGGAATTCCCTTAATACCAGTGATTACAGTTTTGTCCATCAATGTAGAGAGTTATATTCCTGATTCATCATCTATTAAAAGAATTTGCTATCCCAAAGAATATTACTTTATTTTATCTGTCCTAATTCCAATTTGCGTTATTCTTTTTACTAATGTTGTGTTGTTTTTACTAGTCTTGTATTCTATTTCTGGCGGATCTAATGAGAAAACTAAGTCCACAGATTTTGATTTGGTAGGTGCGCAGCTGCGATTGTCAATATTTTTATTTTTCTTAATGGGCTTGACTTGGATATTTGGAATATTTTCTTTTAGTAATAATGTACTGTGGTCCTATCTTTTCTGTTTGACTTCTACTTTACAAGGATTCGTTCTGTTTATATATTTTATCATATGTGATCCTACGACACGTAATATGTGGCTAACATTTATGAAGCCTTCTTTTATGTCCACCTCGTCAAGAGCCAGCATTACTAGTCTTGGTTGATAATTAAAGAAATAACATCATTTTTGACTTCACACTTGTTACGTTTTATAAAATATTCTGGTGAAGGGTTACAGTTTATAGATTTTGACTTTGAGAGAAAGTCTTTTTTTAATAATTATTATACTTATATTATTATTATTAATTAGTATAGTATTTCTATATAGAGAAACAGTGTACACCTTATAGAAAATAAATGTATATACATACTGAATTTCGTGTTTCCCTACCATTTCCTTCTCCTTCCCGGTCTGTAACATAACATAATGTGAATAATTGGCTAAGTTTAAGTCAACCTCGCGCATGAAAGCTTCCGTATCATTATCTTAAAAAGTGACGAAAAATACGTTTGTTGTATGGGAGCCCCCTTTGCATATATTATTTATTTACTTTCAAATGTATTATTAATGTTAATAGGATATTCTGTGAATTATTAAAGGGATCTCATAAGAAGACATTACTACATATTTATTGTTTGGGGGCCCCCCATAATATTTTATTTTTTTAATTCTTAGTATTTGTTATAGTAGCTTCAGCGATACTTAATTTGTTAAAAAATCAGTTTTAAAGCTATCACGGCTATAGAGATACAACCTGGCTAGCTACAGATAGACAGCGAAGACTTAGTAATAGGGTCCCGTTTTTACCTCTTAGGTACGGAACTCTATATAGGACAATTATTTTACGTTTTTAAAATTCGTCGACACTCGACTCATGTGGCATTAATTGGCCAAACATCCGACAAACTGTTACTACAAACAAATCTCTAAGAAGAACCACAAATTCCTCTTTAATCAGTAGAGCCATTATTTTTTAAAGAGATTTCGCATACTTCGTATATTTAAAAATATTAATTTAACTAATTGCAATAAATTCCTTTCGGAATAGGTGTATGAGTTAGTCGTAGTTATGGTATTATTCAGTGGGTTAATAACATTTTCTATTATTGGTAAGTTTCACTCTACTATTTATTATTTAACTTTTAATACATTTTAAGTAAAATACAATCGAAATCCCTAAGTTTCGCACAAGCCGATTCGCTTCTACCTTTCTTGTGAGGACTGCAAAACTTTGGAATTCTCTTCCTGAGTCTCTGTTTCCTGAGAAGTACCACCTGGATCTTCAAATATAGAGATAATAGGTATTTTCTAGGTAAGCGTGTAACATCGTAGGCCATGGTATTTTTTAACACCAAGCTGTGGTCAAACGCAAACCTATAAGTTATAAAAAAAAAGAATTTATGGCCAAACTTATAAAGCTGCTCCACAAACATCGGCTTCAGATGGAATGATTAAAGAAAACTGTGTGTATATTATTATAAAAAAA
This sequence comes from Mellilla xanthometata, assembly GCA_035578125.1. Lineage (NCBI taxonomy): Eukaryota > Metazoa > Arthropoda > Insecta > Lepidoptera > Geometridae > Mellilla > Mellilla xanthometata. The sequence continues at coordinate 10,688,626 of JAPUBQ010000007.1, forward strand.
CTAGCCGACCCGGCAAACGTTGTTATGCCTTAGTAAAAAAAAAAACTAAATATACAGTAGCCGATTCTCAGACCTACTGAATACGCATATAAAATTTGAAAAAATCGGTCAAGCCGTTTCGGAGGAGTACGGTAACAAACACTGTGACACGGAAATTTTATATATAAGATATACCTATTTTTATAATTATTTGTTACCTTTCAGTTAACTGCGATGGGTGGTCAGCTGTGCCTGTTGACGAAGGCCTTGTGGCAGACAAAACTTTGTACGAAACGCAAATCATGCCCGACATACGACTGCCTAGAAGTAAGACATTATGGAAATACTGCCAGTGTCCTTGGCTCTCTGCCGCACGACCACCACTTTCATTTAGATCGTTTTTTCGAAATTCTTGTGTTGTTTTCCAATTTCATATTGTAAAACTGTGTTTCTTACTCACGCTCAAACGGCTGATCCGATTGAGATGTAATTTAAATAACACGATGAGTGAAATAATATGAGAGCAAATAAATATGGCCTCTTTTTTAGGGGTCCGTATCTTAAAGGTATAAACGGAACCCTATTACTAGGACTCCACTGTCTGTCTGTCTGTCCCCAGGCAATATCTCAGAAACCGTAATAGCTAGAAAGCTGAAACTTTCACAAGATATGTATTTCTCGTGCCGCTATAATAACAAATACTAAAAATAAAAATATATATATTAAGGGGGTCCCCATATACAGTAAAAGTTTTTTTTTCGTATTTTTTGCTATATATCAAGAAAATTTTTGGTGCTAGACACTTTAAATTTTCAATAAATACGTCAAAGTATATTGGCTATCAAATTCAATTATAAAATTTTAACAAAATAAATATTTGAAAAAGGCTCTCATACAACAATGGTGCGGAACCCTTCATGCGCGAGCCCAACTTGCACTTTGCCAATTATATATAGTTATAAAATTCAACATGTATGTTTCAGGCATAAAAACCTTATTTCTCCCCACATAATTCAGGCATTAAGACTTTTTTTTTGGTGTGATATACCAATAATTTATGATTATTAATATTTCACCTATAAGATTTTTCACCTCTAACTTTTTTTATATAAATTTAACTGCGCTTTGTTCCAGCTCACCTCCACAGTATTTATAAATTCGGTTATTGTCCTCCGGAGGCCATCAACCCCCATGCTTTGAGGTCTACTGTCAATGTTACTTTTGAGACGTATAGAGATACACTATCGACTTATATATATGTAAGTACATTATAACAATCTTAATATATATAAATTTCGTGTCACAAAGTTTGTCCTCAGTGGACTCCTAAACCACTTAACCGATTATAATAAAATTCGCACACCATGTGCAGTTCGATCCAGCTTGAGGGATAGGATAGTTTAAATCTCAAATTATAGTCGCAATTTTAATTTATTGCTAAGTATTGTCTGTTATTATTTGACAGTCACAATTATCTGTTAACTCCAAATGGTTCTAACAGATGTCGATACCTTTCGACTGGGTTAAGTAAGTAATCAATAGATGGCGCTGCTATGGTAAATCTACGAACGTGTCATATAAGCTACACTATCTATTTTTCATACCCCTAAGCGAGGCAAAACAACGTTTGCCGGGTCAGCTAGTTACTTATATGTTTATGCCAGCAACGTACCAAACGTTGGTCCCATCGGAACCTCCGTATGTTAACTATTAACAATTAATTGAGTATGGTGGTAGAGCATTTTCTGTAGTGCACGACTGACGTAGAAAAATTTGTTGCCAATCAACTAACGGCATTAATAAAGACTAGTCAGGTTAGGCCATCGTGTCCCTATGCACTCAAATGGCTGGTTATGAGTTGAAATTCTGAATTTCAGAAATCTTAAGAAAGCTCGCTTAACGGACCGTGTTGCATCGTCAAAAAAAAACATATATCAGGCATAAAATTATATGTATAAAAAAACCTAGCTCTATATTTTTTATTTTTATACAAAATAATGGGGAAAATAATTTTATATAAACTATAAAAGTAATGTCTAACCTCGTAATAAGTTAATTAACCTTAATTACAATCCAGCTATACATTTTATAGGAAACATTTTGGAGAGTGTGCAAGGAGCTGCACAATTTAATTCCCGCTTCTCCATTCCACTACAGAACGAGCAGGGAAGAAACATCGATTCACTGTCGAAATTCCGAGGATTTGCACAAAGCATTTTGCTTCGACCTTCATAGTGAGAACTGCGAAGCTTTGGAACTCTCTTCCTGAGTCTCTTTTTCGTGAGATGTACAATTTGGAGGCCTTCAAATCTAGAGTAAATAGGTTCCTTCTAGGCAAGCGTGTTACATCTTAGACCACAGTTAAGCTTAACATCAGGCAAGCTTCGGTCAAACATAAACATAAACATAAGCCTATTCATCAATAAAAAAAATAAAACACATTACACTATCCTTGTTTGTGCAGGAAGGCAACGATATTATGATTATTGCTCGCAGGTGTTGGCCGACATGAGAAGCACGCAGAGGTTCAAGCGTCAGTGCGTCGTGATGAAATTCTTCGTGGCTCCAAAGTTCATTTTCCATATGAGCCGGATCCCCATCTACTACTGTCAGGGCCAGATGTACATTATGATGTTCAACACAGTCCACAGGCTTGCCCTACACGAGTTCTACCTGAGCGTTAGCACCAAGATCCCTCTAGATATATCTTTAGAATTTTATCATCCGTACGCATACTATATTGAAAAGAAATAAATGTATTTATGTGACGTTTTGTTTTATTGATAGTTTCCTATAAAAAAGGCATAGAACCGTATGTCATTAAATACCATTACATAATTACCATTCTAAAATGGAAGGAACCTTTCTTTCATATAATTTTTATCTTAACACGGTACTAAAATTCCTTAATAATAATTGATATTGATAAAAAATCTGTTTGAAAGGTACAGACATTAGATTTTTTTAATTGAATAAAGAACCAGCTGTACCTAAACATAGATGAAGACATGATTTTCAAGGACTTAGATTTAAAAAACTGTAGTAAAAAAAATTACGTTCATCAGATTAGCGTTTAAATCTGTTTATATACCATCACAGGATCACAGATAGACCTTACCGCCTAACTATGGAATTCCTTCCCTGATTCCCGATTCCCCAATGACTATGTATGATGATCTAGCTATTTTCAAGGCGAATTAGAAATAGATTGCAAAACTTTATAGTAGGGAAGCCGAAGAGGGAAAGTTGGAAAGGAGTAGTTTTGAAGTACTTTGAGAGCGTCAGATTAAGATATGGGAGATACCTTGAACCCATTTGAGTACCTCCACTAATATACAAACTTTCCGCGTTAATAGGTTTGTAATAACGACTGAAAAATAACTTGTATGACAGACATACTCCAAATTGTCAGATAAAACAAATGTAAATTAATAACGTCCTTTCGTGCTTTCCTAGGAAACTTGACAGCCTACCTACCATACCAAATTTCGGCACTGTTTGCTTTAGCGAAAACGTAGCAATGACGTCTCTTTTTTTATTTCACTTCTCTATGGTTTTTCCCTTAGATGAAGCTAAGAGGAAGGAATCAATAGATGTAAGAATCAGTTTTTACCTTACTGTCATTTTGACAATGACGTAATGTGACATTGTTTTGTTTAAATTATTTCTCTCGAATTAAAAATCAGGGTATAAATAACGAACTCTCAACGTTATGTACAGTTGCGTTTAGTCACGTTAAAGGTCCTTTGACAGCTTGAAAAGAAACGATTCCAGAGCCCAGCCTCCTTGTACCTCACATGAAAAGGAAAAAATATTTCGTAAAAAATGTAAACAAATACGTACCTACCTAACAATTGCAGATGATTTGATAAACATTTTTCTTGAAATACGTTAGTTAGTTGCAAACATCCCGTCTCACATAAACATTGTAACTGTAAGTAGTTTAGAATCATTTACTTCAAACTTACCTTTGCGGGCTATGGGGCGACTCATCTTCGTGACATACGTTTTCGTTGGTGAGTGATTTTTATGGATTTATATGTTTTAATGTATATATGTTGTTTGCACGATAAAGGTAATAATATAAGTGTGAAATAACTATAAAGTAATTTTTGAATACTTTAACTTATTAGAAAATTTGATAATAATTGTAACTGCCTATTTGAAGACTAAAGTTACATTAGCTTTTTAGTTTTTTTTTCACTTTCTTTAAAATGTTCCATTAATTTTAAAGTTGACATCCTCTTGCGTACATTGCAAATAAGTCGGAGCAGTAGGAAAGGAACTTTCCATTGTTTTCTTGATTGAATCGAATAATAATGTCCCATCATGATTTCCAACTACAATTTCCACAGATTTCTTCAAAGATAATTTTCATTTTGATCCTCTCTTACTAAACTCTCCTTGGGTTTGTAAGAGAGGCGCCCTTTGGGTCGTTTTACCCATTACTCTAAGTGGTACTCAAACATTACAGTTTCCTCACGATATTTTCCTTTACCTTAAAGCGAGTGCAAATCCACACATAGGTATGTTAATAAACAAGTCATTGGTGTAGGGCCGGGATCAATCCAAGAGACGTCAGATTGAAAAGCAGATGTTTTCCCACCAAGCCACTATTGCTTTTTGATGATCGAGATCATGAGCATTTTGGGAGATAGCTGCTACCAAATTTTGCGGGGGGTATTCTGAATTATGAGTTTACACTTGTTTGGAAACTTATTTGTATTTCCAGTTTGTTATCAAAGTGCTCAGTGTTCGTTGGGCGAGTTCGCGGTGTGTCACGACGACTTTACCCTGAAACCGGCAGATGGCATCCTCAAACGAAACACCTTTAACTGGCTGGGGTTTGTGCAGTATACTCACAGTAAGTTTGTATCATTAAAAATAATTTTAACTTAACTTTTTTTTCTTTTTACGCTTTGAAATAATGATCGTGATAACATTTTGTTTTAGGACATACCTATCATCATTTGTAGTTTTTACTTATATTACAAATGGCATAAGCTTTAATAATATTAAAAAAAAAACGATAAAATTGACTATAATGTAATGGCATAAGCGGTATTATAAAGTACTTACAGTACACTTCTTTTGATGGCTTTATAAGCCTATTCTTGAACGACAGGGACGACTGCATCCAGAGCATATGTAAACTGCGTTTCCTTTGAGATTCTCCCATTGCTTAGATCAGCCGCGGATATGAAGAAGAGAGTTGGGCGTTCGTTACTTCGTTTTAAAGACTGCATTAACCGTGAAACTTTTGTTTTTGTGTAACTGTGAAAGTTTGTAGAGGTTATTTATTTTTTAATTTAATTAATACGGTACTTAGTCGAATTACATTAAGAAGTGAGGGATCAGTGGAGACATTATTATGTCTCCACTAATCAAGAAGTTTGACACCATGGTTTTGAAAACTGTCGGACAAAAATCTCACGGCACAACACATAACGGCACGAAATAATTATTACACTTAACTTACTAACAATAGCCATAATAAGTATAGCCAAGGCGACTTAAAAAAAGTCTGCCGTGTGAATATCTCCAGTAGCGTAAACCTATAGAATTTGCCTTATTTAAAATATTAGAGAGTAACATGGAAATAAAAGTCTCCCAAAAACTTTTGAATAAATGTCGTTTTGGCAGACTCCTTATCTTACTAGGGCAGATACTTCTTGACTAGAAGCGATAGGTATTAGATAGATACAGTTTAGGTACATGAAGATGAATAATGGATATGCGAACAGATGGATATATGAATCTGTGATTTGACATTTACGAGGGCATGTAATGTTTTCAAAAACCAAGTTAGTCTCATAGCTGCAATACGAAGTTAAATAAATATGTTATGAGTGTAATAACGTTCTAGCTACAACAAGTCTGCCGCATCACAGCAAGGCACCGAGGGTGCTGCTCATACACAAACAGTTCGTCGTCGGAACCGCCACCGACTTAATGAGTTTACCTAAAAATTACAAACTGTGAGTTAACCTATAATTGCGATGTTCAATTTTCTTCTTCTTCTTCAACCTTTTCCCACTAGGCGGGGTCGGCACAGCAAGTTTTCCTCTTCCACACGATTCTGTCAGCTGTCATATCCACATTCACTCCCTTTTCTTTCACATCCTCATTTACACAATTCAGCCACGTCTTCCTAGGTCGACCTCTACTTCCTCCGTACAACCATATCCATACTTCACATCCTAGTCACATGCATTTCCTCTCTACGCATCACATGCTCCTACCAAGCAAACCTTCCGCTCTTCACTTTCTCTGTCACCGGAGCTGCTTTCAAACTTCCTCTAGTATTCTCATTTCTTTCTTACCTTGTCCATTCTCGTTACTCCACACATCCATCTCAACTCATGCAATCCTCTTTCATGTACCACTTTTATTGCCCAACATTCATTTAGACCTGTCGCCATTTCATCCAACCAGCGTTTATCAATGTTTTTAATATATTTCAAAAAACCAAAAAAAATATTAAATTGGATAGGTCTCTATAATATTTTTTTATCATAAGTAAATTACTTCCAAATATGGTATGGTACGTCAGAAAAAAACATCGTCTATGGTTGTGTCACGCTGAAATACAACAACCATAACACTATCATACGCCAATTTTGACTTTTATATCTTAGCAATAATTACCTGTAAATGCATATGTTTTCTCAGACGACATCCAGTTTTGAACTAAATTAATGCTTCGTAAATTCTTTGAAGTTTTGTAATTGATAACTTTTCCCAGTTATATATAATACACAGATTATAACTTTGACGTACAATTGGTTACATCGCTTATACAGAAAAGTAGTAAACATCACTATGTTGGTTTCATTACTTACAATCTACAACCTTATATCATAGACTAACAAAAAACAATCTACAACCTAATATTATACCGAAATAAAAACTTTTCTCTACTAATATTATGTATTTCAGAGGAAATGTAGTATTTGGCGAATACGAACGGGACGAGGTAGACTGTGATTTGTCTAGGCCCCAAATAAAGCTCGGCATAAAATGTGCTCCCGCATACATTGAGATACCGCTGATGGACATCACGCCACATCCCGAATACTCCAGGTAACAAAAGAAAAATACATTATTACACATTAAAGCTAGGCAAAAGCCCCGCTGGTCAAATGACCAATGGTCAAATGAGTATTTGTTTAGTAACATTGCGCGTAACTCCACGGGTTAACTACACTCTGGACTAAGGATAAATGGATCATTTAAAAAACTATACTTTTTAAATTAATAAATTGACAAAGTTTATATTAAAATTTTAAATAAAAATATAATATTTTAAATATAATAATTACTAATCCGGTTTCGTCCGAGCCTTGTGCAGATTGAATTTTCTAGGATATAGATTCGTCAGATTTTAATCTCAATTCGCTGAAACAGATTATGCATATAGTAACAGTTACAAAACAATACGTTAAAACCTAGGCGTACTAAGAATTACCAGCTCAATATAGCAGCAATTAATTTATAACGCTCTACCAAAATATCTGAGAGATACGTTTCAAGCTCAAATTACAATTCATTTACTTCTCTTAGATTTCTAAAATAAGAATATTTTTTATTGACAGGTTTGGCGTAGGAAACAGTTTAGCCTTGGTTAAATTACTACGCCCTATGAAATCTCGTAAGTATTCAACTACGTAACTTAAGGATTATTTACTTAAAACATTAGTTCTAATAAATTTCAAAAGTACTAACGGGACCCTATTAACCCTATTAACCCAAAAGTACTAACACTTGGCTGTCCGATCATCTATCTGTATGTCTGTTCGTCTGTCACCACTCTGTATCTCTTGGACCGTGATGGCTAGACAGTTGAGTTTTCGCAAACTATGTTGCCGCTATATAACAAAACGCACAAACACAGAATAAAATAATTGTTTAAACGGGCTCCTATTCAACACACTGTAACGAACCTGTGAAAAGATTCTAGCACCACTCGTCAATAGATTTAAAAAAAATGCTAGTATACTATTATTATACCCATTAACATACGCTAGTTCGTTTTATAAACGTATTAGATTTCAAGATCTGTATGACTTAGATTTATATTTAAGAGTTTTTGTCGTCATATCTATAATCTAATAATATACGAGTATGAACCATTCATGAGATAGCCTAAATCGCACTTGGCCAATTTTTTTTTTTCAGATTACATGGTTCCCGTGTGTATGCCAACGTTAACTGAACGCTACAAAAAGAATAGAAACAAATTTGTTTTTATGGTAGACTATATTAGTAGTAAGTAGATTGTATATGTACTACCAAAAATCCTCCTATAATGTGAAGGTTGTGTGTGTATGTTTATTACTTTACAGCACTAGCAGCTAAATCAATTGCGATGAATTTTGGTATTGAGATTGTTTAGACCTTGGATTAATCTTACTTCTTTTAGTCCCGGATTAACGCGGGTAACTGCGGGGCGTAGCTAGTATATATACATATCATATATGTATAAATTTTACTGAGACTGGAGCTTACTCTATTTTATAAATAAATAATTTATCTCACACTCTTTTTTATAAAAAAAAATACTATATTAAATTTCTTACTATATTCATTCAATATTTAAGAGCCGGGCTCTTGTTTGTGGAGTTTTTTCCAGGTAGTTCTGTCTTCGGCCAAATCCTTGACCTCCCATTACGACATGACTTTCGCCTTCTCCTTAATTTGGTCTAAGTATGATCTTCTAAGTCTTCCTCTTCCTCTCCTGGCTTCTATCTTTCCTTCTACGATATTTTTAATGAAATTGTCATGTCTTACTATATAAAAATTGTTAATTATTGTAAGGAGAACATGAATATAAATATTATACTATTGTGATAATAAAGATTATTTTCGAACTAACCTTCCTATCAGGTGTGCCTCGAGATTTTGACGGAGAAAGAATGGGGAAGAAAACTCTCAAGTTATACACTCACAAAGAATGCAGGAGACACCGAATGAAAGCTGTAAGTATTTTATCTAACTTAAGTAAAGTTCTCGAAATCTTTTTGTTTCGTAGAGTATCCACGATATAGCGACACTTTTGCTTAAGGTTGAGCATGCCTCTCTATAACAACTGGCTGTCAAGGAGGCTACCGGTACACACTTGAGGGTTTTTTATGATAAGGCATGCGCTTGAACGCAACTCGCCTGATATTAAGAAATATTGAATTATAGGATAGATCGCGCGATGGGTGGTTGTTAGCCAGGCGAGCACTAGAAACTTCTAAGCTATAATCCGTATTTATTCTATACATACTTCTCGCCATAATCATAATCTCGCTCGTAATACGAACATACGGCTGTTCGCTGTTTAGCTGTAATTGGTTGCTAGTGCGTTTGCCTTTTGCCTAAAAGAAGATACTGTTTTAGTTTTGGTACATGATGTCAATAGAAAGAAAGAACTAATTTTATTCACACCCAGAAGTTACATACAATGACCATGGTAAAGACACAAGACACCATAATACCTACGTTCGAAAAATGGGAAACGATGCAGATTTCTCTGCATTGATTTTCAGGTCTCTGTAAGTTGTCTGAGCATTCTCTTTTTCAGAAACTAGGCAGCGAGGGCGTGACTCACGTGCTGTGTACGTCTGGGTGCGGCGTGAGGCCTGGGGCGCCCATCGTCAGCCATAACGCGGAGGGCGGGTTCGAACTTATAGGTAAACTAACACTTAGTGTGATCACACATCAACCCGATCCAAAAGCACCGAACGCATCGAAAAAACGGATTCTTATGAAAACCGTACATGACCATTAGAAAATCGTTAAGCCGTCTCTAAACAAATCTAGAACAAAAAATTTGACGTCAACGACGTAATCAGATTTGGTTGGTCTACCCGACATGTCGCATTCAAAAAATTTCTTCGGGACGATCAGTTCTTTCAACTTAAAGCATTGTGAGTAAAATTTGTTCACACAGGAATCAAGGAAAAAGTTAAGGCAGGCACGTTGTTAATAATATGGTTTATGCATGCGTATTGGCAGTACATTTTTGTATGTTTTTTTTTTTGATAAATAAGGTTACGTTTGATCGCTTGCCTGATGTTAAGCTTTACTGTAGCCTAAGATGTAACACGTTTGCCTAGAAGGAACCAAATTAAGCTTTTTTTATTTATAACCAACATAACAATCATATAAAATACTAAACTAAAACTTAACCTAGAAAAGTCCAGATTTACTATAAATTTGAAGACCCCTAAATTGTACTTCTCAGGAAAAAGAGACTCAGGAAGAGAGTTCCAAATATTTCGCAGTTCTCACAATGAAGGTCGAAGCAAAACGCGATTACTCGGAATTTCGACAGTGAATCGGTGTCACTTCGCTGTGCCCCTGCTCGTTCTGTTCTGCTCGTTTTGTAAACTTGTTTGACTGACTTGCCTTTATATTTACAGGCATTGCAGCCGGCGGTGCGCCTTGCTCTCGCAAATCCATGCGGAAGAGGCTAATCAAAGAGCCCCCGCTCTACATCGATGTATACCCCTACGTCACTTGGATGATTAACGTCATCACGGCAAACGAGCTGCCTACAGCGTTCCCGCAGAACTTCCGTCTCGTTGAAGGAGGATCTAGTAAGGAAACCTCCATTATAACCTGGCATTGCGACAAATCTGTAAAACCTAAACAAAAACAAATGTTGGTGTGCAAAATTAGTTTTTGTCTATGCGTATGCATATTAGATTGTAAGTATGTTCGTACATTTAATGTACATCTATATAATCGATAATATACATCCATACATTCTGTGAAAATTTTAAGCGTCTATCAGTTACGAAAATAATACAAACAATTACGAAAATAACAGGCTTATTGTATGGGGCTATTTTTTTTAGTAAGTGTTGGTATAGTGGAAAGGAAATACATAACATTTTGAAAATTCAAACTTTTCAGCTATCACGGTTTCTGAGATACAGCTTGGTGACAGACATACGGCGTTCGCTTAATAATAGAGTCACGTAATAATAGGGTACCTTTTAGGTACGGAACCCTACAAATAAATATTAAAATTTAGCTAAGCATTTATTGTGATTATTGTTTTATGAAATTGTGAGAAAAAGAATAGCGAGGTCTACTAGTTGGGGACTACTACAACTGATAACTATTTCCAGGAAATTCTGTCAATTGCAGGTGTGGCTCTGCGAAAAGGTGTTCTTCGGAAACGTGATAAGCAGAGATCGGGATGGAAGGCGCGGACGTATGTGTCCGGAAACAGCTGTTTTAAAAGCGCTAGAAGTCAGAAAAAACAAGCTTTCTTTTACCATGAAACATTTGAAGTTCAAGCTGATCCCCCGGCGAAGTTTACTGTCAAGATGAAGGTACATTTATTTATTGTATTTACAATATATGTAAAGCATATACCAATTTGTACATACATAAGTAATATTATCACATAGATAATCTCATATAATTTTGTCATTGCCTTATATTATGAGTGTTTTCTTAATTGGGTCTCAGAGAAATAATTATTTATTATTGTATCTAATGCCATTGATAACAGTGGCTATTGCCGCATGGTTGTAGGGTCTCCCTCAAATTGGAAAATCTGACGCCAAGCACCTAACAGTATATTCCGGATGCCTCCTTGAGAGCCAGTTTTTCCAGACTAGGCTCGCTATACCTTAGACCTGAAGGGCACTGATTGCCAATTTTTTTTATTGGATGTGAGTTGAGTTCGTTGGATTGACCTACACTTTACGCGGAACATTTTTTTATATTAGGATGCAGCTCATACACGGTTGGTTTCAAGCCCATACTAAACCATTTCTAGTTTGTATTATGTTGGCAATACAACTGATATACTACATATACATACATACATGTTGAACAGTAAAAAGGTTCTTTCTAGGCAAGCGTGATACATTTAAGACGACAGTCAAGCTTAACATCAGGCAAGCTGCGGTCAAACGTAAGTCCTATTTATCATAAAAAAAAACATAATTTATATAGGTACATACTCGAATTTAAGACCCAGACCGACAGAAAACAAAATTAGTTCATCACAAAGATGTTTACCGTACCGAGAATCGAACCCGGGATATTCTGATTGGCAATCCGCATTGGTAACCATTACGCTAACATCGTCAACATTGTTATCAGATCTCAGCGGGAGTGGAGTGCGCTATACTGTGCGCCCGGCTGGCACTGCCTAACCGCCTCATGACCCCTCTAATCGAAGGCGTCGGTGGATACAACATAAGTATCTTCTTCAGCACCGCCTGGTTCCCTATGACCTTCTATTACTCGCTGGGACTTTCTGGCAGGAACGCAACTGAGCAAGAACTGCTTGTGTGGAAACAGGAAAGAACGCCAGGTTTTTGGTAATTTCAGGCGTTATAAAAATTGAAAAAAAAAACGTTTCTTTCAATTAAACGTGTCTATAATTATATCAGTGTCATTTATTTCGCTTAATCTTTTTTTCTACGAAAATATAATAATAATATACGTCAATATAAGAGTTTTATGCCATTGTGAAAAGTTAATGCACATAATTAAAAGTTGTGCTATAGCGTGCAATATTTTGTTTTAGTTTGATCAGCTATGTTATAATTGAAATATATAGGAAAGAAAATGTACATGAATTTAAATAAAAACTTTTTAATTAAATTCATAATAAATTGGATAATGTAGCAGCAGTAGTAGTAGTAATGTGAGAAGTAAAATATGCGCGTCGGAATAACACGAGTTAATTCTCCCGGCCCCTTTCCACTACCGAACGAGCAGGGAGACTGCTAGGAGGCACCGATATACAGTGGAAATGCCGAAAATGCGAACTAAGCGATTCGCTTCCACGTTTATAGTACGGACGGCCTAACTGTAGAACTCCTTGCCGTAATCCCTGTTCCCACTGAACTACAACGCTTCAACTTAGACTGCAATATCACGTCGTAACTTCAGGTGAGTAAATGGTCAAGCGCAAGCGTAAAAAAAAGTGAAATAATACTATTTTTAATTTACTAGAGCTGCTATGTACTGATATGATAATATATGTATATACATTAAGAAACCATTTCTACTAAAGCGCTTTTCAAGTTCGTGACTCTGTGGGATATACTTTGATACCAAAATACTGAAACACATAATATCATTATGATCATATACGTAGCTGTTTATAAAAAAAAAACTAATACGTTTTCCTTAATCTGCTTAGTTTCCAAATACACAAATCTTTAGATACCGAACGATATGACAAAGCAGCAATACATTCATAAGCGTAGTAGTAATAGCAATTGCTAATATACAAAAATATTTTATGACATAAAACATACAGTAGTTAGTTTTATTTTCTTTCAAGCTGAATCAGCAATAAACATTATTTATCACGTATACAAAAGACATCAATACTCTACGCATTGATCTGTTGCCAGCGAAATGACAACACAGTTTGTGACTCGGACTATGAGGCGACTCGTCTTTATGACAATTTGTAATGGTGAGTATTACATTGTTTTATTCACTTTCACTCTATTGTTCTATTCTTCTTTTTATTTACTTTCTTTTACATTTTTTTAACTACATAAGCAATTATAATTATACTCTATAAGTATTTTCCCTCTCCTGAGACTTGTGGACTTCTTTAATGAGAGTCCTGTATAATAAGTTGTAATCTATCTCACAGAGCAAGGGCTAATGTAATTGAAGCGTATGTATAAGTATGGGTTACCAGCCTGTAGTAGCTACAGTGTACTGGGATTCGAACGATATTTCGTCGTCCGCGCAAGGGGTTGAGGGGCGCGGGGGGTTAAACCTTATTTCACCCGCGCCTATTTAGCGTATGTAAGTTACTATGAGTATGTACACTGCGTGCACTTCTATTTATTTGTCTATACCTATGTCAATTGAAAGCTATTCGAATCTACTCAGGCGTTTCTACAGAAGAAAGCTCGATGCAAAATGTGCGTGCGTGTGTTCTTTTATTTCCCACTAATCTCTAACAAATTTGATGACTTAGGTATTAATCTATCAATTTAAATTCAAATATTTCTATTCTCAAGTAATTATAATTATTTAGATATACTTTTTTAGTCTGGTATCGTAGTGTGTGGTGTTCTTTGGGAGAGTTCGCGGTGTGCCATGAAGATTATATCCTGAAGCTAGCTGATGGCATTCTCGAAAGAAACACTTTTAGTTGGCTGGGATTTGTGAAATACATTCACAGTGAGTTAATGTTTTTCATTACGTTTTATTGATAATGTAATATATAAACAACTCTGAATTTACTATGGGCTCTTAAAAATAGCCTTCAGGCGTTGGTATAAAAATTAATTTTAACTCAATTTACTATTCATATTATTAGATATAAGTACTATTCATATTATTATATAACTTTGGAATTCTCTTCCTGAGTCTCTGTTTCCTGAGAAGTACCACCTGGGGTCTTCAAATCTAGAGTACATAGGTATTTTCTAGGTATGCGTGTAACATCGTAGGCCATAGTATTGCTTAATACCAGGCAAGCTGTGGTCAAACGCAAACCTATAAGTTATAAAAAAAAACTATATGTGTGTACATTTTGAATGGGAATATTAAAACTTTAGATATTTTTTTTTATTTTATTTATAATTATTCTGAGTTCTACAACAATTAGCTAAAGCGTAATATTTCACAAGACTTTAACATTCCAGTAACGACGGGTCTTTCACACCACACTAAGGCTCCTCGGGTTATACTCATTCACAAACATTTTGTCCTCGGAACCGCTACCGACATGTTGCTATTACCTAATCACTATAAACTGTAAGTTGTTTTACTCTTTACAGCTATTATCCTTCAGCACAGACCATCTTACATACAGACTACAATATAATATTTACCACCAGGCACATTTTGATTAGACGCAAACCTACGTTGTGAGGAAAATACTTGTTTTACCCATAATAAATAATAAATCTTCTTATATATGAACTTTCCATGTCACAGTGTTAATTACCGTACTCCTCCGCAAGGGCTTGATCGATTTTAACCAAATTTTATATGCGTATTAAGGTAGGTCTCAGAATCGGGTACTATCTATTTTTCATACCCCTGAGTGTTAAGGGTTGTTCACCCTTAAATTTTTACTTAAGACAAAACAACGTTTGCCGGGTCAGCTAGTATACTATATAAAAAGCGAGTGTGACTCGACGGGAGTATGTCTGCTTTTCAATCTGATGTCCCTTACTTCGATCCCGGCCCTAACGACACTTCTTATTTTTCATCATATGTAGATTTGCACTCGCTTTACGGTGAAGGAAACATTATGAAGAAACCGACATGTTTGAGGACCACAATATCCGAGGACATATTGTGTCTTTCGTGAAAGGATCAGGGTGGCCACTTCGAAGAACTACCTCAATGGATTTATTTTGTGGGGGAATATACTACGTAATTTTTTTATTTCGAAAAGCTTGCAAAATGCAATATAGAATTTATGAAACAAATATTTTTTATTTTTCAAAGATAATTTAATTGGGGGATAACTAATTATTACAAATTCAATATTAATTAATGTAAATGTAATCTAAAATTAATTAAATTAAAAGTATATCTAATCTGAAAAACCAGTGCCAGTGTTTTCCAAATATGTATCTCTATAACATAATATACATTTATTATTTATATTCTCCAGAGGAAACGTAGTATTTGGCGATTATGATAGAGACGAGATAGACTGTAATATGACAAGATCACAGCTCAAACTTGGCGTGAAGTGTGCTCCCGCGTACATTGAGGTACCGATAATAGATATCACGCCCCATCCGGAATACTCCAGGTAAATATCAGATTTAAAATTACTACAAAATCAGAAAACATTTGATTTTTCAAACCCCACGATGATACAAATGTCAATGAGTCGCCGTGGGGTTTCATAATGCTATTTAAGTTTAGGCACGAGTCAAATCTATTTAAAAATAAATTTAAACATAACTTAAGAATAATATTTACAAAGAATAGTAAAAACAAAAATTTTGTAAACTAAAAAAAAATAATAACAAAATAAAAAATTTAAAGACATAATTAAGCCACCCGCCCTAACGTGCCCATCAGGCTTGCCGCATTGCCTCTTTGACTGAAAACCGATTCAAAATCAGGCTAGTCGTTTTGGAAATAAGCAAACATTGGGTTGCATAAACATTTTATCACCTCGTTTTTTAGTAAAAAGTCTAAAATTAACAAAAAAAATAGAAAACTATCAACATATTCAGGCCCCTGTAGATAAGAAGCTAGTGGTCCGGCCTTCGACATCACGCTTCTTTCGAGGATAAGCCAAGTGCGCGCATTACACTGGTTGCTCCAGATTCCAGAATTCCTCAGCATTGGACCAAGATTTTCACCTTTCTGCCACTAACCCTTATTTTTAACTTTTTATATTATTTGCCATGTGTTTCTCATTTTAAGTGGGCAATGAAAGTTAAGCATCATTGTATTTTTTCTCAAGGATTTTTCGTTTAATTACAACGTTTTTCAAGTCAGCAGGCGCGAATACACCATTTTCCAAGGCAAGGATTAAATTTATCATAAAAATATAAACAAGATGACAAAAGTTACTCGTATAATTAACTTTTCATGCGTTACTTGAAACAACATTTCGCATGGTGAATTAAAACTACACAAGCGTAAACGCTTAAAACTATATGTTCAAAATGAGGCTAATTCTTCCATTTACTCATGTTTATCTCTTTTAAAGAACAGAAAAGCTATAAAATAAATAAAAATCAGTTCAAATTTGACTCATCACTGCATAAATTGACACACCTATAACAATGACGATAAAATATCTAGCCAATAAAAATGCATTTCTTATGTTCACAAAATAGTGGTAATAAAATAAATAAATATATCTAAAGAAAAAAAGTGTTAACGTTATATTAATTAAATATTTATGAACTGGGCGCTTGTCCGTGAAGTGGTTTCTATTTCTTTCAATTTTCGGTCATATCCTTGACCTTATGCGACATGATTATGGCTTTTCTCTTCATATCTTTGCTTCAATCTTTCCTTCAATGACATCTTTAGTTAAAGTATCATTTCGGATGGAGATAGGATACAAAGAAACAGAGGAAACCATCACTAATATATATATATTGTCAATAATTTAGTTTGTTGTTCTTTCACTGGGCATAGCATCCTTCTTTCTTTTTTCTGGTGGTAATTACTACTCATACATTGCCTTTATGACAAACGGGTAAAAATCCCATTTCCCCCCTTTTTTCTGTACAGCTTATCCTTACCACTCATCTATTAACCTTCCTAATAAGGAACATTCCTTATTGACAGGTTTGGTGTTGGAAACAGCTTAGCTTTGGTTAAAATGATGCGACCTATGCAATCTTGTGAGTATTGTATATTAAAGCAATTAACTTTAACTTTTTATGTATTAAATCTGTTTTATTGCTTTATTTTTTTCTATCAGTTTATTAAACTCTCCATTGGCGTACTAAATATGATTTTATTTTTATTTCAGTTTACATGGTCCCAGTTTGTATGGCAACGCTAAGTGAACGACATAAAATGTATAAAAATAGACAAGTTTTTATGGTAGATTATGTTTCGAGTGAGTATCAATATCAAATGTCAATATCTGATTTTACTAATTTAAGGAACATTGGTGTTTCGTTTCAGAGTTCAGTTTAAGCAGTCTAAAACTTTATTTTTATATTCCTAATATTGTGCAGACATTGTCTAGGTCAAATAACTATCATTATCATACTCAAACAATCTGTTGCTGATCAATATAAACATTATTGTTAACTAATTTGTCACAGTAAAATATTCAGTAATGGTATGGACACAAACTATACATGCCGAGTGTGAAATCTGCCCTTGTATTTTTTTTTCAGGCGTACCTCAAGACTTAGTCGAGGAAAAGATGGCAAAAAGGACTCTTAGATTGTATACACACGACGAATGTAGCAGGCACCGAAGAAAAAGTGTGAGTTAATAAAGTCATATATGAATATGTGTTTCAATCAATCAATTTTATAAATTGTTATTTTGATAGCAATTTGTCTTTTAATTCTTCAGCACCATAACTCATAGCAAGCTGACTTGCTAGCACTGCGGAAGAAGTTGTGGCTCCCGAAAAAGCTTATTCATATCATAATTGAATTGTATCAAAATGCTCTTTGACAATTATTGCTTAGCTCCTATATGGCCACTTTGTTTTCACACAATAAAGACGTTTACTCTACTACCGTGTGTGTATTAACTAACAAGTTATGGGCCCAGCACGCTTCCACTGCGCTATCAAAGATAGTGCTACAGCCACGGACGCTGATTTAATCATCTCACTAAAATGCACAAAGGCTGATGTCTTATAGTAAAATTGAATAAGCATTATTTGTTACAGAATATTGGCAGCGAACATGTAACGCATATGCTGTGTACGACAGGCTGCGGCGTCCGCTCGGGCGCCCCTATTATCCGCCATAATAAAGAGGGGGCTTTTGAACTTATCGGTATGATTCTCTAAAAATGTTCTTGAGGTGTTTTTGTATAGCTAAAGTAATAACCGAACCGAAATACTTGAAAGGACCCGAGCGCCCACCTCAATGCCCTTGCCTAAAAGAACCCGCCATTGAATAAATTCTACGTTGGAGTCGCGACTAAAGAGACGGAGTTAAGTAATATTCTTTCTAACCGGTTTTTTTTTTTGGGTAAGCGTGCTCCACCTTAGATCATTATGTCGCTTGCCATCAGGTGAATTGTGATCAAGCGCAAGCCCATTTATTGTAAAAAAATATTACATTATGCCTCTTTGACAGCCAGTTATTTGGGACCTGAGCATACGCTCAACCTAGGGCCAGTCTTGCTGTCTTGTGTTGCTACGCGTGGACTAATGCTTAGTTTTTATGTGTAAAAAATTATATTTAAATTAATAAATATGGCCCGTAAGCGCCAATTGAAATTCATGACGCTTTTGGTTGCGAGAAAACGATTTAGCGCTGCAAGTTTTAATGTCTGGGTAAATGACAATCTGATCTTTAAGTGCTGTAGTGAACTTTAGTTGTCTCTTTCCAAAATGAAGCTAACTATACGTTACCACTGCTGGGACTCCGGGCCCAGTGCGGGTTAGCGGATGACACACGACTTTGGATATTGCAGTCCTTAAACGTATCGGTTTCCTCACGATGTTTTTCTTCACCGTAAAGAGAGTGCAAAAACACACATAACTTGAAAAACAAGTCATTGGTGTGGGGCCGGGATCGAACCAGGGGCCGTCTGATTGAAAAGCAGACGTTATTACCACCGAGCCACACTCGCTTTTTACCAACCAACCAACGCGCCATACCAACAGGAACCATGTTAAAAAGGAGACTAAAATAAATATTCTCCTATATCATTCCAGGTATAGCAGCAGGCAGTGGGTTTTGCTCACACAAATCCATGCGAGAGAATTTGATCAAAGAACCCCCTCTGTACATCGATGTATACCCGTACGTCACGTGGATTATCAACGTCATCAAAGCGCACGAGTTGCCTTCGGTGTTCCCGCAGGACTTCCGCCGCGTCGACGGAGGATCTAGTAAGACTTTATGAAGACGATAGAAGTTTTTATGGCGAAGATTGAATAAGATTTTCAGGGAAGTAGCTAGAAAGAAGTGGCGAGTGCTAGAAAATGCTCCAGTTTTACACAATAATAGGCATGTTACCAGCATAGCGCTTAACAACACGAGTTAGCAATACTCTGGCTTTAGGTGGAGCAAAGCTGATTTAGTATAACTGGCTCTCAAGGAGGCTGCTAAAACATACTGTGAAGTTCTTGGCGACAGATTTTTCGACTAGAGGGTGACGGCTGGACAGGCGAGCACTAAAAATGCTCTTCCACCTTGATAATTGACCTTGACCTTGACCTTGAAATTCCATCCTTATGATGTTTTCTTCAACGGAAGCTCAAACCCATAAGGCAGGAATCGAACTCACGCCCTTTGTGACGTTAGGTGACCGCACACCAGACTGAGTTGTCAGTTTTAAAATAATTACAGCAATCTAACGTATCCATTGACACCAAAATCTATCTATCATAAAATGTGATTAAACACCGCTCTTGTGAAAATATGAACAATGTTGTCAATATTGCAAGTTAATTCAAGTTATAAGATTAGGGATGCGAGCTTTAGAAAAAAAATATTATTTCATTTCAGGTTTGGCTCTACGTAAAGATATTCTTCGGCAGAAGAAAAGAACAGAAGGCTGGAAAGGCCGAGTATACATGAGCGGGGTCAATTGCTTTTATAAACCTAAGCACGAAATAATGGCTTTCTTTTACATGGAAACATTCAAACTGTCTGCCCCCTTACGAACTGGGTTAAATGTAAAGATACAGGTACCTAAGTACATTTGCTTCTTACCACCAAATCAAAAGTAAGAATAGAATAGCCTTTAGTGCATAAATATTATGTATATAAATTGTATATAAATATGAATTGTATATAAATTGTAACTATAATACACTATAGCGCCTGAAGCTCGGCTAGTCAAAGTGCTCTGACGCGATCATTAAAACTAACGGTCGATGAGGACGGTGTTTGGATGGGTGACCATGCACAAGACTGACGTTATTAAAGTGGCATTTTCATCTGGTCTCTACCGTGGGTCGGATGACACATTAAATTGCAAGTCTCGGCTGTTAGTCTTATTACAAGCATCGTTAAGTCATGTCAGAGGCCTTCGAGCGCTTTGAAAACTCTCGACAACGGAGCTCGGAGTCTTCGTCTTCGTATGACCACTTGCGCATACGAAGAAGAAGATGACTATAATACAGTTATAATTCTATTGTTTTGTATATTATTATTAATTATATTATATCATTTATTTGATAGAAAAAATAATAATTTTTCTTGCGGTTTTCAAGGCACGATTGAACCGGTTTATTCTGGGTAAGTGCGTTCCACCTAAGATCACAATGTCACTTACCATCGGGTGAATTGTGATCAAGCGCAAACCCATCATAGTATGAAAAAAATAAAAGAAAATATAAACCGTGTTTTTCATATCGCTATACGACCGCCTCTCTTTTTTTACTCTGAATAGGTCAGCGCTTGACCACAATTTACCTGATGGTAAGTGATATTGTGGTCTACGGTGGATCGCGCTTACCTAGAAGGAACCTTTCTTTTAGCAACATAATAGTAACGAAATGCTTTACGCATTTCAGAGTCAATTAGATTGTTTCGAAATGATTTCCTTTCCTTCCCATAAGATATCAGCGGGTGAGGGGTGCACTATCCTGTGCGCGCGCATGCATATGCCCAGCCGGCTCTCCAAGCCTCTCATCAAAGGCGTCGGTCAGTCCAGCCTGAACATCTCCTTTAGCGCCGACTGGTACCCATACATTTTCGATTATACACTAGTCATTTCTGGAAAGAATTCGACTAAAGATGATTTGGACTGATTGGACAAATAAGATCTCAAACGATTTCTAAATGAGGAGGAGGTTCTCAATTATTTTTTATAACATTATGGGTCATATTATTATGCAAAACGTAATAACATTAATAGTATCATTATTATTTTCTAGTGATATTATAAAATAAAAAGCTTTAATAATATTTGTTTCATTTCAATATTTGTCTATTTATGAAAACTCCTATTTAGACAAAACAACAAATCAGTTTATTAATTACTAATAAAATCTCAGAATAAAATAAAGATGATTCTCTACAGAGATTTAAAGTTAAAAAATAGTTTCCTATGTTATCAAGGACTATAAAGACGCGGATTTTTCGCTATTGTTCAACTTTTCGACAGTCGTATTTAAAAGCAGTTGTATCAAAATATTTTTTATTTGTACAAAAAATATAAATAAATACCTACCTAGCATGTAAATATACTTTTTACTTATCTACTAATAACACAATCAGATTTCTTCGTTCTTATTACAAAGACTTTTATGAAAGCAGAATATTTCTGATTTTATTGTGAATTATTATTTTGTATTCAGCATCCCCTGATATTCAGGTGGCTTTAGATTTAAAGAATGAGACCTGAAGACATTACATATATGTGACTAACAGGCGTACAGTAATATGAACTTTAAGCAGATTCTACGCTGATGGTGTCTTCATCGTTGAGACCCTTGTCTCCAGAGTCAGCTCCGGGGAACGAGGACGGAGGTGAGGGAGACGGGAACTGCGGCTCGCTGGGGTTAGGGCTGGGACTAGGCGCCTGGGGAAACTGAGGGAACTGCGGGAATTGCGGAACCTGAGGAAATTGGGGAGCACCAGGGAAGGTGGGAGCTTGACCACCCTGAGGAATTTGCGGGAATAACGGAAACTGGGGAGCTTGTCCAGATTCCTGAGGAAACTGGGGAAATTGAGGAGGGAACTGAGGTAAAGAGGGAAACACTGGCAGACCTGGTGACCCTTGAGGGACTTGGGGCATGGTGGGGTAAGTGGGGAAAGCGGGAGGGCTTTGTGGGCTAGATTCCTGTGGCTTGTTCTGTTGGGGAGACTCTGTCGACGGCGTCTGTTTTCGGTCTTCCTCATCCTGATGGGGGAAATCGGCAGAGTCTACAACAGCTGTGTCAGCATCACCAGCGGGCTGAGGAGAGGCTGGTACGTCCTGAGATGGAGGAGCTGGCTGGCTGGGGTAGACTGGTTGTATGGGCTGGATGGGCTGCCCAGGTATAATAGGTGCTCCAGGGAATGGCGCCAGTGGTCCAGCTGGGATCAATCCAGGGTGCGTAGGGTAGAATACAGTAGATGGGTAGTAGCTGGCTCCAGGTGCTGGCACGAAGGCGTGCTGCACGGGAGCTACTGGACTCAGCTGCGGCACGTGGTAACTGATTTGTGGTTGGAAGTAGTGAAGACCAGCAGGCACCTGGAATGTCATATCGATTAAGTGCTTTTGAAAGCAATACACTAAGTAATAGTGATACAGTAAGTAATATTTAAAAATTTAAAACCTTGAGAGTAGAAAGATACTCGTACTGCTATATATAGCTGAACCTTAATCTTGATTAGCGATATAGTGAATACAACTCTTCAACCACATATTATTTATTAAATCATTTTTGTGGTCCTTCAATAAGTTTAAGTTCAGCGTTTGACCTATCAAGCGAAAGTACAATACATGCTAAAAGCATACTCTTTACATTTAGCAAAAAAAAAAACGCTTTATTTATTAAATGTACCCGATTATTTTATAATTTAGCAATAATTGATAACAGAAATTTACTATGATGTTTTTAATTGTCTCTTTTATATTTTATTTTAAATGAGCTTAAAATTTTTAAATACAACACGGAAACCAGACACAAGTTATTATTCTGTGACCAGACGCGATAAATAGTAGAATCAAGTTATCGAACGTGATAAAAAATATGCGAGAATGCAGATACAGAAGTTTTAAAGGGCAGAAGTTGGAATGCATTATTTAGTCTGCGTGTTCCATTTATGAGTGCCTCTTTGCTGTATAAAAATTAACCAAGTGCAAGTTAGACTCGCGCATGCAGGGTTCCGTGCCATGGTTGTATGGGAGCCCCCCTTGAATATTATTTTACATCAAATTATTTAAAAACGCTGCACAAAGGCTCACTAAATTCAGCCTAATTTCAATTAAGACAATTGGGATAGAAATTGTCAATTTGACAACCAGAGTTGTGACTTGGTTACATTAAAATAGTTTATGTAATAGGCTGCGTTTTCTAATCCACCCTCGTATGTTTGTCGTTCCCATATAACAAGTCCCCCCTCAAATATGTACTTTAGTTAAATTTTATAATTTAATTTGATAGCTAATATACATTTATATATTTTGTGAATATTTTAAGTATCAAGCAGCTACCGTTATTTATATATAGCAAAAAAATAGTTTATTGTATGAGGACTGAGATATAGCCGGAGACAGACAGACAGCGGAGTCTTAGTAATGGGTCCTGTTTTTACCTTTTAGGTACGGAACCCTAATAAAAAATACACATTTATATCAAATAAATTTCTGGTATTAACTTACAGTGTTAATAAATTGTGTAGTGGAGTATCCAAAGGCCTTTGTCTGTCCAGGGATGAGGGTTTTGACCGCTGATGCTGGCTCCGTGACCACGGTGGCTCCTGGCCAGGAAATGGTGCCAGCAGACGCTGCCGCGAGAGCCGAGTAGAACACCAGCAATGCCTTGAAAATAGTATAATAATTAGTACTCAAAAATCATTTATTTGTAAAGTACATACTCATAAGTAATTTTAACAGTAATCAGGAAGTAAAGCAACAAACACAATATTATCAATGAAGTCGGTTAAAAAGAGCTAGAACATCAAAGGATTTTCAAAATAAATAAGACCGTCAATACAAGACAATCAGTAAAGAAATACGAAATGCAAAAAAAAAATTACTTGCAATATGTGCAGTTGGATATGCACTTTGTTAATGACGTAGTGATAAATAAAAACCGGCTTAGGATTTGCTAAGCATTTACAAAAACCATCTACTAAAATGTCTGATGCACTTTTAACATTTTTCTGTCATAAAATTTATCATATTTAATAGGTTGTGATATCTTTATGCACTAAAAAAATACCATTATGATTTGTTCTTATCAAATAATAAAACAAAAACAGCAATAGGTTGATAACACAAAACGTCACTTAAGTCAAATTTCTAATTAATTACGCACAAACTACACTTTTAACTACACATAAAACTTCCACATCACAACAAACGGACACCACTCAGGATTAAGTCCAAATCTCATTTAAAAGTTGAACGATCGCACATAATAAAACAGATGTTAGATTGTAAATTAAGAACAGGTTTTACTCCGATACAGCACCAGTTTAAAAAAGAGATATTAAACTAGATTCGAGAAAAAAGACGCGTCATCATCACAAAACTTAAATATAAGCACTTGTATGACCGAAATCGCATTTCGTATAGTGGTTTTTAAGTACCAAGTATTAAGATCAAGGTTAAGGTACCTTCATGTTGGGGCTCAAGAGTTACCTCCACAATACGCGTGTTGATCCTCGGACGACTCTTTTATATACTAAATAGCACCCCGCCCACGAACGCAGAAGGAAAGTCACTAGATGTGTCTGGTCCTTTTGTGCAATGTCCCAGACACAAATATTTCGACACAATACGCGGATACGGTAGCAATGCAAGCTTTCTTTCAAAAATACAATTGTTAGAGAAATAGTTCGCTTTGTCAAATATTATAAACAGGTGTTACAATGAATAGTATAACAATAGGTACCTTCTCTTTGTAGCTTCCTTTAGAATCCTTGCTTCACCCACGCAGTTTTTGTGACAATAAATCATGAGTAAAAAAATTCCTTCGCATTAATTTACATAATTTTATCATTTACTTAGCAAATAAACGAATAACATTGATGTTTAGTTTTTGATCTTATTAATTTAGTTTATTAAATATATTTTTAAATATATAATTTATATATTTTTGAATATACATATTAATAAGTAGTTCCTGATATGGTTCCTCCAATTGGCTCCAATCGTCTTCAAATCATCTGATGCTGTTCACAAATAACTGAGATCTATCCCAAAAACAAAGATGTTATTTACAAATATGTATTGTGTACGCGATATTTGTAAATTTATATCATATTTAACGATAATTCAGTGATTTCAGAAAATCTGATGTATTATTTTCCACTGACAGACTCCAAGCCACATTTATATTATTTTGTCTCTTCTAGTTTGTAAACAGCGTTAAGTCTACGTTCTGTTAAGTACAAGAAGCAAAACATCTAGCCTTCGAAACTTCAGGTTTCTTCTTGCCCTATTTATAAATAAGACTACATACCTGTCGGCAATTAGCTTGTGTACTTTTAGTATGAAATACTTCAAATAAGACAAGTGTTTTCATTTTTAACTCGCTTGTAATGTAAACAAAATAAAATAAACCATTTTTTTACTAAAATATAAAAATTAACAGGGAAAAGGTGTATGTGGATAACCTCAGCAAGACAGGTAAAACATATAGAAATTTAAGAAGTATATTGGATTCTAATTGTTTTCTTGGCATTAACATTCGTAGTTAGGAAACTCTTTCGAATTACGTAGTTGGTGCAGTTAAACTTTAGATTCTCCCACAGGTGGAAAGAAGAATTCCATAATTCTATGTTTAAATAGAATCATCACTGCCTTAGGTACGTCTTTGTGCATTGGATGAGAACCTCCATAGTAACTAGAACTCCATAAGTTTGAGAACATAGCCAAGTAGATTCGAAGCATTTTCAAGTTAGTTACTTTAGCGGCCTCCGCGTACTTACCTGGAAATAAAATAACTACATTTTTAAAAGCTCTACTTTTTTTGCAACAGAATGAAACATTTATGCTTATATTTCCTCATTTTTGAACCGCCTGAGTTAAAAGGTTATCTTGTTATTTTTATTTATAGACTTCTTACTCAGAAAAAAATGATCGAGATTGTGTGATACGTCTGTGCTTTTGTAAATTCCATTAAAATATTAACTGTCGGAAAGTACATGCAATGTAATACAAAAAACAGTATTTTATAATATTTAGGGAAATTAATAATGAAACATACTCTTACTTGAAATTACTGCAGAAACTCTGAAATTATGTAATTTTAAAATTAATTCTTTGATACCATTAGAGAAGAACAATAACTTAATGAAATGGTTAAACTTAAACATGCTTAGAAGATAAATATTATCAACCTCTTAGTCAATATATTTATTCGTAACTATTTTACCCAGCAGTCTGGGCCGGATCGGACATCAATCAAATAGTTGAGCATAGTTTTTTTAAAGTTACACTAACAATGTGTTTATCTAATAAAATACACCTACATTATTAGTTACTTACTTCACCGACGTGAAGTGAAATCATTTATTTCTCTAAATTTGTTTACAGGATAATTCGTACAGATGTATTTTTTGAAGAAAAAAAAACATATTATACTACAGCATATTATAAAATATTATTATATATACTATACATGTATTTTATATTTAGTAACGATTTTGAAGATCACAATTTTCTGCCTACTTATTCGTAGCCTCGATAACAAATCAGCTTATCTGCTTACGGGGTATCAAAATTAGGTAAGCTTACACTTTTGTGGTTGTAACCTTCAATCCATAGTGTTTGTATGGCTGCATAGAGATATATATCACGATAGGAAGTGACATACAACATTAAAGGCTTTTTTTATATTATGAATGTATATGAATGTATGTATAGCTAGTTAGTTACGTCATTGAAAAAAGAGAATAAGAGACATAATATATTAAACGAGTAACAAACATAATTTATGATTAAATACATGGTATATACTTGAAACACAATCTCATGAATAGAAAGAATAGAATAGAACATTTTATTCATCATAACGTATCCTATTACAAATACAATTAATATCAACAACAAGATACAGTATGGACTTGTCAATTACAATGTACAATGCAAACGAATTAATAAAACAACAACAATAAAATGAATAACATCAAAGAAAAATTGTTTAAAAATCAAAAATGTCAGCTTGTAAAGGGGCTTCGTCATAGATTAAAAATAATAAGGTTTAAATGTGATTAACCAATGTCAACAAAATTTAAAAAATAAATGTGGGTTTAGAGTTGCCATGTCATAAAGTAAAAAATGATCTATGTGATCATGATCTAATAATGTGATAAAACTTACGATGAAGTGTTACGATGATTATGATAATTAAACCTTACCCTCTCCCTCTCGTTTGACTCTCTTTTGAAGCAGTTTCTTGTCTGAACCAGGACGAACACTAGTCGTGAATTCTGTATGCATTTTTTTCTGCACCAGTTTGAGCATTCTTTGATGCTCTTTTTCACTCGAAGAATTTAAAAGAGCGAAGGCATCTTCTATAAGCTTTCTGTCCTCTTCACTCGTTCTATTGGGTAACTGCAATGTGTATAGTGGAAAAGAGACAGATACACGGGAACATGAGAGACAAACAAATATGTTTTAGAAAAAAGTTGTCAAACAAACAAAATAAATGAAATGCATAGATAATAAGTTCATTTTACCTGTTTCGGGAAGTAGTTGAATTTAGTTCCTGCATAATCAATGCCCTATAAATTAAGAAAAAAGTTACATTTTTAACCGACTTCAAAAAGGAGGAGGTTATATATTCGACGTGTATGTATTTTTTTTTTTTTTTTATGTATGTTCACCGATTTCTCAGCCATTTGTGGATCGATTCTCAAAAATCTTTTTTTAATTGAAAGAGTATGGTTCTGAATTGGTCCCATTGTCACCAAAACTGGTTCTGATGATGGACTCCTAGGGAAATCGGAGAAAAACCTAAAAAGTTAGGTTATTTTTACGCATGAAGAGAGATTCACGCTCGTTTGGCTGTACTGATTTTCATGAAATTTGAGAAGAAAATAGGTAAGACTATGTGTTAACACATACGCTACTTTTTATCCCGAAAATAAATACTATTCCCGTGGGATGCACCAAATAACATATAAATATTTTTAACTTCTTCACGCTCGAACGGTTGTACTGACATTGATGAAATTTGGAATGAAGATAGGTTAGACTATGTGTTTACACATAGGCTACTTTTTATCCTGAAAATAATTATTGTTCCCGTGGGATGCACCAAATAACACATGACACACTGATTTCGCTAAAATTTGATATAGGGGGTAGACTAGACCTTGTATAACACGAAGGTTACTTTTTATCTTAAAAGTCATTGCTATTCCCGTGGGAAGCCCAAATAACTCGATAACCTATTTTACTTCTTCGCGCTCATACGGCAATACAGATTTTGCTCATAAAATTAGCAGCCTGGCTAACAAAAGTAATCTGACGCGAACATCGAGGCTAAGCAACGGCCCATGCGGCCAGTCTTTGGATGGGTAACCATGCACAAGACCTCCATAAAAAACATGTGATATTTTCATCTGGGTGTTACTGTGCTTCGGATACCACGTTAATTTGTTGGGCCTGGACCACTACTCTTAGTACAAGCAGGGGTCAAACTAAATCAGGGGCTTGAAAAACTCTCGACGCCAGAGCTTGGCCACTTGGGTCATACTTAGTGGAAGAAGGAACTGTAAAATTTGATATATTAAAAGACAAGACCCTCGAACGGATAAGGAAAATATTTACGCGCTCGCTTTGCTAGGAGTTATCCCGCTTCGTTCGAATTTCCCCCAGGATGTTCTGGGCTTATGACACTCCAAATATTATATAATTTGTGCTGCTTTGGACTTCAAACGGTTCAAACAAATACGGTGAAAATTTTCGCGCTCGCTTCGCTCGCGCATAGCTCGCTTCGCTCGCATCCAGCTCGCTTCGCTCGCATTGGTTCTAGTACGTTTTGACACAACAAACATTATGTAATTTGTGCTGCTTTGGACTTCTTTATGCTCAAACGGTTGGAACAAATACGGTGAAAATTTTCGCGCTCGCTTCGCTCGCGCATAGCTCGCTTCGCTCGCATCCACCACTTTTTGCTCGCACTTGGTTCTAGTAAGTTTTGACACAACAAACATTATGTAATTTGTGCTGCTTTGGACTTCTTTATGTTCAAACGGTTCGAACAAATACGGTGAAAATTTTTCGCGCTCGCTTCGCTCGCGCATAGCTCGCTTCGCTCGCATCCACCACTTTTTGCTCGCACTTGGTTCTAGTACGTTTTGACACAACAAACATTATGTAATTTGTGCTGCTTTGGACTTCTTTATGTTCAAACGGTTCGAACAAATACGGTGATAATTTTTCGCGCTCGCTTCGCTCGCAATTGGTACTAGTACGTTTTGACACAACAAACATTATGTAATTTGTGCTGCTTTGGACTTCTTTATGCTCAAACGGTTGGAACAAATACGGTGAAAATTTTCGCGCTCGCTTCGCTCGCGTATAGCTCGCTTCGCTCGCATCGAGCTCGATTTGCTCCCAATTGGTTGCCTGCCTGACACACGCCAAATTTTTTCATCGTGAAATTTATTTGGCTCTCCATAGCTAAAACTTAAACAAAATATCATTACCAACCACTAAAAATGTAAAAATAAAATTGTTTTAAAAAACAAACAACCGACTTCAAAAACACAACTAAAAAGGGAAAAATAATTTTAAGCCTAAATCAAATTAAGACTATATAAATAGAATAGGAGAGTTTATTTCATGTACTTATAAAAAACTATTTGCAATTTTTAGTAATCCTGTATTCTTGAAGTCGGTGCCATCTAATAAGAACAAATTAATGTTTGTTAAAAAAAACTATTTTCAATTGTCTTTCTTTGCTGGCACCGACTCCAAGAATACAGGATTAGTAAAAATTGCAAATAGTTTTTTATAAGTACATGAAATAAACTCTCCTATTCTATTTATATAGTCTTGATTTGATTTAGGCTTAAAATTATTTTTCCCTTTTTAGTTGTGTTTTTGAAGTCGGTTGTTTGTTTTTTAAAACAATTTTATTAATATGTACATAGTCATAGTTCAGTGACTACTGTACTACTACAACATATAACTATTTCTACTTTGTTTTGGTTCAGATTAGACTCAGATAATTTACTAAATAAAGAAGTTGGTACTTAACCACTTTATTTTAAATTAATAATTTAAAGCTTTTAGTCAAATTTAATTTAATCTCACATTGTATTAAAAAAAATCTTACTTTTATATTTCTTAGATCAAAATCTTCTTTCTTAAAGTTTGCAACTGCCTGAAAAGTGTAAATTATTTTTCACTAGAGTTTCTCAATCATCATAATAATCGACAGCAGTTGTAGGTGTATATTTACATGCTACTTAAGAACTAAATAAAATTTGAGGAACATAAATATATTTTACTTTGTATTGGTCAACTTTGTTCTATCCTCGCGGTTACCATAATACCAGTTAATCCAAGGTAAGCTCAACCAAATATTATCCAAATCGGTTCAACCTCAAACACAAATAAAAAACAAATGTACTTAGACACTAACTACGATGACAATGTGACGTGAAAGTATGATGATCCAAATAGTTAAAAACAATCTTACCGACGCCAAATCAAAATCCGAATCAATCTCTCGAAATTCGGTCATATTGATATAAAAAGATGTCACTCGTGCTATTCTATCTGAATACAAGGTACCGATAAAACAAAGTAAATGTAATATACTCCACATTTCAATAAACAGTACAGAAAAAAAGTAGAAGAACAGTACTGCCCTTCTCCGCACACCTTTAATAATGACACTACCCGAACGAAACGTTTGTTAATCAAAACATAATAAAAACAATAGCTGTTTATAGACTGAAACAATATTTTGATATCTAGTTTTAGCAGCTAGCCTAGGTATAGCCTGAATCGATTTCTATAGATTTCAATTCTGATTGCAACTCCTCTATACTAACAAAAGAAATAAATTTTGAATTTAATGCCCTTTCTTAATACATTTTATATGTGAATGGGGTTTCTGTTGGTATTGCAATTTTAGTTATAGACAAAGTGCACCCCGCGGTGTTACCTGAATCAAACAGGTAAAGAACGAATGAGCTTACGTACGAAAGTTAGCTTTTATATGCTATGGGCATGCGCTTGATCACAATTCACCTGATGGTACGCGATATTGCGATCTAAGATGGACCGCGCTTGCCCAGAAAAAATCGATTCACTCGTGACTTGAAAACCGCAAGATTTGTTTTCGGGGAACACGGCATATCAACCATATCGGCTCAGACGTTTGAGCTCGTAAAACTAACACACATATATGCTTAAGGATATGAAACCTTATGAGCATACATACCATACACTCGATTAAATAAAGAAGATTATGCTAAATCAGAGGCCTTCGGGCGGCTTGAAAACACTCGATACCACAGTTAGACAATAGAAGAAGAAAAAAGAAAACATGTGAAAATTCGCTTCCTCTTGCTAACACACTCATATGGCTATGCAAGTGGAAAGATATGAACTTTCAAATATTTTCTTTACTGACTCGAGTTAAAACTAAGATACCCAGTACCTACATACTGTATTATATTTTTAAATATGTTACCATTATAAATTACTTATAAATGTAAATTACTTATCTGTTTTACTTTCAAATTAAACTAGGTTTACATATCTAAGTTAACCGTTTGTGAATTTGAAGATTGGGTAATAAATAAAATATGCTAATTTAAAAGTGCAAGGCTGATAATAAAATAAAGGCAATCTAGATTTTGCACCTACACGCTAGTTGCATTCGTTGCATTTTGAAACACATAAGATGTGGTCCACATACAAATTTTAAGTGTCTAGTGTCGTACTGAGTAAAACTATGTCATAGCAATCTATACTAAGTTCTCCGTTGTAAGTTCATGATCATGCAATTTCTTTCAATATTTAGACCTGGTACTACACTATGCTTTACTACACTATATTTTTTTTACTACACTATGCAGAAATTGAATATACATCGCCATTTCTGTTGGTAAATAACGCAATTAAAAAAGTTCTTCACCTTTTATAAAAGGTAAACTGTAACATGTTTTACATGACTTAAATTTATTGCTTTGGATTGATATCGTTATTTATATACTTCTACTAGCTGTGTTCAGCGGTGTTACCCGCTCTAATCCGAGATAAAAGTAGTCTCCATACCAAATTTCGTCACAATCGGTTTAGCTTTTGAGTTTGAAGGAGTAACACACGCTCACTTACACAAATTAGTAGAATTTATTATTTTAATAGATATTTGATATTGTATTATTATATATTTGGTAATAAACCCATTGTTTTGGGACTAGCTTGGGACTTTAATAATTTGATGATAACTAACACTTTTTCATTGTCAAAAACATTATACAAATTACTTACGCATAGAATCTAGACAAAAACATTAGAACTTTTTGTTGATTACTAAATTATGTAACAAACATAAATAGTGACATTTGACGTTAATACTATGTGTCACAAATTCTAAATAGGTTTTGCGATTTTCACATTTAATTAAAATTAGATTAATAATATTTTTTAACGAAATGGAATGTGTTATTTTTAGAACAAACCTTGTACCACTGACTTACTGAGACTTAGATTTACCTCTGTAATGTTCGCAATATGTCTAGTAAGTTTAAATATAATTAGAAAGCTGATAAAAAATGCATCAAAATATATTAACATGAAATTTCAATGACGGATTCTTATGATAAATTTAATCCTTTATCATTTTCAGCAACAGATTCCTTAGAGACTAAAAAGCCAAAACATCACAAACGTAAGTTATCACATGTCACACTTTCCGTTTAGAGGTTATTACTTAAAACTTATTTAATGTTCCTATGATAATGTTCAAGCATTTATTACTCAGATTCTTAGACTCCCTTATACGAGTGAACAGAGGCAGGCTAAACTCATACAACAACAGCTGGGAATTTCGTAATGTCAGCCATATAAATCTAATTGAAATCCAGCATAAATCGCTGAATGCGCTGAAGAAAAGCGTTTTCCGAAGCGTCCCTCGGGTGCCAGCCGCGTCGCGCCGCCGCCGTCGCATTTTCCGAACGCGCGCCAGTCGGCTGTCGGTCGCCGCGACACGCAGACGTTCCTGCGTCGCTCGCACAAAAACATTGTTTGTTTACAATTGACACATTAGACAAGAAGTCTTCCCCTCAACGCATACACGTACGTTTTTCCACTAATGAACCACTCTTACCCATACGTTCGCAAACGCTTATACTTCTGCCGTCACAACTAAAAACTGACCATGTCGATACGGTTTCGATGTTTTGGCCCACATTCACGACAATCCCGTAGCCGAGTTTGTTAACAATGTTTCGGAATGCAACACTGTGGCATTCGATGCATATCATTCGATTGTTGGGAAATAAAATGTTTTTTTTTGGAACGCTATTATTGGGAGCGGTCAAGATAACAAGTGCAGTACGCGGAGTGCATACTCAATTCTTCCCAGATGGTGCAAACTGGGTTTACGAGATGTATTTTGCATACAACATTCTGCATATTATACATGAATGCAACGCAGATAATTTTACACGCTACGAATAATAAATTACTCACACTAATACTCGACGTCAAACTTCTAATGAACACATGGAAAAGATGCCAAAAGCTCAACAACGTTTTTTAACTAGCGTTAATTGGTATCTATTAGAAATTTATCTGAGAGTACACTTACCTTCATATATAACATTACTATGCAGATATCCATGATGAAGACACATGATGTGCAAAATGTATTGTCCAATCATTTTAAATGAGGGTACTCTCACGTATTGACATACATCAATACAATGAAATGGAATTATTTAGCTTTGATGTCAAACATAGCCTTCACAATAAATATAAAACAAATAATTCTGCTTTTATTTTACTTTACTTCTAGTTTAGGACCATATAACAATAGATACATTTAAAATAAAATAAAAAATTTGCACCATGTCAGTAGGAACTGGCACGGATAGACCAATAAACCAAAACCCCAAGAAGCCTTATTTTATCACACTATTTAATCGCCTTAAACTTCACAAAAGCTTTGTTACAAAGTTCTAGAATACTTAAGTTCATTTGGCTTTGCATTCAGGGGTAAACGTACTAGACGGCGACAATCACTGCGGTTAGACAGAATTTTGATAGGTGAATTCCATGAGAGTGGTTGAAAGCACACCGGTATATACGAAAACATACTCGTATATAGTTAATTCAAGGTACATGATCGGCAATGAGATAATGTAAGATACATGGCAACACTATTTTTAAGGACGCCCCCCATCTTATACCCATAAGATTTAAAAGTAAATATGGATAAAAATATACATAATCTATCTAAATATACAACATATAACATCTTTGAAATATCGTCTGTGAACAATGATGATGTTTATGATAACTATGAGTTTAAAGCATATTATATATCAACAAGACTCACATTAAATTTGTGTTAAGTAGTTTTGTGTTAATTTGTATTGTTTAATAATAAGTTTGTTTTTCGTTATCTTATTTATGTACTCGTATCTTTATGTGTGTTTAGGTAATCTGGGGTGGGCGATTTGGTTACAACTGTAATGCTCTCTCCATGATATGTATATATAATAAATAAAATAAAATAAAATAAAAAAATATTGCATACCAAAATTGTTAATGAATAGGTTGCATCTACTATGGTATTGAGGTAATTGATATTGATAAACTTTTGAAGGGCGCTGGTGGGATAGATGATGGTGATATATTTGATGATGATGTTAATGTTGATGATAATACTGTTGATGATGATGATGATGGTGATGATGATGATGATGATGATGATGATGATTGTTGCAGCATATCGCATGGCCGACGATACGGCGGCGGACTGCCTGTTCGAGCGGCTCCGCTTGCACCAGCAGCGCGCTCCCGACTCCACAGAGGTCGCGCGCGCCATCACTGCTCGAATCAACTCGCGCCTCACTTCCCACGGTGAATATACTTACACTAAGACTTCTTCTTCCTTACCTTATCCCACTTAGGTGGGATCGGCACAGCAAATCTTCTTCTTCCACTCTCTTCTATCAGACGTCATCTCTACACTCAATCCTTTTTCTCTCATGTCCTCACACACTCCATCCATGTCTTTTTCGGTCGGCCTCTTGCACTTCTTCCTTGCACTACCATTTCTATACATCTTCTAGTGACATGCATCTCCTCTCTACGCATCACATGTCCATACCACGCTAACCTTCCACTCTTTATTTTCTTCCTCACTGGGGCTACTTTCACACTTCCTCTAATGTACTCATTCCTTATTTTGGCCATTCTTGTCACTTCACTTTTTCATAAAGACCATGATACATGGTGGAAAGCAGGCATCGACGCCTGTAGATAAGCGCCTCTAGTTCGGCTAGATAAAGTGAACGGACGAGATAATCAAATTTATGCAAAATTCGATGCGAGCAGTCCTTGAATTTAAGACCATTTAAAACACTGGTTTTTAAAAGTTGTCATTTACAACTAGGTTCTTATTGTGGGTCTGATGTAGTTACTATTAGTCTTAGTAATAATATAACTTTATTGAAATATAACAAGATATAGAAATAGTACAGCCATTTCTGACACTTAAGCAGCCACAAAGTCGAGGTCACTTAACTTATACGAAGAAGAAGATAGATGAAGAAGAAAAGACTGACTTTAAACTTTCTAACTGCTGATCACGAGAGATGATGAGGCAGAAGCCGGCAGACTAAAATTTACCACATTGGTCACGATAGAAGTATTTATATTTAGATTTCTTCAATGACAAGTAATAGTCTTCTGACTAGGAATTTTACAGATATTCATTCGAATTCATACTATTCAGAAAATAGGTATGTTTATTTTGTGAACTTATAGCTGCACCCGGAAATCATAAAACTCACCCGAACCACCGAGACGCGTTGCGAAAACCTATAAAATAATATCTCGGTATATAAAGTCGTGAATTAAACTCGGATAACATGTTCTGCAAATCTTTCGAGGAACAAAACAATTCAGATTCAGATTAATTTATTATTAATCTTTATAGATGAAGGTACTACAAGTACAAGGTTAATTGGTTTAAAAACATGTCCTTCTCGAACCAACAATATATTTTAGTAAATCTTTAAGAATGTGCAAAACAATAAATATATCAAAAACTTGAGAGCTGTCACGGGACACCCGGATGGAACGAAGTTCCAGAAACACTGTCAGGATTCATTATTATTATTATTTACAAAAAACCTGTATACACTCAACAAAAATAATCGTCGCGACACCACACTGTTCAATGCGAAATAGAAATAAAAATATTTTTTATATTATTGTAACATTGAGCATCACTAGCTTTTATCGTTACGCGCACTACTTCTCAAATGCCTAGCTAGACTCTATAAAAAAAGATGTGTAGAAAAGTGTTTTAAGCTTTTTAGCAAAATTTCAACCAAAACTGCAACTTTACTTGCTTGTTATGAAACAGTTATGCCCTTACCTATTTGTACTACGTTGGATTGTTATTTTACTTCAAATGACATTATTTCCTGGTGATTATGCTGCAAGTTACAATAACAAGTTTATTATGTACATAAAGTTACAAGCCATTTGAGACAGACATGCTAAAATTAAAAATTCATAATACGGATCCACCAATCAATTTTCAAGGTTTGACTTTATAGACATTGATTTTCATTTGAGATATTTTGGTAAATCAATACTTATGTTTGTGTGGTTAAGTATGTTTTGGTATATCTAAAGCAAATGTTTGCGTATAATATGTGTTTTTTCATACTTTTAATAATTAATTTATTAACTAATCTTAATTTATTCCTATAAACATCGAGTATTTTATGATTTATAATATGTTCTGTCCAGTATACATTAGTATTGATTTTTCTACCAAGTTGCTATGAGCCCTTATTTTTAGTACAAAACAGATAAAATTAGTTTCATATCTTTTGAATCAATGTCCCGCATCTTCACCACAACTCCGCTTACCATAAGGCTAATTGTTCGTCAAAGCTTAGATTTAAATTTAAATTTTAAAAACACATTTTTGAAGCCACACGATACACCATAATGGTATATCGAAGTCAACGCAGGGAAAACTAAAAGATATACTAAGTACATATTGCTATGATCATAACTCATTTGGTTATCCAGACGTACAGAGAAAACTCATTCATTCAAAGCGGTATTCTTTGTAAAATATACGTCGGAGCTGCAGTTGGTAGCTTGCCAACCATTAGCGTTGGCGAAATCTTTCACTAAAACAATGATATTCGTGTTATACAGAACAGTAGAAAAGGGGGAATGTGACAATTGAAGGGGCTCCGATAATGGGTTACGGTTTACGCAACCCAGACAAAACATGCTACAGCAAATATTTGCTGCATATATTTATTTTTGAAACTTACATATCCCTCTTATTCCATTAAAGTAAATGATTACAGACGAAGACTATGTATGTTTCTTACTCTTTCACACTAAAACGGCGGAACTGTATGGAATATAATTTGTTAAGTTAATAAACCCACTTTTTATTCCGAATTAACGCGAGTAATATGTACTCGTATATAGGTTATATATACCACAGATGTATTATGATATATGGCGACTGCACAAGGCCGGTAAAAACATAATTTGCGTGTAAAACTAAATTTCACCGT
This sequence comes from Mellilla xanthometata, assembly GCA_035578125.1. NCBI lineage: Eukaryota > Metazoa > Arthropoda > Insecta > Lepidoptera > Geometridae > Mellilla > Mellilla xanthometata. Next base: position 10,726,656 of record JAPUBQ010000007.1, read on the forward strand.
AGTGATAATATTATAACCTGTTTATCATCAAACGAAGTTTTGAAACAAATAAAAACATCTTACTTTATTACGAGGCTATTAAAAGAGTTGTAACTTAGTTAAAAGTTTTGCTGTAGCCACAATTCGCGTGACCTTACTGCGCTAATAGCTTTCAGGCGTGATGGAAAGCCCTTACAAAGTTTCACTTTCTTTGGTTGGGCGAATTGAATGACTTTATCTAAGTCGGTTTAACGCAGAAGGCGTTGAATTTTGACCTATTTCTCCGAGATAATAGAAGCTGATTATAGGTCGTAAACAGACTGGCACCGCACGCTAAGCGTGATTTCCGACCTTTAATAGTGCCGCACTACAAAATCTAGTCTACCATCTACGATTGTGTACATTTAAATTTAAATTATTTCTAAACTATGACAATGAATTACAGATAAAGAAGCACTTAAAAAAATTGTTTCCGTTTTTGTTTGTTTTACACAAATTTGTCTGCTCAAAGCTGTTTGATAGTAATAAAAACTGTAAACTGTACCTATTTACATGATGCGCTATAAATACAGTGATGATTTAATCTGACGCAGCTTTATACGCACGGATTAAAAATCAAAGCTTAGAAATAGAGAGCTTTCAACGCGTCATAATTTTAAATAATCATTTTTTACATCAACATACCGAGTTCTTCGTTTAATACAAATGTTTGTGGTTGATGACGACTGAGTATTAAAAGTAATGTCACATCAATTAAAAAAAGTCTTTGAAATTTTAGTTTACGAAAACCACTTGCTTTTCTACACGTGCTAGATTTATCGGTTTATATTTCCTGTGACCGAAATTCAATGCTTGTGATTTTTTATTTGATTCCTTCCATTTGTTCAGGTGACGTTAACATATGAAACTGATAGCATTAGTCTGAGAAAACCTAGCGTGTCCAATGGATCATGCGTGACGGTAGTTAGGCGAATATAAGGTTCCATACTCGGAAAGTATATTATTCAAACAACGCTAGCTAGTTAGTCTTCAGAGTTGAAATATTGCTTCCAAAACATTGTCTCTCTAGAAATTAAGTTGTTTTTTTTAAAAACATTATAGCTGTGTACATTATCTCATAACCTAAAGTAAAAAGAGTTATAGTAAAAACGCTTTAATAAATTAGGCATACGTGGCTTATAGCGCTATGAGCTTGATCTTTATATTTCAGCCGATATTTTCATGGTTTTGCTCCAAATCTGTTTAAAAGCTCTTGCATATTTTTTAAAACATTTGATAAAACTCCGTATGCTTTTAAAAAACTTAAAGCCAATGAAAATAATCTCATTATAATCTACTACACTATTTTTAAGGCAAGAGTGAGCCAGTTTTATTTGGGCAATCGCGCTCCACCTTAGATCACATCGATAACTTGCTCTTATAAGACGTAGTAGTTACTGTATTAAATATTTGCACGCACAAAGCGTTTTGCCTCCACCTTTGTTGTCCGAACCGCCAAACTTTGGAATTCCTTGCCGAATTCCCTGTTCCCCAATGACTACAATCTAGCGATTTTCAAGGCGAGAGTGAACCGGTTCCTTCTAGGTAAGCGCGATCCACCGTAGACCTCAATATCACTTACCATCAGGTGAATTGTGGTCAAGCGCTGAGCAATTCAGAGTAAAAAAAATATATATATAGATTTAAGTGTAAAAAACTTATATATAAATCATGTATTTTTCTGCCAAAGTCCATACCACTTCATTAATTTAACGCTGAGTATGAAAAAGTTCAAAATATAAAGTTTATACATTTACTGCAGCGATATCGCGTGCCGCTCTCCAATATAATAGGTTTTGGTGCAATGGGCCCTCGGCCAAACGCCTCCGCCCTTCCCGTGCCGGCCTACCAAGTGTTACCATTAATTTGTAGGCAATATTGTGCTTTACATACCTTATTGAGTACCCCATTTTGATGATCGGAACATGCACCAATAGTACTGAGGGTTAATTCTTGCCACTGTTCAGTCGGATTGTCTGATAATGCTGACTCACTTTGTTTATTAAGGTTGTAAGGTTTTATGATAGGGAAGTGTGTTTGCCTTTGTGTAATCATAAATCATAATTTTCGTATTATTTATGGGTTTAGGGGTTAAGCACAGGTGTAAAGTTTTAACTAGACATGTCATACTTTCAGTTTAGAATAAAAATCTGTCGCCAAGCATGTAGTATATTTTAGTAGTAGTATATACTTTTTTTTTTTTTTTTACGTGAGGAAATGCATTTACGCATCCCCACCACACCCGGGGAGGTGGGTGGGGTATGTCGGGCTCGATGTCAAAAAGGACATCCCTACCGACTAAAACCTCACGATGACCTCCTCACCGGAAAGGGCGGGATGAGGTTCCGCTTCTCGCATTAACCCACCACCCCGCCCACCTCGGCTAGCCTGAGAGGCTCCTTCTCTGGGGATGAGTCCCCTTGCAGTGCACATGGTGCACCGCAACCACCTCGGGGACCATAAGTGCAATGGACGCCGGACAACCCCGGTCCGACGTCCCAGGTCCCCCGTGACGGGTCAGGTCTGTGGCCCCGTCACCTGCCACTACGGCCGCAGAGAATAGGGTAAGTGGTATTTTGTGGTACCACTCCCTTCTCCCTGCGGCCCCACCGCGTCCGCCATCAACGGTGGCGACCCCGTCGAGGCCGCGGCAGGTAGGAAGAGCGGCGCATCGTAATACCGACACTTCTCTCCTGCCGCGGCCCCACACCTTCGGCTGCGGTGGGTGTCTCCAAAACCACACCGCAGCCCTCCTCAGTTGCGAAACCCCCCCGGAGCGAGGTCCCGCAACCTACTGGTGCCACTCCATCTAGAACTTGCATGGGGGAGGACAAGTCTAGGGAGCGGCCCGCCTCAGGGACCCTCTTCGCTTCACCGTGGGTGACCAGGCCACGGTTACTGAGCCCCCCCGCCTCGACAATGCGGGGCCCCACGGGGGGGAGTAGTAGTATATACTAGTATCATGTAGCATTTTGCCAGCCATCTTTACAGCCAATAGTTACAACAAAGGCATGCTCCATCTTCAGCAAGAATGTCGCTGACTCTTATGGTAACACGAGCTGATGGCCAAATGCATAGCTATATACTATAAAAATACTTGACACGTTTTATTACATAACCATTATACAATCTCTGATATAGCAACATTAGGCACGAGCTGATTTAATAAAAAACATGTCATTTTGATTTTGGAACATCAGCAATTCGTCCGGATTACATTGAACATTTAATTAGGAAGCATGTGTCGTGCCAACTATAATTCTTTCTAGATGTACGTACTCGTTGATCTTCAAAATATAACATCTTATATATAAAATTTCCGTGTCACAGTGTTTGTTACCGTACTCCTCCGAAACGGCTTGACCGATTTTTACCAAATTTTATATGCGTATTCAGTAGGTCTGAGAATCGGCTACTGCATATCTATTTTTAAGGCAAAACAACGTTTGCCGGGTCAGCTAGTATGTATATAAGAAAGAGAAGATACATATGTAAATAACATGATCTTTTAAATCTCATGACAACATGCTGAAAAAAATCTCAATAAAACCTTGTTTATATTTGAGATGTTTTTTTAGGTGATTTACGAGTTTTCTAATGATTTGTATTGTAAGTTCAGATAAAATTTTGCGGGCTGGACTGCCCGTTGTTCATTAGGATTAAAATTTGGTACCCTTATGTATCATCGGTAACATTACAATAGTACGGAGCTGTTCTGATAACGGGGACCCAAAACGGTCATAGCAACTTCTGAAACAAAATAAGTCCATCGAGTTTGGATCCAGGATCTGATAAGGTTCCGGAAGGTGACCATAGAAACGTCTAAACTAAACAAGATAAATCCATCGAGTTTGATCTCTTCTTTAAGGTTGAAAATTTTGTTGACTGGTTCTTTACAGAACCACTGTCAAAGCTAGACAGCTTTGGCAGTGGTTCTTTGCAGAACAGGACAGAACATAAGCTTACTTTCAAAAACTTAAGTAAATAAATAAATTGATAAATATATTTTCTATTTTGTCACTAAAAGGAAAATTTCTCTGCCGCATATTGTATTAAAGGTTGTTAAGATGCTGTGCCCATCAAGCAATGCATGCAAGCCCATGTTGCATCACCTTAAGCTTTAGAAACACTTTGTCGGTCATTACTTTGTATGGTTCCTGCTCATTCGTGCAACAATTAATCTAATGTTTACGCAAGCAGTGGCTATTTCTGTCCTGTTATAAATCCAGCGCCTTGACATTGGACAGCGGGCACTCCTCTGGAAAAATGCCTACAAGCACGTTGTTCCACGAAATCGGTCTGTGTCTACTTTTATTAGTATTTTAGTCCCGACTTGGAAAGTACGAGCAAAGGTCAGTCAAGTACTTAAATGCTAGACTGACCTTTTTAATGCTACCAATCTTGGAGAAGACAGTTTAATTACAGTATTTATTTTAAGGCACAGTCTAAAATATCTTTATCCACTGTCTATGGTATACCGGGTTTTGAGCTTGAGTTGATCTCAATCCTTCTAAATAAACAAAATGTTTGTAGTTTTATATCCTAAAAACACACATAGTATTTTTCGGGGTTTTAACGATACAAAACGGAAAAGCTGGACAAGTAATAAATTAATATTTCTAATATGACATACGAGTATGTTTGACGTCACATTAATGGAAGTGTTGATAAGCCACGGGAGCTCAGATTTGTTTATAAATTTGATGAATGATTTTTGTATGTATTTTTGGGACTGTCATATTATCCGGAGAATGTCATACATTCAGTCTCCATATTCTTCTCAGAAACAAGGTAAAAATTCAAAGCCTAAAAATCACATTTTAACTAACGTTTTATACTTCGGTTGTACATATAATTTGAAAAAAAAAACTATTGATTTTGAAAATTTAAGTATATAAAAATAAATGATTTAGTAATAAAAGATCTTGGCAGATGTAAAAACTGTTTCTTTTTGTATTTTAGTTTATGAGACGTTGTTATTTTATTCATTAAAATACTTAACTCCTAATTCTGGCCCTATTTATGATACTTAAACTGATCCTTTTAATTACCTCGTAATTTTTTATATGCGGTTGGTCCCATCTCGTGTAAATTTCTAGCATTGAAATAAACACTACATTTTGAATGAAAGCCAACATCTTGGGATATGGTCGTCCGGATATTGAAGATCTGCTATTCGAAGCATCCAAATCACAGCGCTAAATTAAATTAATTGCAGTCTGTCAATTTATTTGATGTTGATATTTATTTCCGGGCTCAGATCGCGTTAGTGAGATTTTTGCACTTTGATGGTTCGCGACATATATAAATTATATACGTAATTATCAGAATGTTTTGATTTGGCTTTCACGACTTAGATATACCCATCAAGATATCAAGCGAGATTATTTGTTTGGCAGATAGAAATAGGGGCATGTTTACGGTTTTGTTGTTGGCAGCGCCTTGGGCATTATGAGTTGTGAACGGCACAAAAATGACCGGGTGCTCAGGCAATCCATCAAATATTACAAAATGTGTTTGAAACTTCTCCCACCTTTATCCGAAGGGAATATTTATATCTTGTATTTGTTAGCAAACGACTACGCTTGTGTATATTATACAAATTTATTACATTTAAACAGAAAACGTGAAACTTTAGTTTTAATACTTGTATGTTATTTTACGAATATGTACTTATATTTTGGTTACGAATGCATTGTGTACTTTAATGGCTTATTATTAAAATTATTAATTATAATGTTATTTGAAGAATTTTATCTATAATATCTGCACAACAATTAATTCTACTAGCGTCTGAAATGGCCATTCTTATATAGACCGTTCTCATAACGAATACAGACCTGAAATGATGACATACCTCTTGCAAGAACTATCACAAAGAAAACAGCTGTTTAATGAAACGAATCTGAAAGCTTTCACGTTTTCACGGAGTGTCCTATTGCTTTGTTTTTATGTAGATGGCGTCAGCGTTTTCTAGAAAAGCAAGAAGCCGCCTAGCCGGCGTGACGTAGGCTGTGCCTGTGGATAGTAAATTATAGTAGAGGAGCCGAAGAGGGGATTTTTGTAGTATTTCGAGCGCGTCAGATTAAAATATGGAAGAAACCTTGAACCCATTTGAGTACCTCCACCAAATACAAGTTTTCCCCGTTGGTGGGATTGTCTGTAATAACGACTGAAAAAAAAATGTATAGCAGACATACTCCAAATTGTCAGATTAAGCTAATGTAAGTTATTGACGTCCATAAGAGTGTATATTTAAAAAAAATCTGACAATTTAAATGTATCACTTGGGAGTGAGAGGGTCTCAAACTTTCAAACTTTGATGTTCAGTAACAGCCAAATTTTCAGGTTTATCTTCAAGGAAAGAATTTAAGTATATTAGGAGACTTATAATCTACTGATTAACACAAAAATAATTGAAAAAAAATATTGCTTGACATTTATAATAATGAAACTTTTAAAAGCGCCTGGTGGCGGCCTCCATCAGTGGACAAGATAGGTCTCATACAGTTTTTTTCATGTTATAATATCTACATTCTAATCCAATAAGCTCCAAACGCGCTCGAGTAAGTACACATTTAGCATCGTGGGCTCCCCTACTATTATCTAATAGTGTGTGTAGAGTGCGCGTGGCTCCCTGGCAGCAGTCCAGCACCCGCGTTCACGACCGAGACGGCTTGTCATTGACAATGCACGATAGGCCATTTACTGCACTATTTGGCGCGGACACTTATCTGTCCATATAACGCGCCCTCACTTCCGTAAGCTACGGCCGGTATCAACATATTATTTTCCACATACTTCGTACTTGGAAATTTTGATAAACGACCACATTAATTTACAAATGAATGATTTACGAGTTGAAGTGCTACTAATTCGAAGTTTATATATTTTTAAACGGCTTCTTAAAATTGGATTCTACTATAATTAACCAAGTTTTTTATGTTGTCAAAAATACAAAAATATATTTACTACTCCCTATTTAGCAAATATTAAACAAGCTTCTGCCCAATAAACTCAATCAGCGATTATTGCTCCGATATAACATTTGCATAAAATTACAATAATTTGGCTATGCGATTAATCTGACAAATGTAATTACTTTTGGCTGTTCTTATCGAGTGACGCGCTGATTCCGTTTACTGTCGCCGCGAGTACTCGAGAGTGATTATGCTGGAATGTGGCGCAAGGATAGTGATAAATATAAAGGGGGTAAATATCACTTGCTGGCCTCCGGTGCTGGTACCCCTGTACCTACACGTTCCTTGAACAAAGAGCCTCTCGCGGAAGTGGAGCAATTAACGCATGACTTGGTAGCTCTTGAGAATACGCAAATATAACACATAGACACGCAAATATAATCTTACAACAAAAAAGCTTCAACAACTCTCGGCATCAGCAAATAGAAAAACTAAACAGGCTCAAATTGCGTTGCGTTCCAGTGAAGGGTCTTATTCTATGAAACTTGTCTCGGCGTCTTGACTTTTTTAATTAAAATATCTAGATTGAACAAAAAAGTCCTAAAAGTAAGAAGACCTTGAGAAGGCAATGAACTCTTGTTTTTATAACACTTTTATTACATGTTTCAGACAAACATGTCCGGCAGAGCACTTTGGACAAACTATGGAATAAGCAATCGGGAGCGGTTCAGATGCTACTCACTATATTGGAAGTTAGTGTCTAGTCTACCAAGTTTTTTTACTAGAATCATTTTATGAAACAGATTTGCTAATAATAGCAACAAATAATTAAGACAAAAAAAAACACAAGAACAAATATTTTATCTTTGCCGCTTAAAGTAGAGTAACATATATTTTTTACGAAAAAAAAATGATATTTATTCCACTTTCAGAGTTGTAGAGATACGGCAACCTCCACATACATAACATCGATTCTGAGAGAAGCGTTATGCCTCAAACAAGGGAAGGGCAAAAAATGTTCCGGTAAGTTTACATTCTTTATTTATGGTGCATTTGTTTTTTCCATACTTGACCACCATTACATTGGTAAATTATGACCCATTGATGGGTTATTTAGCCCGAATATAAAAAATAAAAGAATAATAATAAATAAGTTAAATGTCAATTTTATAAAATCTTGACCGTCATTTTCGCAAAATAGTACCTACCGAAGCATCCGCAAACAAGAACGAGAATAAAAAGGCAGGCAAGAAGGAAAACAAAAAGCCGGGCAAAGAAAATAAAGCGCCTCTATCCAAAAAGGGTATGTTAAAGTGTGGCGCTTTAATACTATAAACTAAACATGTTCTTCTGCGCTTACTCGATTTGCCAAACCAATCGCTTCCTAACCGCTTCTATGCATAATGCACCTTATTATTTAAATTTATAACCATAAATTGTACGCGTCCCTGGCGACCCTAAATTGAGGAATGGTCCGTCGCGTGTCGATACCAATCGATAGGTTATTAAAATCAGAGCACGTCATTATTCTTCCACTTATTTCTCAAATTGATGACTGCACGTCTACTGTTGAGACACGTTGACATTTTAACATAGTAATGTACAGCAAATACCCTTTCTACTCGAGCAGCTGTCCCACTACTGACATTTAAGAAGCGCTCACTAACACGCTTGACTCTGTACCAGTTCTGTATGGCCTCGCAATGCGTAATACTATTGTCACTATTGTCAATACATAATAGTTTACGCTTTACAATTTACATTCGATTAAATTTTACATCAGCATTACCAGGCACTGTACATTCATATACAATAAGAGTGTTGAATAACAATACCGTTACGTCCTAATTCTAAATAGAAATTCTAATCCGCATCGTGTCAATTCAACACCCGGTACATATGATGAGATCGATGAAGTGTCGGTACTTTCAGCGAACAACGTCGCGCGTCTGGAGCTCGCGCAACACTTCATATCCATAAACGGCACGCAGGTGGTGATCCGCACGTTGCTCGCGACGCACAGCAGGCGCGACGGCAACGTCGGCAACGAGCTCACGCTGCACGACCTCGTGTGGATCGTCGCCTCGCTCGCGCCCCGAGGTACTCCTCAAACCTCTCCGCCTTCTTCCAGCCAACAACCTCTCTCGACACCTCTGCGCCCAGGACTTTGTCGCCATCAAAGGCACGCAAGCCGTCCTCAGAAAGATCATAGCGCTGATCCACGACAAGCGTGAGCGACACGCCGGCACCGAGCTCTGCATGCAAGATCTCGTCTGGATCCTGGTTCCGCTCAGCACACGAGGTTATCAACGCTAACTTTACGTTTTATTTTATTTGCGCGTGTCACTCGCTAATATATATCTAGGTTATTCTCGCATTAAAACTGTCTGACCTCGTGTTCTATTGTTTCATTTGGTGTTCAATATAACGTGTTCGATACGTTTTCAGATCCAAAGTTCGCGATGAAGGTGAGAATGCTCGGCTGCGTGAGGGCGATGCACCTTATATTGAAAGGACACTTCACGGACAACAAACTCATATTCCCTCTGCTCGTTATTATGAAGCAGCTGGCCAAGAACCGTATGTAAAATGTGATCCACATTTGGATAAGGATCGTTGCATGATTTGTTATGAAAGCATGTTTATGCTGTTTCAGCTGTGACGACATCTATTCTGATCCGGGATGGAGTAGTACAAACATACGAGCGGGTGTTAGTGAGCCTCGGCTTCATACCGACCGCCCGGCTGCGGCTGTGCCTTGATGCCATCGATTACTTCAGCAAAAACAGTTAAGTGGATTATTTAATTAGGAAGTCTGACACAGATTATGATACCACTCAATTTCAAATAGGAAACCTCGATCTTTAAAGCGGACGATTTGTTTTGTCACATATAATTTGTCACACTCCCACACACAAAACGCAACATGCGCGTGCGCAAGATTATCAAAAGCTCTATCACAAATATTAATTGCATTAGCATGCTCACCATGAATACAATGAATATGAATAGGACGTAGTAGGGAAGTTTTCTGTATTTTCATTATTGTATGTATTAACTTTATAGCTATGTGCGTTAACTTGTTTAGTTCATTATGTTGTACGTGTTTATTTGAGAATCGTTGCTAATGTTTCAGTAGTAATAATATCAAGGTTAAAAACACTTTTGTCCTCTATTTTGCATCTCATAGACTTTAGTAACGCAACAAGGAATGGATATCTTAATTTCAAATTTTATTTTCATCGTGACAATATATTGGTCTAAGCCAGCATTGTGAAATCATTACCAAAAAAAATCTAGTTAATCCGAGTAAGGATCTAGTTCTTCAAACTCAAAATCTGTAACGCATCAATCACGATTGCGCGTTTCCAGTATACTGTCGCGTTGCAGAATGTCTATATTGTACGCAATGTTATACGTGTTGTGTTAAACTGCCACTGGCATGCAAGTCACACGTGCGTAACTCACACAGAGGTGTGCTGCATGCAGATCGTGAAGACAGGCCTCTGTAGCGTCGTGCTGCGGGTGTTCGACCGCTGGGACAGATACGAGGGTCGCATGAGGCTCAAGATTTGTGCTCATATACTGCAGACGCTTCAACATCTCTGTAATATCAGTACGTATATGTTTTTGACATTGGTATTTAACATAGTTTATAACATCAAATAAAAAATCAAATCACATTGTAAACCCTTTTTTATTGATATTGACACAAACATTTGTAGCCATGTACCTTGTAATATATTATGTAGCCCTTAAGTTTTTATTGAAACTATACGTTAATATTCTTAACGAGATACAAAATAAAAAAGATTTTGTTATCAAAAACAAAGCTTTTTTTGATCAGCCTACTTTAAATTCAATGAAAGAGTCGTTTTATGACATTGTGAGTATACGTAAACCTTGTCATATACGCACTATGATATTTCAGAGGCGGGTCGTAGAGCGCTTTGTACCAAGAAGCACGTCCAGACCCTGCACAGGTTTTGCTATCAATGTCCAGATGAGCCCGAGTTCGACGGACTTTTAGCAAGGGTCTGTTCCGTCATCACTCTGTGCCTGAAGCACCAAGCGCTGCCAGTACCTGCCACTTGCCCTGCCATGTTCAACCTTAATCCTATATTGAAAGGTATGTTTATTAATATGTATCTTATGATTCCTTTACTGACAACAAATATCTTATTTGCATTGCCATGCCAAACAATAAAATAAGGTCACTAAGCATGTTTTCGTTTTATATTTACATCGTCCCAAAATACCCATCACAGCTAAAAACTTTTTGTTGGTTCTAATTTTAAGCGCCATTAAGATTCGTTTTAAAATAATTCGACATTCACGTGTAAATACTATTCTACTACAGTACATAAGCAGCTTACTTTATTTGTCGTCACTTTTCTAGGCCATTTATCATGCTTAAGTATGTCTTAGACCTAAATAAGAGTACAAAAAAAATAGAACATTTAACCATGCTTTGTCGAATGTTTTATTTTTTTAGGCACGAATGCATCCTGGCCTTGTCACGACGACGAAGAAGAAGGCGGGAATTCTGATTCGAAGACTGTCAATTCTGATGATGAAGATGATGTCCCAGACTTGGACATCGAAGGTATTGAAGAATTCCCTGATATAGACTTCGATGCGCGTGAACAGTCGTCGAAGAATGACACTGACGAAGGTGACTCCAAGTTGCACGGAAAGAGTGGTGACAGTCTGCAAAGTTCATTGTGGATCAACCCTAATGAGAGAGATACAGAAGACTTGAAAAAGTATGCAAACATTATATTCCTCTTTAGTCCTTACAATTCCTTGTCAGAAAATAAATAATACTATTTTCTATTTTCAGATATTTTATTTATTTTAAAGAATTTGGTTCCTACAACAAACAAGTTAAGCTAGTCAAAAGCCGCTCTAATTCCCGAGGGTCTATTCTGGAAGACTTCTTACTGTCCCAGGCTGGTGGACGATCTGCTTCTTCCAGTGTAAATCTGTCTCTCACTGCCGTTTTTGGGAATACAGACTATGACACGAGTATGGCATCGTCATTACAAGCACCATCTTTCATGATGGGCTTTCACAAACTTCATGAAATAAGCCGTGAGTGTTCTTTTAATTATATGTATATACACCAGTATGATGACAAGGTATAATTCACACACACAGCTCAACACTTAGGATTTTTATCCGCGAAGAAACGAAGACCCATATATGCGTTTGATATTGGTTTATCTGTGCAATTAACCAATGTTGTCATTTATTGGCAATATCTCCAAATCCATTGTGATGTGCATTTCAGTTATTCGATTAGTGGATGTTATTAGATTAGATAGAAGTGACAGTGATAACTCACCAGGGGGCGCTGTAGCAAACATATTGTACAAGTACTTATGAAATTTACGAGGTATCTCGGTTTTCCTAAATGTTACATTTTGTACTTGTTCATTGTGTTTTGTATTCGTCACGAAGATGCACATTTATTAAGTTCTCTTAGAATTCTTTTATTTTCTCTAAGGATCAATTATAACAACGAAAAAAGAGCAGGTATGATAAGATATTTATTTTCTGTTTCAGCCACTACTTCGGTGTCTTCGTGTAAAATTCACAAGGATATATCCAAATTCAGTCCATTTTCTTCCATATACGCGACGATATCGTCTAGAGTCAAAAGCGTGATTCCATTCGTGAAGGTTGCTTACCCAGACATGATGGGTGGGCAGGGATTTAACCAACCTGAACCACTAAATAAAATGGAACGCACAGCTTGCAGGTGGGAAGTGGGAATATGCATATCATTGGATAAATTGGTATAGGATTAGGTTCACTAGAAACAATAAATTGTCAAAATATAAATAAATAGTAATATAATTATTTAGGAACTTCTGCACATATTCAAATGAATATATTATATGTAACACCTTAAAATTGACGATAACAATGTTACTCCAACTCAAATCTAGCACCAAATATCTTACGATGTGTTGTCGGCACAGCCGGCAGTCTCCTTAAGAGCCAGTTATTCAAGACTAGGCATGTTCCATCTTCAGCTAGAATATAGCTCACATGTGTGGTTACGCGCCCTGATGATCAAATGCATAGCTGTACTGTGTAAAAATGCGATAAACATTTATAACAATCAATAAATTTGTGTTTATTAATCATCATCATCATCAGCTTATGCTCGTCCACTGCTGGACATAGGCCTCTCCCAATGCACGCCACTGTGTTCATTGCCAATTTTTTTTTTGTTTCTGCTGTTTTATCGCAAATAAAATGTCGATTTGCTTCCAAAACTTAACAATTTTAAATTATCAATAGTATAGGCGATTCTAAATAAGATGCTATTGGTAAAATATACTAGACGCTTTGTAAAAAAAGACTGTCACCGTTTTTTCAGATTAAAACTTCTTTCGTGCGTCGATAGAGCGATAAATCCTGAAGCCTACATGAATGAAGTGGTTTATGACTTGGATCAGTTGACTGCAGGACCCACAGGTGGACCAGAAGCAGGTTCTCAAAAAAAGTTAGTATTTATTAATTAATTAATTAACCATTGTACTTAAATATAAATAGACTCCTTTCATCACTACATATATCCATTATCTTTACGAGGATATTGTGAATCTAGGATAATTACATGTCTTCGTAAATTGGAATCTTCAGAGATAATAGTAGTGAAATATAACAATTAAATGTATATGTCAAAATATTTAATAATTAATCCAATATGCCGCTCCTGCTCGCCCCTGGTGCAAAGGTACCCATCACGTTTTCTGCATTACCACGCTGAATAGCTATGGCTAGTCTCTGCACCAAGAACGACCCTGAACGGTAGTCACCAGTGATGTCTTTAAGCCTTAACCTAGCTACGAACTTTAATATAATCCCAAATATGAACAATTCATAATTTATTAAATATATTTTCGCATATATGATACTTATCTTTTGTAACATTTCAGCGCTGACACCGTTTTTCTTAACAACACCGACGAGCAAGAACTGACTAAAGTAAACAGCTTCACGTCTCGACTGTCTTTTGAATCGAGATTTGAATCTGGTAATCTAAGAAAAGCTATCCAGGTGAGGCAAGAATATTGTTCCCTACTCATTTAAACTACTTCTAGCCTTTGAAAACCCATTAAATTTAAACTCGAATATCCTATAGGACTTTTTGTCTTTATGGATAATTAAAATTAATCAATATCTTACTCCGTATTGTCTTTAGATAAACTAGTGTAGTGTAGTAGTGTGTGTCTATATTTTGGACTTTTAAGACGATCTCAATACATTGTAACACTGAACAGGAATGTCTTAGGAATTCTGATGTAAACTGTTTTGTTACACTAAAATATGCTCCAAAAGGTAACACGACTAAAAATAATACTTGTACTATAAAAAAAAAAACATATTTGTACTAAGTAACTATAACTTTACTTCTACTTAGAAGTATATATTATATACTTAGGAAGATATTTGTCTTTACTTGTCGTATTCTTAAAACCTACTAAATTAATGTATATGATTTGGTTTTTAATCGGCACTCACATACATTTTCGTACAATACGTCATAAACTTACGTCATACGTCATATACTCTATATACTTTTGTAAGTAGAGGCGCTTAAGCTACCGGTACCTATTGAGCTGCCGGCGTTATCCCTCTGAATGGCCAGTGATTTATTTAGACTTAAAACTGACCGGCCCTTGGATCCTTTCTTCAAGCGACGCATCAAGTCAACCATCAAATTCTTGTCATTGGACCCTACGTTCCCGCAGTCTCTACAGCTGAAGTCATACGCTGAACCCAACTACCTACTAAATATCTTGCCATGTAATTTTCCAGGTAGGGCCTCGTGAGTACGAGCTGATCCTCATGCCGGATGTAAACTCCACTAAGCGCCACCAGTGGTTCTACTTCGAAGTGCGCAACATGCAGCAGGGTCGTCCCTACATCTTCAACATCGTCAACTGCGAGAAATCTGACAGCCAGTTCAACTTTGGCATGAAACCTGTCTTGTATTCGGTTAAAGAAGCCGTCTTGGGGAGACCAGGTCAGTTTGTGCGTGAGATAAAGATTGGTATATATAATTTTACTCGCTGCGCTCCGTGTGATACACAAAAAATCCAGGGTTTATACTATTATCGTGCTAAAGTTAATCAGAATCGGTTTAGCTGTTTGAGCGTGAGGAATTAACATAGGTTGTGGAATTCATGATGAAAACCCAACATGGGTTATAACAACCATAATTATTTTCAGGAATAAAAGTAGCCTTCGTTTTAAGGCTAACATATCGTCACACCAAATTTCATGCTTTTAGTATATGAGCCTTTTATATACATACGTACATAGATTTTGCTATCTTTTATCCACTCATCATATCTTTGTGATGAACTAAATATGTTGCTTATTTATCTGGGTGTATAATATGTGTCGATATAAAGTATTTATGTATGCGTATGCAGTATATCAGTTGTGTTAGCAACTATAATACAATCTTGAAATGGGTTAAGAAGAGGCTAACCAGCCGTGTGTGAAATGTGTCCTAATTTTTTTATTTATTTATTAAACACTAGCAGTAATAAACTATTTGTCGTTTTATTTCAGGTTGGGTCCGCGCCGGTTCAGACATTTGTTACTACCGGAACAGTTATCACTATGCTAACACGAAGAACCACAACAAATGCTACCTCACCGTTACGTTCAATATCGAGTTCCCTCACAGCAATGATGTCTGCTACTTGGCCTACCACTTCCCTTACACTTACTCCATGATGATGGTAAGGTTTTAGATCAACTGAATTCAAAAAAAGGAATGAGCTTCTAAAATTTTTTCTGTTTTGTTTATGGTACTTTATGTCTACGACATTTAGGGACCATCTTTGAGAATTGTTTCGATGGACATTTAATATAAACAATAACTTAGTTATAGCATATCTTTGTCTATTCACCCTAATGAAGCTAAATATTCAATAAATTACTTGTTGAATATTTATCTTAGATTAACAATCTCAGTGAGAAGGCAAAGGTTGTTTCGTATTGATAGCTACTTTGTTAATTGTAATAATGTTCTCATTTCTACCGCACCTCATAAAGTTTGACTGAGTTAGCCACATTGCTCATACAAAAGAATAAGGGTGAATAGACAAAGATATGCTATAAATAGGCTATAATATAAAAGTAATTGTTTATATTAAATGTCCATCGATGATGGACATTTGATGAACACTAAAGAGCTAAAGGAAATAAAGAGAGATAGTGTCTTTACAAACAAATTAAAATGCTTCTGTCAGCAATGTTAATCTAAAATTAATGATTTTCTAAATTATAAGAATTATCTTCAATCAAATAAGTCTTTATTGAAAAGCCCAAAGCCCTTTATTGAAAATATTTGATTTTACAGACCAGAATCTGGCAGTGGAGTCTGCGCCTACCAGCCGGGACATATCTTCGGGTGGAACCTCTCTGTTACTCTCTGAATAGTAATGAAGTACCGATCCTTACTATATCAGCAGAAGATACGCCTTCAAACCCTATTGTGGTATGGTACATACATATTTTTCTTTGTCAAATCTAACTAGGAAACATTTTCATGTTACCTCATACTATTATAATTATCTATTAAGATATTCTAGTCTAATGTACTAGCCCATACATGTATAAGTAGTTCTTCGTATAAACTTTTTGTAGCTTCCAACTGTTTTTACTCCATACAGCTAAGCTCTGGCCTAAGATGGAGCATGTCGAGTCAGGAACAACTAGCTCTCAAGGAGGCTACCGGAACACACTTTTATGTGCTTGACGACAGAGTTTTCAATTTGATGGTGGCTGCTAGCCAGACGAGTAAATGCCCTACGACAATGCTACGGTTTTCTCACGATGTTTTCCTTCATCAAAAGCTCGAGCTTATTGGCGGGGATCGAATCGAACGATCTTCACGACTAAAGGCAGCATGCTCGAACGAGCTGTCAACGCTTCAAAAGCTTCGTGATTTTCAGGATTCCTCACCCTTATTATGAGCTGGTTTCTAATATGTTATTTGTGTTTATATACATTATGTATGTTTTATTATATACTTACGTAATAGTTTTTTTTTTTGTTTTTTTTTACATATTCACACACGGCTGGTTAGCCCCATACTAAACCATTCCTAACTTGTATTATGGTTGCTAACACAACTGATATACTACATATACATACATACATATTATATATAAATACATATTTTAACACCCATACCCACAGCCAACAAATTTAGTTAAGCACAAAGATGTTGACCGGGCCGAGAATCGAACCCGGAACCTTCTGATTAGCAGACCGGCATGGTAACCTTTATGCCAACGAGGTTGTCAAATCGTAATGTACTAATACTATGTACTATAATACTGTTGATACAACGACTATTTGATCTTGGTGCTTGTCGTGTTCCAGGACCGCGAGATCATATTCCTGACAGCCCGCGTGCACCCGGGGGAGAGCAACGCTAGCTGGGTGATGGACGGAACCCTCGCGTTTCTATTGGGAGATATGCCTACTGCTGCTGCACTACGGCATAAGTTCGTTTTCAAGATTGTTCCCATGTTGAATGTGGAAGGGGTCATCAATGGTTGGTGAGTGTATTTACGCATAACTCGATTCGATAAAGAAAACTTTGGAAAGTTCGCTTCCTGTTGCTCTCACTCATTAGGTCATGCAAGCTAGAGAACATCAACTTTTAAATGCCATCATTTCATTTTTAAAATAGCAGTTTTATACTGTGCCTGTTTGTTTAATCCTAAAAAATATATAAATAGAAATGGTTAAATGAAAAACCAACACTCGTACAATCTTTAAGTTTTATTAATTAAATCACTTCACTATCAGAGTTCAAACTTAAATATAACTTAACTAACTTCTACGACACTTAAACCCTAAATGTTATACCACTACTCGGAATGAATGTCCCGACATCAAAGCCCGCGTAATTTTCTTACATTAAATTAATACACACATAATTATTACGGTCTATACGAAAACACCGGAGATCTGACGTCTAGCTTACTCGTAATTAACTTAGCGAAGTTTAGGTACCTAAATATCGTGGAATATACTACCTACGTTTTGTGATATTCGATGTCGGCGAAGACGGAGGCGAGTCGCAGGAGCGAGTCGCCAGCACCTTCACTTGGCTACAATTAAATATTGCCCCACAAATAGAACCTTCGAAATCCCCATAACTAACGAAAAGCTCGTTTAAACTAAGATTTTTTAAATCTCATTTACATACATAGCGTAAAATGAGGAGGCGCGCCCTCGCTAGCGAGCTCCGTTACAGAGCACCCTAAACGCGTAAACATAGAGAAATAATACTTTTGGTAGAGTCAATAGCTAATAGTGTGGGAGGCGGGCGGCGAGCGGATGCCTCAGTACTTGGGGGGAGCCAGCATGCCGCTGGCGTGGACGGAGTGCTCGGTGGCATCCGGCTCGGCCGTGGAGGGCGCGTCGTCCGCCGGCGCCGCGCCGTGGCTGAGGAAGGCGGCCGGGTCGTCGCCCAGCATGCCCTCGTCGTCCTCGTACGGGCCCTGCGTCGCCGTCTCCTTCTCCTCGGAGTCGGCCTCGTGCACGTTAGCGTCGGCCGCGCGCGAGTAGTGAGAGTCTATCTGCGGCGGCGCCTTGAGCACCGCGCTGGTCTTCAGGTGCGGCGACTGGAGCCCGTCCAGCGAGGATGGGCGCAGCTTGATGAGGTCGTTGAGAGTGAAGTGGGTCGGCAGGTGCTCCGACAGCGGCGGCGGCGGGGACGACGACGTCAGGGGGTGGGCGGTCGTCGTGGTCGTCAGCGATAGCGGCTTCCTGCGTCACAATACGACCCTCGAGTTAGAGAGCCGCTTATGCCCTACTTAGCAATATTAGCATACATACATAACATATACAAATGTATATAAAAAATATCGAAAACCTTTTATGAAGATGTCTATTCCCAATTAAAATTTGCCAAGTTTATGTATTTAACCAACTGGGAAAAATTATATAATCCTCCACTTTGTCGCCGCGGCCATTGTGCTCAGATTTTTATTTAACGTACATAGCTAAGAACACTCCCGCATATAATAAACTTAAAAAAAAAAACAAAATCGGTTCATCCGTTTGGAAGCTACGATGCTACAGACAGTCACATACGTCAAACTTATCTTTTTGCGTTTAAAAGGACTATGGCAAATACGGCAAAATTATTTGACACCGATTTAGGGACGGTAACATTTTTTTTGAATGTATACCATTTGTTCCGTAATACTGGACAGAGAGAATGGTTTGTTACAAACATCACAACCAGTTAAAGCCCAAAATTAAACAAAAAAATACGAAGTACAGTTAGTAAAATCTTAGATGTATTGTTAAGCACAACACTGAAAGCACACACATAGTGTGTCATTGCAAGAGATACCAAGCAAAGCCCCCTTCACCCACCCACCAAATAATTTGTGAATTTTGAAGAGATTTTGTGTTTAAGAAAATGTCAAATATTGTTAAAGCCAAAGTCAGTCTGCTGGGTGTAGGGCTCTTGTTTGGTGGTTGGGTTGCGCAGAGGCCAGGTCCCGCGGGCCCACGCGCTTCTCTTCCAATAGTATCAAGGTTGAGACTCGAACAGGACACAATGTTAGCACATACTACCCTCGGTATCGAGTACACACAGTATGTCGTCACAGAGACATGTTGGGGCGTGCGCGCGCGGCGTCGGGGAGCGGGCCTCCGGAGACGGCTGGCATCTCACCTGGCATTACCCCTGCGCCGAGGACACGGGGATGGAGCCGTAGTTGTAGTAGTAGCAGCGCGTCTGCTCGCAGATGAAGTCCTTGATCTCGCCGCAGTGGCAGGGCTCCCAGTGGAACGTGGGCGCCTTCAGCGTCACGCACCCGTTCGTCATCACGTGCTCCGTCCTGGAATACCGGCTAGTTCATGTTACTTTCATGCGACGCGCCTCCTCAACCGGTGCGAGGAAATGAGCATGCATTATTTCCCGATAGCACCGGACTATTTATATATCGGGCTAGCCGACAGACCGGATCGTGGGAACGAGGTGTAACCGGCAATTTTCCGGAAAATCCCTGTAATAAGCGCCGTAATGCAGGGATGGGTACTTAATGCCGGGAATGACTTGACATTTATAATAGTTTATCTAAGTTACATGTAATACAAACTTCCCGTTCCCAGCATTAACTTTAAACGACTATCATTTAAACGTCAAGCTTGAACATTCAGTATCCATAATTAAGTAATCAGAAGATTAACTGTACTACTGCTGCGATACAAATTACCATGTCATTAACTTGTAGCCGGCTTCTGGTCTTTAAGAAAAGTTTGAAACCGTACACAACTGTAATATGATTGGTCTTTTTGGTTCAAATTTAAATATAGACGTATTTACAGCTTAGCTCATACAAGACTGCCACGGGAAAATATACGGTAACTAATGCAGTCGTACTTGTTATCATTTTTATTTACGTGTTGCACAACAACAACTTTACAACTCTCTGTCTTAGTATAACTCTCTTCTTTGTCAGTTATACAATTTATACATTTGATTCTTTTCAGATACCTGTTTTCAATACAACTTTTCTGTAAGCTAACCTCACCATACTCTTGAACCACAATAAAGCTTACCACCAAGCGTATAGTAATCAAATGGAACCCAATTTGTTATTGGTCTTTTTATAGTTTAAATTCAAAAATTAATCATTAAAAGTCTTCTTCTTCTCCTTTACCATTTCCCACTAGGTGGGGTCGGCACAGCCTGTTTTTCTCTTCCACGCCTCTCTATCAGCCGTCATCTCCACATTCACTCCCTTCTCATTCATATCCTCCTTCACACAATTCATCCACGTCTTCTTTGGTCTACCTCTCCTTCTGCTACTTCTTACAATCATATCCATACTTCTCCTAGTCACATGCATCATAATCATTAAAAGTATAGGAAGAAAATATAGGAGCGTACCCGTGTCTCGCTGTGCGCTGGGGCGCGGTGCTGCCCTGAGGCACGTCCAGGGGGTCGAGGCTGTCTTCAGAGCGCTGGCTGGGCGCGTCCATCGGCAGCCGCCTCATGTAGTTGAAGGTAGCGTTGAAAGGCAGCCCGGTGCTCATCCACAAGTACATGTCAGTGCCAAGGTTGTTGCCCGACGTCCAGAAGTCGTATTTATTGTAACCTGGAAATGTTTTCCAGTTTTTTTCAAGTTACTTTCCTCGTAAACTTGATTGATTTATTTCGTACGTGATAACTATATTACAAATTATTTATATATTATTATATAATCGAAAAACATTGTTGACTTGATGGTGGTTTGGATGTAATATTTTATTTATCTTTTTTTTTTGTAAACTGAGGAGCTACTTATTTTTTCGACTTCGCCAAACATTGGCATAATGATATCGATTTCATTTAATTTTCAACTAAGGAGTTCCTTTACACATATTTCCATTGGTTCAATGTGAACTATCAATAAACATTTCCGACTTTGATACCTTTTTAACGAATTCGTTTTATCGTCATGGGCAAAGACTTTCATACCTTTTCTATTTGTTTTATTATACGTTATTTCACACGCATTTGTATACTCGTATCATCATTACACTGGTTGTTAAAAGTAAAATTTGCTGTCAGACGAGCTATGTTGCTATCAATTTTGAAATGAAAGAGTGTGCGTAGTAGTATATTACAAGCAAAATTATTTATTCCTGTGGTAATAGCCGTATTAGCTGGTTCTTTGATTGATAGTTTTCACTGTCAATTCCCAGGCTATTTCTCAGGCGGGCGGATACATTTATCTGCAGCCTTCATTTTTCTGTCACTTTTTTGTATATAATTAGTTTGAAAGTCATTTTTTTCTAGCGTAATATTAATGCATAAAATAAATTTTAAATGACCACAATTAGTTTGAACATTAAAAAATAGACGTACTAGTAATTCAACCACACAAAATGGTACCGACTGACTGACTGATGAGTTGCAACTGGTTTCAAAATAAGTACCTTAATAACAGTAAGCACATAAAATTTTAGTGCTTTATTTATAAACCTGCCACTTCATTCATGATAATAAGGCAGGTAAATGTGTGTTGGCCTCCTCACCTGCATTCGTTAAGTATGTCGTTATAGAGTCAGCCTTCTCCTTCGTCTCGAAAGACGCCAGTTGCAGTCCTAACGACCTGAAAAATAAGAAAAGGTCTATTATTTGCCATGTTTAGTGGCTCGTTTGAGCGCGTAGTTACGTAGCTCGCCCGTGTAAGTAAACGAGATTTATCTAAATAACTATCTTGGCTACAGAACAGCTCATAAAGCCCCGGCTAATCGTATACAGCTATTAGCTCGCACACTATCTAAGAGTATATTGTGAAGCGTGGAGCCAGTTTGTCGGGACTATCGGGGAGCAATTTATTCGCTAAAGACTGCCCGTGGCCTTGCCGAGACGGGACTGCATTCCTGTGCCAAGTTCAGAAAACTCTGACGGTTTAAAAACGTCGATGACATCGCACAAACGAGCATCTCCCATGTAATGCCGCGTAATAACATCATAGCGGAGAAGGCAAATGAATACGTACAATGTACGGCAAATGAGAATTCTCATGACGCTTAGATAATATACTTGTAATGGGCAAATAACCTAAGCTTTAGCTTTGTTTACTAAACTCAAATAATATTTTGATTGTGTCTTCATCATGTGTAATAATTTAAAAGTCTATTAGTCTGTAGGTACTTGCGTACTCGCATCTGCAAAAATATTTCAATGAATGTCGGCAATGTCTCAGAATGAAATAACTTTTTGTGAATTCATTACATCGCCTGTCTTCATTCCGATTGATGAAAGTCCTTGCACTTCATTAACAATCCGAGCATGCCGTGTCGTTTTTTTACGATGAATTAAAACATTATAAATTATACATCAATTGAATTTAACATGAGCTCCTGAAAATATTCGGCTGTGCCCAATAAGGCGCATTCGACATACTTTACTGCCGAATTTTTTATATTCGATGCTCGTCTTTATTCTTGTGTCGATTAAAGATGATTCATAAAAACCTTCATATGTTACGGAATCTTTAATTATTTTCTTTAAGTGGTAAAACCAGTGTCACTGGAAATATATACTCACTTAAAGTACGAGCTCGTTTTACATTACTTCCAATATCCAATACCGATCATAAATGTATCGATAAGGCGTTGATGACTGAGCAAAAAATTGCAATCGATATGTCCCGCATACCCTTTGCATGGATACCGTTACTGGGTTTTTATCGACGCTATCAATGCAAACCGTAACACGCTCAGGGAGCTGATTTTAAATTATACACGGCTAGCGGCAGCGCATGACACCTCGTCACGGCGACGCTGGCCCCCTGCACCAGCGCCGCCGCTCCCGCGACACGCCTGTCTCCCGGAATGACTAATCGGTATCAGATCCACGACAATTTTACTCCGACCATAATCGATTTTTTTGCAATATTTTACGAGAACGATGAATATTATGGAACAAATTGTCAACGTCGGTCGTTAACAATTGAAACTGTAAATGGGTTGCGATCGTGACAAAGACGCGGCAGAAGGACTTGATGACCGAGCAACGAGGCTAGTGACCCCTCGCAGCAATCTCGCTTGCACGTGGTGGGATCTAGATCGCGGAATATGGCACCGCGTTAGAGATACCTTCGCGGTGGATTCACCCGGCCCCAACCGGGACGGAGCATTATTTTCTCGTTTGTGAGACTGCTGTACGTGAATTATAACAAACTGCCGCGGCCCGCTCGAATATTAGCTGGATCTTGAACTCTTGTGAATATTGAAACTTGAATCACGAGGTAACTTTTACGAGTGGGAAATAGTTTATGCTGGTTTACGACTACGACTGCACATACCATAATGGCTGACTCTTTGTTTGCGGGTTATTTGAACAGTGGGAACGGCTCGCGGAAGTGGTTCACCGAGGTGCCGATATTGTTCGCGAGATTTCCCAGAAAGTCTAACGGTAATGCAAATGTCCCACACTTCCTGGTCGCGGGGCGCCGATACGAACCTAACTATCGTCGCTAATGCCGATCCGAATGTAGTTATGGTGGGAGTTGTTCAGGATCGCAGACACGACGCGCTAGATAAGGATATTCCGAGTCACGATGCGATGCAGGGATAATATCTCGTGAGACCGCGCCGCTGCGCGCTGGAGCCGTGTGCGGACATACTACATGACGTCGAATGACTCTCACGAGACAATGTCTTACCTGCAATATTGATACGCGAGGAAGTAATTCAGCTCCGGGCTGTAGGGGTTCATCCGTGAGATGAAATACTGCACGCCATCTAGCTGGATGGTCGTTATCCTTTGAGCTGAAACAAGGTTACACGACTTTATTACAATGCACATAATCATATTAAATTCTTACTCGCAGCATTAAATTATAAAAGTACATAAGTACGTTCATGAATAGTAAAGCTATAATATTTAATGGTTGCGGGATGTCACTGTGAAGATTGACAGACGACAATGGAGCTGCCATCGAAATGAATATGACCCCGCGTCTGGGCGCGGCCCTCAATCGCTCTTCTCGATTAATACGAGTCGAATGAGATCGACGACGCATCCGCGGTTGCCCGAATGCATCTTAGGAGCACAGTATGTGCTATATAGTTTTTATCTTCTCGTATTTCAGTTGATGGAATTCTCTGCACGTCCGCGACGTAAACAACGTATTCGTGTAGTGACATTAAAACCGGCGGAGACCGAGACTACTATTTTTATTTACACAATTCAAAGTCATTAAATCGTTTCATTAAAATCGACGGGACGCTTGCAATTCGTTTTTGCGTTCGCACGTTTATTTTACTACGCGTCCTGCATTTGCATCGCACGTGGAATACATACAAGAGAAACAGTGTTGCGGTCAGACCACCGGCTGCACCCCGTGACGCACCCATCGTGCATATTCATACATGAGATGGTGTTGTGGTCCACCGCAAACTTTACAGCTTCCTAATTTAGTAATCAGTTAAATTCTCTCTCACGTTCTCGTAATGTCTTTATTAGTTGACTCACCGCTACGTTTTATTCTCGACATTACAATTACAATGTAAAAAGCAATGTTCAAACAAATGGAAGGATTATTCTCATATCCTTTGACACTGATGGGCAGTTTCATGAATATTGATGAGTGACGAATATGGTGCGGCGCCGTACGTAATTTATTGCCTTGCAGTTGTATCGTTTTATAGTAACCGGTCAATACAGCTATGTCAATATTACGATAGTGGATAATAATGTAAGTGCAGTGTCATCTCGGTTGCGACACGGGCGTGGATTGCACGCTCGCCGGAGCACGAACCTCTCGGCTGTATCTACCGTCGCCATAACGAGACCACGACTACAGCTAACGGACAAAAAGAAGACTCCGCTCCATTAACAATGTATAAACAACGACATTCGAATCGTACTGTGGACTCTCCGAGTTGTTTAAACTCGGCAAGCCGTGACGCGCCAATTGTAGTTTTATTGTAAACCCATTCCCAGAGGAAGCGGGGATTAGCATCTTCACTACGAGGTTTATTCAACCATCACGACGGCAATTAGTTGACTTTAATTAAAAAGCTTTACAGCCATCGGTTTGCTGCGGGATGTTTCTACGGGGAATAAAACAAGTGCACTAAGAAACGATTCTATTTGTAAAACACTCTTTAAATTACGGGCTTTTTCTTACTGTTTTTACTCATTTTATAAATGTTATCTAATGATGTTGATAAGGTAATATCACAAAAAACTAAAACAAATGCCAATAAAACCCAAAAAAAGACGGAATTTTTCCATCTTAAGAGAAGGAAACTGCAAGTTCACTGCTTCAATTTGTATGATTTAAACCTCTTATTGATATATTCTATTGTGAATCAAACATAATCTTCACATTCGTTAAATTGCAAATTGTCCACTTCTCTCGTCTATTACTGGCTCCATATCCTCCGATTGGAATCCATGCATAATGAAGCCTCATGCATATACGATGACGTTTACTCGCTTTTGCTTCTTAAAATAATATTAACTTTTCCCGACAGTACTCGTTCTAAGAGTGGATGCCTGTACGACTCATCACTGCAAGTATGTCTGTCATTCTTGAAATGCCCTTTGTCTCATCTCTGTGTGCCTTGATAATGAATGCCCCGTATGGTGCTGGAAATTAAATAAAGTCCCATTGTATTCCTCCAATTATAGTTATTGTTCCACATGATGGAATTTATTGCAGTGTTTTGATTCTTTAAGAGTGCATGCCAGCATGAAATCCAATTTAAAATTACGCGATTTAATTGCCTTTGCTGATTGACAGTTTTTTGCTTTTTCATTTAATTTAATCCATTTATGTTTAAGGCCGATATTGTGATAATTTTTTGCTACCTTACTCCAAAAGCAATAAACAAGCCTAACTGAAGTGTTTTTGTTCGTAGAAGCCAGAACGAATCCATTTAAAATATCAAGAACTATATATTCTAATGTACCTCGGTGTTATATCGTCTACTTTTAACAAGCGATCCAATAAATCTAGTTTACGACACGATTGGACCAAGCACTATAGTAAATGTTAGCCTGAGATGCAGTTGCCAGTGTAGCAACAATGCTAGACGACGCTAGTCACGTATGCTAGTGCTGGTTGGCATACTGATGAGCCCGGCTACCCGGCACGTTCGAGGATGCCCCCTCTACATTGAACGTATTCTGTGGACGTGGTCGATGATTGTAGGGCTGTAACCGGTTTACTTTACGTTCATGACATTTGGTTACTCAATTTTTTAAAGTTTGGGTTACAGCAAAATTCAAGTACAGACATATAAATTATTAAACAATATTTAAATTCAAAATTATTTTTGTAGAACGTTTTCTAATGGAAACCTATAGGCACACTGTGAACTTTCTCATTTTATTGTTTTACTGGGATTTCAATCAATTCAATACAAACTTACACATAAAGAGGTATGCTATTATTGAATTAATAAGGCAAATATGTTATTACACCATTGGTCTAACTTAGTTTGACAAGTTCTTGGCTGCCAAAAAAATTCCTAAAGCAATTAAGTGATTATTATAATTATCTTCATTTGTATTTAGCTTCAGTGATTTTGAACAGACTCAAACCTATCTAGTATATTTTTTGATGTTTTTTCGAACTAGCTATAATGTACAATAACAATTTATGCCCATTTATTTATGTCTGGTAAATCTGCTCACGTACGCCAACCCTAAAGCATAAGGGTAAGTGCACTGTGCTAGATATCCGCCGGGCTCATCCACCGGACGTGGCTCTAACGGAACGGTGTCCAAAACCAACTCGCAAAATGACAAGCACGCGCCTACAATGCCACTGCCATCCACACATGCTGCCCTGGTACTGACTCATTGCCAAACCGAATTCGCATGACATTTAAAGAAACAATTACACAGCTCTACAAAAAAATTATTTTTTTTGTTGCCCTGGATATTATCGCAAATTCTTACGTTCTTAAGTGCCCAGATTACGAATATATTCGTAAAAGTACTAAATTGGCTCGTTTCTACAAATTGAATTTTGAACTATTTATTGTAAAAATTTTAATTTTCAGTCATTTGTTGAAAAAAACACGAGTAGATCTTACAAAATCATTGATGTTTTCACGAATTGCGTGTATAAATAGACCCAAAACCATCATAATATCAAAGGCAGCAAAACCACTGTTGACCAGTGTTATTATAGGTTTAGGTAAGAAGAAGTTTGAGAATGTTTACAGACCTATCAGATAAAATGAGCGTGCAAATTCAATAGCTTTTTCCTTTTTAATTTTTCGAGTATGATAAATTGTAAAAAATATAATACTTATTTGAATATCACGAATTTTTCTGTAGGGCTAGGTAACAAGGGTAGGATACTATTCTATTCTTTAGGAGATACATTAGACTTTTTCAAAAAAACAATTATATTTCTGCTGTTATATAAAAGCCACATAATTGAATCCCGGAAAACGTTATCCATATTTAAATTAACCAGTAAGGCTTAGCATTATAAATCTTCTATATGTACGAGCTATTCAACGGCCTATACAAATCAAGAATCGCAATGAATCACCATCAAGTCTAATGCTCTAACGTATTCACTGTCCGTAATATCGCACTTCGGATATCATTTGTCAATCAGGAACCTGTCTCCACTCGGAAGTGAGCAGATGTAACACCATATTTCGTACGCGGATCACGCTCGCTTCTATTACCATACCAAGTCAGCTTGAGCTCTTCACCTGATCAAATTCCCTCACTAATAAATGTCAAGACAATTTTGTCGTGTCGTATCAAACGACCGTTTAGGGTGGACATTGTCTCTCATTAGAATTCGTTTAAAAGCCATCTCGTGGACTCACGTCTTGTATTATAATAACAACTTCCTTCCATTCAACGTAATGGCCACTATATGGACACTAAAAGTAGGAACATCTTGTCGCCGTTGAAATATATCATTATGACGTATTTTGTCCGTTAACAGAGTTGTTTCCGAAACAAAATTTAAACAAACTTGCTATCTAATATTTTATTCGATTTTATAGATATGATATAGATTTCTAGCTTTTAACTCACCCACATAACTTTGCCAACATACTACGTGTTTTATACACAATAAATACAATTACGAAATAGTCTATTACCTGTGTTGATTTGGTATCTAATATTGAACTCATATTAAAAACAATCGAAACCCATAATCATACAGCAATTTGATTATTTTTATTGTTATTATAATAGTTTTTCTATTAGCGTATAAGAAATGAGAGGCAATTTTTTGTTTGCACTCAAATCAGTCAGTTTTTCTGAACTGTTTCTCAGATACTCATTAAAAACGAATCAGGATAAACTTAATACCTACGTATCCTCTCGAACTTTGTTGTCTCTACACAATATACATAGTTCTCATACAGGATAATGGACGCAAGAAACATAATATTTTGTAAATGGCTGTCTGGCTACGTCACAAGTATAATTATAGAAATAAATTATTGATAATGCTAAATTATAATTAATTTAAAAAATATAATAATTTAACATTTCGAACTTCAATCAGTCGTTACCTGACTAGAAATCATATATGTAGAATCAGGACTTATCCACACACCTCATCGTGGTTCGAAAACCTGGCAGCCCCTAATCGCGTGATTGCACTGAACCCTCAGCATAGCAAACAATAATTAATCTTTTTTTATTCTTGTACATTTTTATCAGGATAAAAACTAACCGATCACGCCCCATCAAGTTCTGTATCGGTAACTCCGAGAACCACTTGTAATTTTTTTCTACCCTTGAAAGACAGGTTAATTGTAGTCGTTTTTGTATTTGGATGCAAGAAAATAGTTGTGAAGTAATATACAGTTTACCAAACCAATTTTATTGGCACAATTTACAGTTTTAGTTTCAAAAGAAAGCTATAATTTTTTTATACATTTTTTGACATTTCGACTAAAATATATTATCAATTATAATTATTTTATCGAGAAAATTTGTGACTTATAATATTAATTTTGTATGTTTCTTAGAGACATATTTCTGCGCTAAGCTAAAAAAAGTCATATATATGTATATTACCATCCATGTACATATGTATATTATTATTTGCATTTACCTACCACTGAGCTTCAACTTCTTTATGAAGTTGATCCTTGTCGCAGCAGAATAATTGACAAGCGTAGTAACTGCACAAGTAGTACATTAACAACATATATCTGTACATTATATGCCAGGTTTAGTAGCTAATCGGACTGATCTCATCTTTAAATAGCATCCACAAAGGAACCCCGGCTGGATACGAAACTAACTTTAAATTATTCTAATAGCTCCGTGGACCACCGCACCGAAGACTTTTCTTAGAGTTGCAATTATTTAAACCATTACTTTTGTTGCTAATGTTCAGTGTTGACTTGGAAATGTGTGCAAATTAATTTGAACGTCGTGCACTTGAAATATTTATTAAAGCAATTTATTTTACAAGCTCTCAATATGTTATTGTAAGCAGCGATGCTCGTTGAATGAAAACATAACTTATTCCTTTCACGCAAAGTGGCGCTTTTAAAAAGTTTGTTCTCGGAAGATTAGAATATCGTATTTCATGGTGTGGGTGACTTTGAAACACATTTAAGGCTCTTCTTTTTCTTGAAATAGTACTATTTTAATGGAATACTTTGTTTTACATTTGATACTCGTTCGTACGCCGCTTCATTACACAATATTCCAACACTAATTTTAATATTAATACTAATTTTATACGATTTTTGTATGAGAGGTTACCCATATATAACGTAATTCAAAATGCACGTCTACAAGGGTATGCGGATATACTTGTTCGTATGTGACTAAAGAGTGTGTAATCGTGTAAGTGTGACCGCAAGCCGTTGGCGCCGGCGGCGTGCGCGCACTGGTGGGTGCACCGCGTTACATCACCAGTCGACAACCCCGCGTCGATCATTACATTACCGACTTTATTTCACGGTCACACCGCAGCTTTAATGCTAAATAAAAACTGATTGTTTAACCCGATCGACTCGCCACCTCGAGTCGATGAACCGTAATCATTTCCGATCGGCTCACTTCAAAGCCTCTTCGATTCCGATCTAATCAATCTAAGCATTACCAAATCTGCTCACAAATGGTCTATATCAAATTATGTTGTAAAAAGCGCAATTTTATCGTCTATCGAGAAATTTCATTTGACTGGCGTGGGAACTCGAGTCGGGATGTTAGCGGTCAGATAACGATCGTAACGCAAAAAAGGGTTCGCGGGCGTTCCCAGGCGGAGATGTTCCAAGGACGGCGCGAGCCCTGCGCTGTCCGCGTCGACCTATCCTCGTTGCTTTGTACTATTTTTAGCGGCCAAACCCGACACTGACTCTGGCCAGATCCCGTCCGACGCCGGGCAAACGCTCGCAAGAACCGACACCGTTGAAAAGAGCCTCCATATCGCTAACGAGCCCGTAATTCCAGGCTATTATCATTATATACATAAGCCACTTCGCGAGCAAGCAAACGAAAACGTTATTTTCATACAAAATACCGTAATTATAGTAATCGCGTGTACGCGAGTGATATTGAAACAATAAAAATTCTTGGGATGTCGTTATAGGAACACACAAAGAGAGACGCGGTTTTCGAACGATTTTTTGTGAAATCGTAAAATTTTTGTTGCATCGTAATTTGATACGACCGCACCACCTGGTGCCCTAGTCGCATTACTTTTGAAATATAATAAGGACCACAAAAGGAAGAGATGTGAGGATAACAATAAATAAAGTTCTTTTCAGCACCCCAAGTTAGACTATTAACTATCTATAATGCCAGATTACGACCTCCCTTGAAATTTTAACTGCGGTTAACAAAAATATTTTAATATTATATTAAGTCCATGTCAATAAATATTCAAGCATGCATAATTATCCTCGACTAAGTATAATCCTTTAAAATATCCCCACTTTGTGGCAGACCCTTTTTTCTCTTTTATTGGTACATACTTGATTTTATTAAAAAGATAGTAAGTAAAGGAACAAGTAGATAACCGTTCTATTGATGATTATTAGGGCCACGTTTTGATTACTCATACATGTGTGTTACACGTGTAAATTAGATTATAGGAATTAAGCTACTCTTTTACTATTAACAAAAATACATTGTGTATTAATAATTTACTGAATCACTATTTATTTAGCTGTATCAATAAACCTTGTGACGAATTATTCAAATTCAGAACCTGTATTTCGTAATAAATGTTGAACGTTTAACCAATTTTATCAAAATGGTTCATGATAAGTAATGAGATTATTATGAATTGACTAATTTCAACCTTTATACTTAATAAAAAAATACAAATATAATTCGATGTAGGTACTAGATTCACACTATTCACGCTAAATATCAAGGATAATACACAAAACTAAAAACCGAAAAAACAAAGATATTCGTACAATGCAATTTTATAATGATGTTTGTAAAAATCCAAGAAAGCGGAAACAAAATGTGGAATCATGATTCACTTGAATGGTAGCCGTTGATATTATCACAACACGGTACCATAGAGCGGTGTTTATAAACATTCATTAGCTGCTGCGATCCTTGATACCTTTCCTCGATAGTCGTATATTTCGTATTAACACGCCTATGATTATTTTCTACAATACTAACGTACTACATCATCATTCATTCGGTATATTACTAGTAATGTCATGTAACGAAACTTTAATGCTTGTTTAGGCGCATAAATATTCTAGTATATTCAAAGATAAAAATAGAAAAAAGATAAAATATTCAAAGGGTTGTTCTTTAGACGGTCTCGAAGCTTTTTTTAATAACTTTAACCGTTATTTTTTAATAACTTTAACATTTATAACGATAAAATAATAAATTTGAGATTTTGCCCATATCTGCGTCTTAATGGAAGTTATGTCTGCAAAAGTGAGATGCAATCCAATTAGAAAAACATTACGCATTTTATCTTGAGTGACCATAACAACGACAACGCGTATTACATTGTTTGAGCAGTTTCTAACAAGGTAACTTAAATTTACTTCCCAATTTCCTTCTAAATTGCAAATCATACTTAATTCCTTAACGACAAGTGGTCTACAGTGTAATATGCTTGTTATGTAAATGCAACTCCATTGACTTGATTAAGTACAGCATGAGGAAGAACTAAACAACATTCAGCAAGAATCCACTCTAAGACACGATAAGGAAATAACAAGAAGCGCACGGTCTGTGAGTGCCTATGTAAATACGAGCTTATGCAGCGATGTATCATCAATGCAGGAATGTAAAAAGCGACATTGTGTAGATGTCTTGCTTGAGCCTCGCAAAAGCTAGCTTCGTTTACGGTACCGTGGCGCAGGCGCAGTATTATTCCATGACAGTGGTCGCACCGTGGTTCAAGTCCTGCCACGCGGCTAGGCCAGGGCCGATGAACCGCCGCATCTGTCACTCCCCCTCCGCATCCCCTCTGGATTTTTTCTCGCTAGACTTCCGTTGGACATTTTTTGCCGATCGATAACCTGCCCGATAGTCGCGGACACGCCTCATTAGCGGAATCGTTCCTTACGCGGCAGATTGTCGTAGATGGAGGCTCCCTCGGACGCGCGCAGATCCTTGATGAGGTAACTCTCGGCGCGCCGATAAACGGCTGCCTCTACGCGAACGGGTGTCGTTGACATCGGATAAAACAGCTTCCGAGAACGTCGCCAATCATGCATTTGCAACTCCGAAGTTGGTCATTACGCGCGAGCAAAAACTTTCGTATACGCCGTCTCGTCTAATTGTAGATAAGTTTTTTATGATAACGACCAGCGTTGCAACTTTCAACAGTAAACGGGATTTAAAGCATTTTTGCCCAGATTATGTTATCTGTTGTATGTGCAGTTACGTTTGTCGTGCAATTAACGTGGTATGGTCCTGCTGGCTCTACATTTCATATTTGGATATGTCCGTCAGTTTGGTTAGTCGTATTCCTGATTACTGAGGGACATGACTCCCTCGCAGAATTTACTCATTAGGGGAGTTCTCTTGGGCATGTACATCGTGCTTGGTATCAGGTCCTTTCATGGAAGACACATGTCCTCGGATGTTTTAGATATTAAACATGTCGGTTTTCTCTCGATGTTTTCCTTCACCGTAAAGTGTAAAACCGCCTTTATCTACTTGAAAAACAAGTCATTAGTGTGGGCTGGGATAGGACCAGAGGCCTTCAGATTGAAAATCAAACG
The DNA here is from genome assembly GCA_035578125.1 of Mellilla xanthometata. Classification (NCBI taxonomy): domain Eukaryota; kingdom Metazoa; phylum Arthropoda; class Insecta; order Lepidoptera; family Geometridae; genus Mellilla; species Mellilla xanthometata. The sequence goes on from JAPUBQ010000007.1 coordinate 10,760,336, forward strand.
TTTTCTCACATAGCCTCGCTCGCTTTTTAATATGATTACGAGTGAGTAGGAGTGGACGAATCTAGTCGGCGTCTTGGAAGATGCCTTAGTAGCGTCGCTGTGGTATTGTTCTACGGAAGGTACCTGCTACGTCCACACTTGTGTCAACACAAACACACGCAAAACCGATTCCCTCCGCCCTTCTCCGTACTAACTACGTATTTATCTGGGCATGTCGTAATCGTGCCCTTGTTTGTGTTACCTACTTTGGATTATGTCGGTAAAATAAGAATTTATTGAATCTTATTACCGACCACTTGTATTTTACAATATTTGTTGAATATTTTACGATTGGACCCAATTTGAGCCAATTGGACGTTTTGGACATTTTGATATGATGTTTTTATGGTTTTAGATTCATACCGAAGATATTTTTTTTAATTAAATCGTTGATATCAAATATCAGAATACATAAACTTTGTTTTGCTAAAGGCCCTGAAGTTTTACAACGGAAGAATTGAACGAAATTAAAATTAATTATAGAAAAGTGGTATGAAGGGTGATGGTGCGGTAAAGCAGCCATTGTACTCTAATGAAAGCTGAACAATGAAGGTCGAAGACCTTCAGGTCACAACAGCAACCATGCTACGTGTTCCCTTAGTAATACGTAATTATAATCTTTATTTGAACGTAATAGGACCAGTTTTTGTTTACCAGGAATAGTTCAGGAATAGAATAGCAGCGTACAGTCGCTTTGTGGCAATGTCTTCAATGCTTTCTTTATATTCATGACTATTTGTGTCCGATGTTAATTAAAAGTAGAAGCGAGCTTTCAATGGGCTTGAATAAAAGGATTAAGATTAGAAGTTATTTTATAACGTTGTGCAGAGGATTTGAAAGTTACTTAGGTATTAAAATATTAACGCTGGTTATAATTTTAATTGGAATTCTTATGATGTTAATGTAGTTGAATAGCTGGGTAAAATTAAATATTTTCCAATGCCTATGCAGTCTTAAAAATGCTTACAATTTTATACTTAAGGCATAATCGGCAATACTTTTAGTTACAGATTCAACGTTAAATTTGTAATAGGCAAAATAACTTAGATGTCTGTAGTGTAACATATGTCTTAAAAATTATTCTAAAAACATTTATATCAATTTTGATACTAAACAAACACACTTGTGAACGACAACAATAACCGACGGCAACTTACGTAATTATTTTTGTCGATATTAGCCCTACATGTCTTTGATTCCCACTTGGTGTAAACCCACACTTCTTGTGACTTTTTTTGTAAAACTCAATTGGTGTTAATACTTGGATGGGTTAAACATATTTTTTACTATTATTCTTACGGCAGCTTTTTAACTCTTTAACTTGTTTCTTCCATAAATAATTGTGTAAATCGATAAAACCGTTAACTCACGATTTTGACCTAGTCGCCTTAAACTTATTAATATACTTTGTCACAATTTACGAGATATCTGAGAGATCAAGATTTGTATAAAGTAAAAATACAAATGGTTGTACGATGTAACAAAAAAAAAACAGACGAAGTTAGAACCTCTTCCTTTTTTGAAATCGGTAAAAAATATCAGCAATGTTTTAAATTTATGTCATGTTCACATGCTAACTAAATTAATGACAGTTGATTCGGGCGTCAATTACATATGTGTAACACCCGTTCAATTGCTGAAATGAGATCACGTTTATTTCTTAGTAGAATTTCTGGGGAAGGTTGCTTACCCGAAGCAGGTCGGAGGGTAGCTGCGACGAGCAGGAGACAGGCGGCGAGCACGAGCTGCATGGTGCGCGGGAGACTGAGCGGGCGCGGGCACAGGACTTGTATCACGGGACACACTGAGCGCGCGCTGCTCTGGACCCCCCCTTATAAATGAGACGCGTCCCGCGCGCACCACGCTCTGGGACCGCTAGCCCGACGTCACGCTCTAACACCGCTTACATTGCTCGCTCATAACTAAAAACATTTGAACAGCCTTGTACTCGCCTAGAGATGTACGAGCGTATCGCGGTGGCGTAGATTGTAGTGGTACAGGGCCGACTGCCGCGGACGTCCGGCGGCAGACGATCGGCGCCCGCGCTCTTTCACGGGAGTTATCTCGGCAAATCGTACCGCACAATAGTTCGCTCTCAATTTGTTCTTGTTGCGGTCGACGCGAATTCTTTGCTTGTCCGAAGGGTTGTCGGCGTTGTCGTAGTTTTTTCTCGGCTCACGATATCGCGGCACGCTCAAGGGTGAGCCTTTGTGTATCGCTCATTGGGCATCGCATTCGCAACACGGCGAAAGCAATTAAATAAATTAGGCCCGCGACTGAACAGAATGGTGATCGTGAGGCTTTGTTTTGCGAGCAATTCAATTATGCTATTTAATTGAAAAGTGAAAACATATTGCATGGATTGTTTATCAAAACTTGTATTACATATCAACTTTTTAATTTTACATACATATAATTTCAAATACATTTCAACAACTTTGAAAATACAAAAATGTTTTATACAATATGTATTTAATATCTGTTTTTATTTGCATACGAGTACCTAATATTGATAACCCTTAACCCTTATATAAATAACCCTTTTTAATTTTAGTAGGGCTAAAATTAAAATGTGTGGTAAAAAAATTGCATTGTTTTATAATATAAAGAAAGTAAGTTTTATGTTATCATCAGATATACGAGTAATATTTTTTTATTTGTTATAATTATTGACAATATACATACAATACATAGGTTAAACCCATATAGTAAGAAACAAACCCGAAAGGCTTACGCATTGTCGAAAATACCATCCCGTCCTAAAGTGACCATTATAATTATATAATTATTACAAAAACCATCCAGCCCGGGTATCTCGCCCCTATCTCTTAACCATGAGGCATTTTTTTTAAAATTCATTATATTTATCGAGAGGATAAATCGTCACCGTAACCTGCGAAAGACATCAACGCTCGGTACGCGCGCATCATCATAACTTACTTATAGAGCTACATAATTATCAATCAATTGTTTACTCGACGCGTAATATTTTTATCATTGAAACGGCTAAGTAGCTGTTCTTTCTATAAAATAAAATATACTACATGTCTACAGCAAGAAGCTTTAGTAATGGAAACACACTTTGCAACGCTTTTATCCTAGTTGTGCATCCTATTTTGCGTTGCACACTTTGCATAGAAACGCTTTTAATTTTCTTAGAAAGTTCTCCAAACTTAGTTTTTTTTATTTGAAAGTCCACAAAACTCTTTGCAAACTAGATATAACTAACTTAACCCAACTTAATTTATTTGGTTATAAAAAATCTTATCCATAGAGTTTATATGCCAATAGTCTAATAGGTGGCATTGCTGAAAAAGATTGATAATTATGTAATTTAATGGTACTGGATGTTTTTAAATTCGATGTCTTTTCTAATGCGTACATATATTTAGTTTAGTTTCAGCCGTACAGATTGAGCTTTTGCATAGACTAATTAAGAGTTATTTCCAATGTTTAATAATATAAAAAAAAAACAAAGCAATTTGACTGAGTAGCTATATCATAGTCATTGAAGAATCGGCCCCAAACCTGAAACGTAAATCCTGATAATAATAGTTACTTACTCGTACCTTCTAAAGTTACAACGTTTAAAAATAGACTCCACCAAGCACTCGCTCTCGTGCTATGAACCTGGCCGTTTAGCCGAGATGGCGATAATGATAAGAGAGACTACAGAATTGTCACCATTAACATTAGAAGTTGGCAAACGTAAAAACACTCAGCACATGCCGTGATGAGACACTTGAAAGCCGCCGCCGCATCACCACTTAAACTTGTTGCATGGAGACCTAAGTTAATTGTTGCGACGGTATTTGCAGGGTACGCACACCTCTCCCCAACCCCTCAGCCCTCCCTAAGCTACGATACTCCACTCCTTCAGATAATCGCATGCAAGAAATTATAAATAGAGCCTTCGCCAGAAAAGAATGCCAACATAAACATTTTTATTAGGCACCACATCACATTGGAATTCGCAATACAAGACAGTGCACTTAAAATGAACTATGCGAAAGTTGAATTGCTCCAGAGCTCGCAGAAACGTCTTACACTTCTTTTTAATCGCGCACGAGCGATACCTATCGGTATTGTCTTACATCCGATGAGTTACGTTCGACGTTTGCGAGGCGATAAAATAAACAATCAGGTTCTATTAAAAAAAACAACTGAATTACATTTAATGGCCGCAAAGAGAGAAAAATCAGTCTGGATTGGAGCGCTACAAATATTTAGTTTTTTATCTGAAGACGTTATCCCGCTCCGAGAAGTATTTAATTGAACGGGAGCATGACTCCGATGTTTCGAATAATACCAGTAATAGGGCCGCACATGCCGCCCAAACAAAACTATTAATGCGCCAATCATGCGACCGGGAGACCTCTCGGAGAATATTAAATTAGCCCCGCCGCTGATCCTTCACTCCTTGTTTATTTTCAATGAGGCATTCCACTTGACTTTTCTTTTTTGTTGAGCATCTTAGATTTAATACTTGATTAATCCACCATGCTGGCCAAGTGCGGGTTGGTGAATGACACACGTCTTCGGATATTGTAGTCTTCAAACGTGTCGGTTTCCACACGATGTTTTCCTTCGCCGTAAAGCGAGTGCAAATCTGCACATAACTTGAAAAACAAGTCATTGGTGTAGGGCCAGGATCGAACCAGGGGCCGTCTGATTGAAAAACAAACGTTTATACCACCGAGTCACACTCGCTTTTATATCAGAGAATTGTGTACTTATTACGTATCTAAGACACGATGACTCACATAAATACCTCATTTTCATGCCCAAAATTATTATTTCGTTATTTGTTTACACATATTAGTATGTACAACAATGTTCTATGCTTTATACTACTTTTACATAAATTTATATTACTCCTTGTTTATTTTCAATGAGGCATTCCACTTGACTTTTCTTTTTTGTTGAGCACCTTAGATTTAATACTTGATTAGTCGAAGTATTAGTAGAGACATTCCGCAATGTTGTCGCTTGAAAAAAGGCTCACCTGTCAGTAAGGGATATAACGGCATTAGCGGTATACAAGGAAAAAACCGCTTAGTTAGATAAACGTGTGTAACTGTAAAATTATCCGAGACTCGAGTCTTTTACGTTTTCTATCTGAGTTACGTCTCATTCCTGTAGTATCAAGATACTCATTCCTGTATCTTTGCTAATGATTTAATTAAAGTGCGACTTTCAACTTTTTTTTGTATTTTTATATAGTACTTGCAGTTGCCCGCGGCCCCCACCTGTAGTATTGTAGTAGGTCGCTTTTCGCGTAACCTGTTTAACATGCTAAATAAAGATTTTCCATATAAACTTTCATCCCTCATTACAAACCCTTAGTTGTCCCCTGGCAAAAAAACTTGATACCATTATTTCTAATTTTACATGACCTATACATATTCCAAATTTCATTGCTGGGCGTTCAAAAACAAAGAAGTTTCATACAAACTGTTTTCCCCCTTTCACCCCCGAAAATCCGTACTTAGTACGCGTATATGTACTAAACCAAATACACCCTCCAAATTTCATACCCCTAAGACCAGCCGTTTAGACTCTGCGTTGCCTATAGATGAATGAGTCAGGACAAAGAGTAGTATAGAGATAGGTGGCGAACTCTTTTCCTGCTATTAGTTTTTTTAACCGACTTCAAAACAGGAGGAGGTTATATATTCGACTGTATGTATTTTTTTTGCTCATACATTTGACTAACATGTGAAAATCTGCATTATTTTCTCGCGGAAGAAGTCTAGTAAGTAACGTGGCGATAACAATGCAATTACCATTGGTTGTGTCCGTCAGTGTCGAGTAATTATTCTAATGTTACATGAAGCGGTGCCGCGGCCGAGCCCGGTGGTCGCCCTCTGATTGCCACGATTATGATAAAACTGCACTCGCTATCGTATTAATGCAACTTTAAAAATAACCGCGTAATAGTCAACCGCAATAGCAAATGGACAGCGAAAATAAAATATGGCGAATGCGCTTGCGCCGCCCGGTCCGGCTCCTGAATAACATTGGGGATATAGCGCAATCATTACGTTGCATACGAAATACCCGCGATTCTGTATTAGCATACAACCTATGCCGTGAAATTATTCCTCGGCCTACGTCTCCCATTCTTTGTATAAAAAGTAGTGAGCACCTCGTGACTTGAACCAAACGTGTAGTTTTTTCGCTCGCACCAACGTTTAATATTGTTTTATCAGAGGCATAATATAAGCATAAGCAGCCTACTATACATTCCCACTGCTGGGACTCGGGGCCTTCTCTCACTAAGAAAGAGATATAAGCTATAATTCGCCACGCTGGCCAAGTGCGGGTTGGTGAATGTCACACGTCTTCGGATATTGTAGTCCTCAAACAAGGTTTCCTCGCGATGTTTTCCTTAACCGTAAAGCGAGTGCAAATCCGCACATAACTTGATAAACAAGTCATTGGTGTAGGGCCAGGAACGAACCAGGGGCCGTCTGATTGAATTGCAGACGTTTACACCACCGAGTCACACTCGCTTTTTTATCAAAGGATTGTGTACTTATTACGTATCTAACAAACAATGACTCTCACATCAATACCTCATTTTCATGCCTAAAATTATTATTTCGTGTTTACACATTTTAGTATGTACGATAGCTATATGTTCTATTCTTTATACCACTTTTACATAACTTTTTTGCTCACTTTTTTCTCTCGGAATCCATTCGATATCTCGGGCGCGCTAATATAAAACCGACTAATGTGTAAAGTGGTCCATTCTTTGGCTGTATCTACCGAGATAAGTATAGAGTGTTGAACGCGTCCAGAACACTGAATAGAGCGGTCACGTTCCCAGTGGAGCAAGTCGAGTGGGCAATAATTGTGGTCGCATCTCAACAGTAACTTAAACAAATTGGCCGCTGCTATACTTCGTGACTAGCTCTCCAGTCAACACGTTATAATGGCTGGACCTTTAAATTATTCAATAAGGGAATATGCATAAAGAATAAAATAGCCTGATTCTTTTTTCCTCAGCTTCTAAGGTCCTAGTATTTCACTCAATTCGTTATTTTCTAATTTAATATGTATTTAATTATTTCAAACATATATCAAAAAGTCAAAATTTACGAGCGAAATTCAAATTTGTAAAACGCCCCATCATTGGCCATGACGTCATAGGGCATGTCCTGTCAGCAACGTTGCCAGAATGTTGAAAAGTAACATTTTACGTTACTTTTGACCCCGTCTTTTTACTCGCATGTTACACGACTCTAAATATTATTACTTTTACGTTACTTTTGTCATAGGTAACCAAAAAATAAAATTGTGTAAACTGCTTACGTAAGGCATCTTAATATTTTCGCGTAGAAAACGGTCACACTTACTTATTATTAAATGTTGGAATGTTTAATAATAAGTAAGTGTGACCGTTTTCTACGCGAAAATAAAATTGTGTGTTGCCGTATATTTTGGATTGAACTACTTATTATAGTTTTACATATTTTCTGGCTGTGTATTTTACCTCTTCTTCAACTGTTGGTATTTGTAGTTTGTAGGTCTTTGTGGAGTGTGAGTGTGATGGCTAAATAGATACAAGACATATAAGTGGAGTACAAAGGGTGATATTACAATTCTGCTCAAAATGTTACTTTTTGACCTGACTCATGTTATATTTGTCTGTCAAATCAAACTAAAATTTTCAAGATTTTATGAGAAAATAGTTACTACTCCAACAACTATGTTTATTTTTTTTTCCTATATCAAAATGAAGTGAATATTGACCTCCCTTATTCACGAAATTGTTATAGCATTATAACTCGGGGTTGTCTGAAACTTCATGGTTTTCCGTTTGGTTAGATATTCACGGTCGTGAGCTGTGACGTATTTTAATAGCCGTCCCCGAGGCGGTAATATTGCTACTAACTTCCTATTTGGATGCTTCTCATTACAGCCCTCTAGAATGGAATTACACACTAAAACTGTCCGTTTTTGTAACTTACCGATAGTAAGGAGCTCGTTTGCATGTAAAAAGACCTTATTTAGGTGAATTGTATTCAGTTTTCACAATAAAAGATGTTGCTTTCGTTTTGGAATTATGAGGTGTATTTTACCATCTCTGGTAGGGAAGTATGTAATCATTTTAATTTTGTTTTCTAAATCTTTTTTTAACGAAAATTTGCCTAACGCCTATAGCTCAGCCAACTAAGGTGATCTGACGCGAGGGTTGCGTTAAGCAACGGTCGATGCGGACAGTCTTTGGATGGGTGACCAGATACAGGACTACTTTTTAAAAAGTGGCATTTTCATCTGGCTACCGTGGGATGGATGACGTGTAAAATTGTGTAAAATTATAAGTCCCGGCTGATAGCCTATGTATTAGCCAATCGTTTAGCCAAGTCAGAGGCCTTCGGTCGGCTTGAAAACTCTCAACACCAGAGCTTTGCGACTATTTTCACATGAAAAAGAAGAAGGACGACAAGCATTGACTACTACTCATGTTTAAAATGCCGTTGGAATCTGGTTAAAACACTACATATAACCCTTGTTCGTAATGCTCATAATTAATAAAGCATGTTAATAAGTAGGTATGTTAATAATTCAATCCCTTCTTAATTTATGCATTTGATTAAATTATCAAATGCACGCCGCGAGCGTGAAACTTGTCATCACGCCAGCCGCCTCTCCCCTTCACAAGACATATTGCTCTTACCACCTATTTACGCATTACTTACCTATGTTATCGCACTCGCATAAAATAAAACGGTAAACTTTATAGTGTTGACACTCGTTTTATACCAGTAATTAACATCATAAACACGGTTTCAACGCTTGTAAAATTAATTAAGAAAAAACGTATGCCCGGACGAAGCGCTTGTGCCCGGTTGAATGAACTAAAAGCTCAACCGCTTTTTAGTTTTTGCCTTTTAAAATGTCTATCTACGAAGTTTGACATACCGTAAAATCTACAAAACGAATCGCAACAATGCAGCGCTCAATGTTTCTTAGTTTATTTTTCTTTCGGCAGTTAACATGCGCGGAATAATTAAGCTCTCTGAATTGCTCTTTAGGTGTCATATTTATCGCTGAGGAAAATTTATTGCAGTCATCATCAGGAGATTGGCTTCGAAGTTACTTTTATACCTGATCTAATCAACGATCGGGATTTATATCATATCACATGTGGTATTCAGGTATATTGATATCAGTTTTTTATCTTTTGTGTCGTTTTGGCAAACATGCGGCGGTACCTGTTTTGCAGAGCAATTTTCTTTTTTCGGTCGGGTTGATGTTGTTGTACCGCTAGTGCGGGCTCATTTATCAAGGAATTAGAACAGAAATTTCAAATTCTGATGCACATATAGCCATCAAGTACCTATATGTATATAAAAGTAAATATAAGCAAACTTATGTAAAAAAGTACCTATATGTATGTATATACATAAATTAAGCATTGAGCGTCGCATACTTTACTCATAAAATATTTTCCATCTAAAAGATAAAAATTATATATAGGAGATATGAATAATTTAATAAATAAGTATCATAGCTCTTTCAGAGCCTTTCTATGAAGTTGATGGAATATTCCACGACAAAGAGTAAGTTATCTGGTGACCGCGGCGTCCCATTAGCATGCTCTCTGGCTTCACGCTGCGCACATCAAGCCGTCTCGTGCGACACTTTGCATTTTGTAACTGTCAAATATTATTACAGTTTTCCTGTTTACAATCTTGATAACATTTCGGTACAAATAAAGTAAAGCTTCCGCTACACGCGTCCCGTTTTGCAATTAGCGATTTTCAACGGACCGCAATCTAATTTCGTATCGCAAGCGCTAACTCAAGATTGTTAACTAACGTATCTCGTGGCGGTAAACACAATACGTAACGTTAACTTATGGGCCTGAAACTACAGTAAAATAGCTCGCTCGTGCAGCATACCCATAGACGCCAATATATTTGATGGCGGCGATAAGCGTCGGGATAACGTTATTGATTCCCCGGCGCGCGACACGCCGCCGCCGCGCCCGCAGGACGCGCTGTGTGTTTAACCAATTACAGGGCAGCTCGACGAGCGATAGACAAACCTACACTTCCTAAAGCAAGAGCGCTCCCCGTTATAATTGGCATCCACACCGCTCGTCGAGGTGTCAGCCGGTGGTGCAGCGAGCCGGAGCACCCGCTTCCACCCGTACTCTGTAATTTCTCCCGGTGATGCTCAGACCGACACGAATATGTTCAGTTTAATCACTGCATTCTACACCTGAGTAATTTGGCCGTGTAATCAATTTTCCATAACACGTACATGATAGAGCCACGCTATTTGTTTGTGTTGTATATTATATTTTAATTAATCGAAATCAAAATTCCAGATTATGCACAGACATGCCCATGGAATTCAATATTGTTCGCAGCGCCTCTATAAAATGATAAAGTTTACAAGTATCGGAGCGGTCGTGGAGGTGCAATCTCCCACAATATTGCGTTGTATTATTACGTAGCTCTGCAATTAATGCAGCGCGGTCGTTGCCGTGGCTCGCGGCGAAGGACAACGTAGTATGCTAAAAATAATTCCAGTACGTCCGATACCGGGCACACTCGTAACGCAATCAATGAACCGTATCTTCCCAGAGGTTTTATCGATCACGGCCAGCGTATAATTAGGCTGAGGAGTAACGAGATCCACGTTAGTGAAGTCCCGGATGGGCGAGCACTGCACGATGCTAATCTACTTGACCTTTATGGAGTGCAGATAAAGAAGATTGTATAAAACATGGGACCGAACTGAGGGCACAGAAAAGGAATCTAAACGTGCTATGGCGTGGTGCGTCACCTATTTATTGATGGCTGTAACTTTTTTAAGAGCTAAGAAGGGTGCTAAGAATCTCTGGAGGATAACCTGCTAGACATGGATGAGAGCAGCGCAAAACCGAGATGAAAGGCGTACAAGCAGAGAGGCCTATGCTCAGCAGCGGGCGACCACAGGATGATAATGATGATGTAACTTTTTTAAATATGATACGTTATCCGTAGTCAAGAAATACCTATTAGGAAAATTGCGCAACATCTGTGATCCGAATAGATGGAATGAAAAGCATAACAAAACTTCTTCAGAAGGAATCTACATTAGAAACATGTATGCGTCCTGCTATTGTTCAGATGTCGTAACAATCTCAGATACGAGGCGAAGTTATCGTAATGACATAATACGGTTTGTTCGAAGGTGCTATTTCCTTCTCACGGGTTCAAGGTTATGAACGTGATTTCGAGATATCGTAAATCCAATCTCGATGGTTCATCGGCGTCGTCGATCGCGACTTTCTCACGAAACGACGCACGAAACCTTAAAACTATGGCTTTTATTGGAACGCGATAAGACATAATGTTCCTTCTAAAAGTTAATGGTTAAAAAATGGTCCTTCAGGTTAAATATTGTATTGTTTGAGAGTCGTGTTTGGCAACTAGTTATGCGGTTCTTTGTTATCGATATTTGTTCTCTAAATATTGACCTCATCTCGAAAACTGTTTGTTTTACGTATTTTTTGTTAGTTTCAATCACAGGAAATAGTAAAGTGGTTAGATTATATTAGGTAGGTTAGTTTAATTCTTTAACGAATTAATTTAATTTTCTATAAATGTATGTGAACCTTAATCAGCGTAAACCAGATAAGAGTCAGTCATAATAAAATATTTAATTTAATGAAACATAAGAAATATAAAACATACAGATTCATCTGTAACTGAAACATAATCACATCCTACTTCTTACTAATATAAAAAATTGCGAAAATATAGAATTTGCAGTATTGTCGTGATATATATACCTATAGGCTATGTTATTGTAAATTTTCATTAAAATTAATGAGGGAATTCACATACAATATGAATAATGTTATTTTGATTTGTATTTATTGACACACCTCATCTATCTGGTGTTTTGTGTTCTGTCCTTTAACTGGTTGCCTAGAAGAGTTTGCTTTCAGAGATACGGTCGCCATTTAAGGCTCTGTTTTAAGGTTCTTTATGTTTCTTTTATTTTTGTGAATGTTTTAGTAAAGTGTTTATCTATATACTCGTATCTATGAAGTAAAAAATAAATATTGAAATTTAAACTTTCTCGTTTATAATACTATTAAGAGTAGGATAGTAGAATTACTATACACATGTATAGGCACGGAATAAACTGCAGTACAGGAACGGTGCAGTGGCGTAACTAAAACTCAATTGCACAATTAGATGTCGGCTCGCTTCCGGATTCCCTCGGGATTGGTTTCACGCGGCGGTTACCGCGGCAACGCATGCCGTGGACGTGCTCACTCACCGCCATCTAATTGCTTCTCTTATACGGAAGCCTTACAAGTATCAACTTTCCGTACAAACATAAAAAAATACCATAAAAGTTACTATAGAATAGAAGACTATTTAAATGAAAACATAATAAACAATAATAATAGACAGGGTTGCTCATCTCCAGTAAATAATTGCAATGCGTTATGGGTAATTACTCGTATGTAGCAAGAGTCTCTCTTCATCTAGTTAAAAAACTGGAACCAATCAGCAAAAATTTAAATTATATACTGAAATTAAATACCTATCCAATTTTAGTCATTCTGTCTCATTTACTTAAACTAACGAAACTAAACCAATCACTAACTAAAATAATGAATATAACTTTATCTTATGTAGTTTATCGCAGAGTCTGCAATAAAATGTCTTAAAAATATCACTTTTCATTGCCATTTTTTTCCTTTTATAATATTAATGGAATAATATACAGTTTCTGCGAAAGATGCGCACACGTTCCTCCCCAGCGCTGAACGCCCCAAAGATCTCATCTTGAGTTATTATTTAGTAAAGAGACCCTGTTCAAGAAGAGCATGGAATTTTTTCATAAGTGTACGATTCATTTATTATTGGTTTAAAAATGGAATCGTGTTATATTACCTCTTATTTTATAAAAAAAGATCTGTTATCTGTGACAATTTTATCAATTTGTAGTTTTTAAAATAAAACCATTACATAAGATTTTTTTATACTATGTTAGGTTTGGGCTTGATCAGAATTCATCTGATGGTAAGCGTGACTAAGGTACATTGTGATCTAAGGTAGAACGTGGTTACCCAGAAGAAACCGGCTCACTCGTGCCTTGAAAACCGCAAGATAGTTTTCGGGGAACAGGGCATTTGGCAAGGAGCTGTTGGGTCTACCTTTATGTCTTGTTTCAAGTTGACGTCACTTACTGAATGATAGTTTTTAGTTATCCTACACAGCAATCTATTAACCCTTGCTATATTGTATGTAGGTGGAGCAAACTTGTAAATGAGTGGTGGCCAAGGCTAGAGAAGAGGAGCGTTGGTCGTCCAGCGGCAGGATGAGTCAACGACATTACAGCTGTCGCGGGTCGAACCTGGACCAAATTGGCACAGGACCGAAACATATGGCATGACAGGAGAGAGGCCTATACCCAGCAGTGGGATAGAATCGGCTGTGGATGATGATGATGATGATATTGTATGAGGATAAGAATATCAGAGGTTCAATTAAAATACAAGTCAGAACCTTCCGGGAAGTGGCGCGGGCCCCACCGCCTCCCGCCACTCGTCAGACCGCCTGCTCCACTCAATAATTAATTCTAAAACAGATTATTAAAGTTCTTGCCAATTAGAAAACGCTATCTTAAAAACTAACCTTGGTTCGCAGACTGATACTTGGACGGTAGAATGAGGTGACGTTAGCTAGTTAACAGGGCATTCGACGTTACTTACTCGCAGATAATAATAATAGCATAGACGAAGAATATAAAAAAAATGTTATTAGGTACCTATAGAAATAAATGATAAGCTTTCATTGATCAGTATCTGGCTCCGCATAATTGTCTAGAAATATTTTATAATTTAAACAATATAAACATGTTTTTTAGTAGATGATGTAAATGCCTTTTAAAATGGAAATTACGATTTACGACTATTATTACATTGACCATTACTTTCTCTTAACAACGTCGTGGTAGACTCTAATAATGAAGTAGAGCGTACTTGTCAAAGCAATCGCGAATATTTAACAAGCGCTTTGCTTTCCTCATAAATATGCCAGACGAGCAATAAATAAAAAAACTACTTAGCAGCAAATCCTCTGCGAGCTGATGAAAGAAACATTGTACAAGGAAGCCTTGACCTTCGTTGCTCTATTCAGACAAATATATAGCAGGGTTTTCAGACTAGCAACTTTGAAATGCGGCTGCGAAGAAAGTGTTCGCACAAAAGCTAAGCGGCCATAAATAATGTGCAGCGAACGGAGTCAACTAATGAATTACGATGGCAATCCTTATAATAGCGGGTGGCTATGGCGCTAAATGCAGCCGCCGCTTAATGCAGCGCTGCGGGCAACGTACGGCGCGCTCGCAGCCTCCGCCGCGGCCGCCTGCGAATACTTCACGAGCCATCTCTTGCGTTGCATCATTGTAACACTCGGATGGATCGGAGTCAACGACATTTGACGCTGACTCGTCGCGACACCGCTGAACTTGAACCGCGACTTTGCGATGAATCATTACCGAGTTACGACTTTTCTCAGCTCGATAGACGCTAACATTATTTTGTAAATATGTGAGCGGATCGCGAGGAAAGTAGTGGAGAGGCGGCGACGCGCCAAGGCCGCCCGGTCCTCGCTATTATGTAAATAATGCACTCTGTGTGCCCTCTGTGGGGCTCGCGGCGGTCCATTACCTGCTCATCCTCTATACCTTTGCCTTCACTAAATATCCTGCAGGTTTTTTAAGTGGAGAGGATGAAATAAAACTTTTACTCTTCAGTTAGCTCTGGTATATGCTTATTTCTACATATTTTTTATAAATGATAAAAAATAAACACATTTCACACATATCTGGTTAGCCTCATACTAAACTATTTCTACTTTGTATTATGGTTGATAACACAACCGATATACTACATATGCATACATAAATATTTTATATTGGTACATATTGAACACCCAGATCGACAGCCAACATATTATTGAGTTCATGACTAAGATGATAGCCGTACCGGGAATCAAACCCGGGACCTTCTCATTGGCAGTCCGGCATGATAACCATTACGCCAGCGAGGTCGTCGTGTATCGGTGATTGTGACATAAAAGCCATGAACATTTAATACATATCACTAAGACTAACATTTAACACTCGAAATCTTTAGTGACTCATACATATCTATAACATTAAATTGATAACATTTATACGTAAGTATTTTATTACGTAGATATTATTTATTTACGGACCAGCAGCATTCAAACCAGCTGCATTTGTCATTTGTTCGTCTACAGCGTTGTAAACCAATAGCCATGCTATCAAACTAGAAATGCAGTCAGAATACCAACGATACCAGATATACAATAACAGTTGGTGTGAAAATTGAAAAGACCGTATTTGCCTGCGTTTAATAGGCCCGATAAAAGGTCCAATATTCACAATACGCATATCAGTCAAGCGCTGCAACTATGAGGAAATAAACGCCAATTCTAAGGTTACTTTATGAGATAATCATGTGTACTTATGATGGCTAGAATGGGTTAAATTTACATCACTAAATTCCTGATTTTTTTTGCGTTCAAAATAAATACAAATACAATACAAATAGTTTATTTAGCACAAATACAGGGGTGAAAAGTGGTATAACTAATTAAATAATAAAGTATAGCTTAGCCTTAGTGTACCTACGTAATAAAATCTTATCTTTATTCTTTCTTATATATATATACAATTTCCATGTACCAGATTCCAGTGTTAGTTACCGTACTCCTCCGACACGGCTTGACCGATTTTTACCAAATTTTATATACGTAATCAGTAGGTCTGAGAATCGGCTACTATCTTTTTATCAAACAATGTTTGGCTGTAGTTAATGGATAAATATTGGGTCACATTTCACACACGGCTGGTTAGCCCCTTATTAAACCATTTCAAGTTTGTATTAAGGTTGATAACACAAAGTCTGACATACTAAATACATAAATACTTTACATCGATACATATCTAACACCCAGATCGATAGCCAACAAATTTAGTTAATCACAAAGTTGTTGGCCGTGCCGGAAATCGAACCCGGGACTCTCTGGTTGGCAGTCCGGCATGCTAACCATTACGCCAACTAAGTCGTTAAGAGACAGATGTGTTATTTTTATTCCCTGTTGTAAAAAGACTTCAACGCGTTCTATGAACGATGAGTGAATATTTATTTTAACTGTGCTTAATTCATGTAATCCTACTTATATTATAAATGCGCAAGTTTGTGTGTATGTTTATGTTTGTTACTTCTTTACGCTCAGACGGTTTAAATGATTCTGATGAAATTTGGTATAGAGAGATAGATTGACATATGATGATAGAGAGCCTCGATTAACATACAGGCTACTTTTTATTCCGGATTGACGCGGGTTCGACCGCGGAGCGTAGCTAGTGTATTTTATATATCCGAAATTTTTTGTACTCGTATATTTTTTACTTCTTGACGATCGATCGGCTGAACCGATTTCTTCAAATTGATATTAATATAGTTTAGACCCTAGGCTAACTAACATACATAAGCCATTTAGCTACACTTGACGACCTCGTTGGCGTAAAGGTTACCATGCCGGTCTGCTAATCAGAAGGTTCCGGGCTCGATTCCCGGCCCGGTCAACATCTTTGTGCTTAACTAAATTTGTTGGCTGTGGGTCTGGGTGTTAAATATGTATTTATATATAATATGTATGTATGTATATGTAGTATATCAGTTATGTTAGCAACCATAATACGAGCTAGAAATGGTTCAGTATGGGGCTAACCACCCGTGTGTGAATGTGTAAAATAAAAAACTTTTTATCGTGGATTAACGCGACTAACTCCGCGAGTCGCAGCTAGTAATCTATACTTTTTTATTTTTTTCTTGTTTACTATGTAGAACACAAATTTCTACCATGTATAGAGAAGAAGAACAGATGTGCCTTCACGAGCTGCTTTTAAACGAAAATTAAAGAATTGGCTTATCGAACACGCATTTTATTCTTTTGACGATTTTTTGAAATTAAAATTGGCTTGACACTACGTTCGTAGTACACTATTTATATAAGGTTAATTATAAATTATTGATTTATATTTGACATTTATATTTGAATTTTTATTGACATTTGTATTAATTATAATATATTTAATTTGATTATGTGACTTGTAACTGTATTGTTATCAATAAATTACTTTGACTTTTTTTGATTTATAAACCTGCTTCCAGTCCGAACCAAACCCCTATGAAGCTTTGCACTAAATACGTTTAAGGATGCGTTAGACAGGAAATCATAATTGATTTTAAATCATCGCTTATCATAAAAGTCACCGTGAGGATATCTAAATCTAAATAAATGTCTAAAGAAATTAAATTCTCAATAGGGGATCTATAAATATGCGATTTGAAATGCTGTGCTTTGTCGCACAAGGTAACTCCGTAACTACTTGGTTTACTTTGTATTTTTTTGCTTTATTTGTTTTAAATTGGAAGTAGTGTAAGCAGATTTCAACGAAATACAATCTAACCGTATTTCTCACTTGAGCAATCATCAGAACCTTTGCTAAAAAGGGCAGGATTATATGCGAACTGTAAAAATATCGAACACCCTTTTTTTACTCTAAATAAGTCAGCGCTTGACCACAATTCACTTGATGGTAAGCGACATTGAGGTCTACGATGAAGCGCGCTTACCTAGAAGGAACCGGTTCACTCTCGCCTTGAAAATAGCTAGATTATAGTCATTGGGGAACACCCAATGACCCTTGCAAACAAGTGATGTTAAATGTAATGGAGGCTGCATTTCGATGAAAAATGTCAATGACCGAGTCGTGACGAAGTACAGTGCTTCCGCAGCACCCGGTAAATAAAATCAATTAGTGCAGCGCCCCGTTACTCCCGCTGACCGTGCCTCGTGACTCCCGCTGACCGTGCCTCGTGACTCCTAGCGCTGACCCCGGGCGCTCCAGCCTCACCTCATTCTAACTACCTACCTATATACATACCCCGCTCGAGCCAGAGAACGACCCGACATGCGACAGTACAACAAGCACCGCGGCACAATAAATTAGTACCTACGCCGAGGGTACGACGCAACTCCCACATTCTCCGACTAATGTCGCCGCCATTCCTCGCGAATGATTCAACGTCTCTATAAATACGGGCGAGGCACGTGTGTTAATTCCAAAGGACGCTATTTAATAAGGATAGACACGTCATGTTATTGTCGCAGTGCACCGGATAAGCCGGCACCGGCCGATTGTCTCGCGACTATCGTAAATAACTCGCATCGTGTCCGGTGCAGGCGCGGCATACAGAGTTATCGACAGTGCTGGGTAGCGAATCCTTGCCGCGCTCTCGCGGACCCCCTAACTTTGACTCTCGATTGTGTTCCTTATTCGAACCAAAACTGTTTCTAACGTTCTCCGAAGACTTGAACGCAGACCGGTCACAAGAGCGGGCGTATCGAGAACGCGTGGTAGGCGCTGCTCACGCCGGAAGCAGCCTCCGCGGCCGGCATACGTATGAGCGTGACGCGCTGCGGCCCACCCTATTCAATCCCTCTCGATATTAATAATATAAACGATAATTTATAGCTCGCTATTTCGATACGACCGCCATTCACACGCTGAGCGAAATTATCGTCCTATTGAATGCGGTGCAATTTGATGATTTTAACGACTATCTCTGGCATAAGGCTGGAATTGCCCGCCGGCTATGAATTCCAGCTGAGGTAGAAACAATGGACACGCTCGTATGATATAAATAGGTGGAATAAATATAAAATGGTTGGGTTTTATTTGGTCTATTTTTGTGTGTGAACGTTATGTCGGCGCAGCGCAGGCGCAGGGTGCACGAGGGCGGGACTCGCGGCCGCCCGAGCCGATACCATCGCTCGCTGCGGACTATAAATAGACTACAGGCAGACCCTTGAACCAGCGCGGCCGCCACCTAGCCTCCTTGTACGTGCCACACGCACTAAAAGAACACTCGAAAATATTTTTATCCTGCTTGCAGCTATAACTTCATTCGTTAGAAAAAGGATTGCACGGTATCCTTTTTCTAACGAATGAAGTTGTAGATGAAAAAGGAATAAATCGGGGAAATATATAGGTCTTGCCTTTAGGCTTTTAAACATTTCGATTGTGTACTTTTTACCCTGCTTTATGTGTTAGTATAAAGTGTTTTTTCAACATTACTCATAAGGGATATGATTATAGAGCGCGGCAGCCCTGCGGTGCCCCACGCCCGTGGGCCAAGCTGTACCGCAACAATCCACCATAAAACACGATGGGATGGGTGCACCTAGTCAGATGCTCGCTTTCGTTGGCGCATGCGCGGCCGGAGCTTATTTTTTCCCCTGATTAGAGTAAAAGATGCACAACCGGTCGTAGAGCGAAGGCCGCGGCCAGGGCCGGGGAGTCGAGGACCTGCGCTCGCGCCGCGCGCCGCACGCTAATGATGCGCAGGCGCACCGCACCACTAATTGGACCCGCTCAACGCCGCTCCAGGAAAAATGCACCCTCGATCCTCAGAATTGCAAATAGACTTGCGACGACGCCGGCTCTTGAATCATACGAATTATCAAATTCCGATAAAATTGACCCCATCATTAAAGCCAGCGAGCGCACGCAACAGCTCTTATCTCGGAAATAATTTGTCCACGTTATGTGCCCGGCTCTTCCTTATCGTGATCTGTGAGGTGTGAATTCAGATTTGGTGCTCGGGAAGTGGCTTGGGGTCCGTTTATGTGAATGTCGCACGTTGTCGACAATAGAGCCTAATCTTTATGTGGCGTTTTATAAATAAATGGCGGTGTACAGTTAGGCAATCGCGATGTACCTTTGTGAATTATGTCGGAAGCACGTACACTATAAGAATTGCCCTTTAATAACGGCGAGCCGTACTGGGATTGTCGTAGATTGCAGACGCACTAAACACGGCGTAGCTGTAAATAATGACAAGAGTGGAAGCGTTATTGTTTCTTTAATCGACGCAGTAGCAATAACAGAAATAGGCTTCGCAACCATTGCTTCCGTCAACTTAGATATCTTAACTTGATCTACAGTATCTATATGTATAATGGTATGTAGAATTTTCAAACTTTTTGAGCAAAATAATGAGTTCTTAGCTTGTAGGTAGGTATGGTATACTCCTTGTTCCTTTGTAAATAAATAAAATAAAAATGCAGACACTAAGCACTGTATTTTATCAGGAGACTAAACTATCTTCATTGTGAGCCATCATAAGAAAGACATATAAATACACACACTAACATCAGTATGGTGTAATATTCCGACATGAAAAATAAGTTTATTGTATGCAAATGTTTTTATCATAAAACTCCCTGATGTTACCGCAAAGCTTTTATCATAAAGATTCACAATATTACCCAGTAATTTCCTAACATAACCATTTACAATAATAGCAAACGATCGTGAGTATCGTGGCCCTAGCTACCGGTTAGTCATGTCGTTAAAGACTGGAACAAAAGAATAACGGCGAGCAAAAAATATTCCCATCCCGGAAGACTTTATGTCCACGTCATGTCTACAGCTTATTAATAAAACAATAGTGATATAAAACAAGTAGCGTTTGGAATATAAAGATGAGTTTCGTTAGAAACGAGACAACATCGGGAGCGCCGGCGCGGCGGCGCGTCGTAAGCCTCCTGTAGGTGCGTACCGACGCTCTCTCACGCACCAAACTCGTATTTCTCTCTCTGTCCAACCACCAAACCGCTCGAAGAGTCTACGTGCTCAGACATTTATTTATTTCACACAAAAAGATACTCGATGTCACCAGCTTCTCGGCAATCTTGTAAACCAGCCCTCGTTAGGAGCCAATACAGTAAAGTGCAACGGCGGATTAAAGTACGTCCCTCTTCCCGCATAACTTGTCGACTACGATTTCCGCCTGAAGGCTCACATTTTACACGCCATATCTGTGCATACTTAGGCGGTAATAGCAATACGACGTTTGCGTTTGACGACGTGTAAATCAGGGCGCAGATAGTCGGAGACACGCTCGTAGCGGCGATAAAACAACCGCTACATTCAATGCATGATGATTGAGTTGTTAGTTGTGCACATACACGGTCTATTATCCCCATCTTCGATAATAGAACTGTGATAGCATAGACAAAGTGTACTTTGTTTATGGTGATAGTAATTTTTTTGATTCAAGTCTCTAAGCTAAAAGCCAAACGAGGCTGCTTGTTATGTTTTATTTAGTCTTTTGCAACGCTCAAAGGTCAGAACAAAATTTTATTTTGAGCAAAACATTGCTGTATTTCAACGCCATAAGGAACGAATATTTGTATTTATTTTATATGAACTCGTATTATGTACATAAATTATGAAGTCCCTATACTGTAATTCTTTAGGTGAAAGCGAGTGGTTCATTTTAATTTATTAAAAAAAGTATTACTTTTTAGTCCAATAAATCAATTATTCCTACCACTCCTCCAAAACAAAAAGCTTTTACTATTTATTTGATAGCACAAATATTTCGAAAAAACAAACAGCACTTCTATACAAAAAGCTCGTCCAACCATGGCAAAAAGTTGGTATGGAGTAGTTCTTTTTTGTGCTTTATCAAATCATGAATCCTTTTATTAATTACAGAATTTCTTGACAACCGTGTAATGTACCCTCTATCGGCGCTAAGCCTTCAGCCGCGAGATTTCCTGGTTATCTTTGCCGATAAATTGTCATTTCTTGTTACAGCCATCGATGTGGTCTGACTAATGAAGATTTAAATCGACGGTGGTGCAAGCCCAATCCCGTTTTGCATCCTTCTATTTACCATACCAAGGTGAAGTAACGTTACACGATAATATTACCACTGTAATGTGATGGAACAGCCGGCTTCGACGCCTGGCATTCCGGAGCTGGATCCGCAAAGAAACCGTTTCACATGGGCATGTATTACTGGACGGTGTATGCTTAGTATGCATATAGCGCAACATATTCTACCAGCCAGATAACTTGCACCCTTAGCAAGTATATTAGCGTAGCTGTGCTTGGTTGTAAATTTACTGGAAGTCACCTAATTATGTTCTGAGAATTGCCCATGCAAGTAAATGAGACGGTTTTTCATATCGATATTATTAAAATACGTACCAAGCAAAAGCTAGTTATTTTTCGAGAAAATATGATTATTACGTTCACGTTTTAACTGGACATATATTATGTAAATTTTATAGGAAATGCACTGTCCTAGAGCTGGGACTTGGCGCCTTTTCTCACAACTTCGTCGACTTTCATGATTGGACAGAGGCATGCTACTTATACACTCGTATCTATCATATGTCATATATAAGTATATGTACATATATAGCGTAAGGCATATATATGTATAGTAGTATACGAGCTTAGACCGATGGTGCTGCCATAATTCTGACGTTGTTCTTCCACCGCAGGGTCTGATAGAGTACCTAGTCCGCGTGTGGAAGAAACCGCCGCTGGTCTACTGTGATTATCACGGCCACTCGCGCAAGAAGAATGTGTTCTTCTATGGTTGTGCGGCGGCTGAGAGCTGGTGCTCTAACGACAGGCTGGTGCAAGATGAGCCCGTCAAGTATCTTGTGAGTTTTTTTTAAATATAATTTACACATAATAATATTATCTAATCTCATTCATTCAATTTATTCGTTCGGTCACATAAATTTGAATTTACTAATTACAGGACGTCCATGGTTTTAACTCAAACTTCGTATAATAACCGATTTGCAACACTTAAGTATTTTTTTATTGAAAGTTATTTTTTACGTGATACACTTAATAAAAAAAATGTTATTACTTCTTAATTCAAATTTTAGAAATGTTACGATATTTCTGAGTTAGAGGGCCTTCTAGGTTTCTGACACAAACTTAATTCATATGACTATTAGTGCAATGATAATTTATAATTATTAGAATAAGACAATACAATAAATACTACCTCCAGACAAACTATTTATAATGAGTTCGGTGTATATCTACTTGGAGGATGCATCTTCATTATTCATACATGCATAGTCAGAGTAAAAAGAACTACAAAACTTTACCAACTAGCAGTCTGCGAATGTCTGATTAGCTACTTTAAATGGACTTTAAATACGATAGAATAGTCAATCAATCAATTCTCTTCAAGAGTTTTTTTACGTAAGTTTTTGCTTTTATTGTACTTGTTCAACTTTGGTTCATCACAACATCCTTAACGAGAGTAAGGAATGACACTGGTGGAACTTACAAAAGAAAAACACGATTGGGCTGAATGTACCACATCTAGTGCAGCATGAAAACTTTAGATTTTTGCTTTATTTTTTAGGGATTTCATAATCATCATCATCACACCTTTCTATGAGCTTGAAATTAGCTTCTTTTGCGAACAGATGCTACCAGCACTTATGCATCGGATATCGCCAGCGTTTGCTCTTGGCTCCTGCTCTTTCCGTGTAGAGAGGGAAAGAGAGAGCACAGCGCGGGTCACCGTGTGGAGACACCTGGGGGTCACTCGTTCTTATACCATGGAAGCTTCTTTCTGTGGCTTCGACCGAGGGCCTTTTAAGGTAAACAAACATGAGGTGTTTAAAGAAAAGACATTCACAAATAGTGGCTATGATTCACTCATTCCAATCTATAAGTATAATACAAAGAAAAACACATTGCAGTATAAAAATATTGCCGAACAATTTTATGTCTGGAAATTCTGACGGCTTTATAGTTAGTACGTACTCGTGAAAAGATGATTGCAATGCAGATTCCATTCAGATTCTAACAATTTCACTTATTATTTTGACGATAATATTGTTATTTTATGGCTCACAAACGTACCAATACCACCCCCACGTTATTAAGTCATAAGGAAACGTACTTCAATAAAATCTGAACCTGTAACTGGCAATTTGAAAATAGTAAAATTGAATATGCACCTCAACAACTCAGTTGCAGCGACAACTTTATTTTCTATTTGAATGCACACAAAGTAAAAGCTTCCCAAGATACGGCGAGCCCCGTCGTGTTCCATTTTCAATTAAGTTATGCGTGCGCGGTTGGTATATGTACACAATCAATACTGTAGTAAGATACAGCGACCACACCTAACACAATGGGTTCTCTTACAAGTCGCAGTACATTAGAGGCGAGTCGTCCACAACTCAGCCGTAATGCCCGCAGCGCCAGGGTGGCCTCTTTACAATCATGTCAATTAAATTACACCTTTCAATGGAGCAAACCCTTTAGAACCTTTCGAACTCTATGCTGCTGTTAAACTGAATGAGACGCTCAGATACTCCTGTGTCTCTAAATGTAACGCGTTTATCATTTATATTTATACGCGATGTATAAAATGCGCCCACGCAATAACATTACTGACATTGCTCTCAGATATTCTGAAGTCATATAATAATGATCCGCGTCCCGTCTCGCTTATATTCCAATTAGAAATGACGGCTTATCTCGAGATTAATGATAAGGATAGCGCAGGACATGTGGGGTAATACATCTAGCGGTGTCGGGGCCGGCCGGAGCGGCGGTAGATGCGCCGATAACACTCGCAGATGCAACAAATCTGCGCTGTAAGTTATCTACGCGGCCAGGTATGCGCCGGGACATCGCAGTGCGTGCTGTTTAATTAATGAATCGCGTCGCTATTGAACCTGCGTGACTGTCGAGCGTTTACACGCTCGATGCACAGATATCGTATTATTGCTTGTCGTTGTGAGAGAGACTAATCTGTAGTGGCGGCTATATGCCACCCTCATTCCTATTTATACCGGATCTGAGGGCCTAGACAAATGGCATTCACTTCGGAACGATTCCATTTCTAAAATTGTATATTACTCATCTAGTTGTGTGATGATTGTTCCTACATCTTAATATTAACGCTAGGAAAGCGTTAATATTAAGATGTAGGCGCTTACGCTCATGTCTGCCCATTAGAATTTTCTCCTGTACGAATATATAGGATGATGGACGAACATTTCCTCACGTATTGCTTCTTTTTTTACCAACCTACGAGATAACAATATCTCTATCCACGTATACAAAACGTGAAATAAATTACTCATAAAAGAAATCGGAACACTTCATTTTCAAAATTCAAAATGTACTTATTCATAAAATTGCTAAGAATAAACTATTAATTACGACTTTAATAAGGTGGAAACCTAATCCATAATGCATACACCTATACATATACCTATACCTATGCATAATTAAAATGTATTTTGAACTAGATGTTGTTTTATTCATAACTCAAGAGTACGTATAACTATTGTATATCTATTAATGTGATCAGCATACGTTTTCCAGGGTTTCCATCTGAACACCCAGCACCTCCAGAATGTGGGAAGCGATTTCTGCGAAGCTCTAAACGGACTGAACGATAATGCCTCCAACGTCGACATCCAACTTACTAAGGACATTAATGGGTTAGTTTTATATATACTGTGTATTCTTTCAAGATCGTACTTTCGGTTCCTTTTGGATTGCCAAAGTCAAAGTTCTTTGTTAATAATTTAAAAGTCATGATCTTAGATAAATACTAGCTGACCCGGCAAACGTTGTATTGCCTTAATAAAAAAAAAATAAAAAACTAAATATACAGTAGCCGATTCTCAGACCTACTAAATACGCATATAAAATTTGGAAAAAATCGGTCAAGCCGTTTCGGAGGAGTACGGTAACAAACACTGTGACACGGAAATTTTATATATAAGATAATATTATAATAAAATAAATTTTACTGGCGCGCTCGATCGTAGACTATCACTATCACTGACGATCAGATGAATTCTGGCTAAGCGCAAATAAACCATGTAAAAAAGATAGCACAAGAAAGTCAACTTTTCTGAATCGAAGATCATTTTTACTAGGACATTTAATAGGACTATCGTGCTAGATGTTACTATTCAACAAATACTTTACGAAAATTATAGGAAAAAAAGATAAATTTAATTCATCAAATTGGGATCCATCAAGCCAACAAGTGTTATATTCATATCTGCAGGGTTTTAAGAGCTATTTACACACTCAATTTAAAAATGTTTTCACACCAAATATCGCTCGTGACATGCCACGAATCGAGAACACGGAGAAGGCAACTTATCAAAAAGCTCGCATGTTTTGCGAAATTTAAGCTTCAAAATATGTAATGCCACTTAAACTGTCGCATTTTTTCCCGGCAGAAATATCGTTGAAATAACACTGAACGACAGAGAGGCGAACAGGCAAGTTGATCGAACAAGGAGCGTTTAATGTGAAACTAACCGATTGCCGCGGCTTCTCATGTAACTTTACTACCCTGACAGTGGCACTCGTAACTTTTTGAACGGGTCTTGCCACTTCATAATTTCATACTTAACATAACTGCACATATGTGCACTTACGTATGCTTATGTGGTTGCATTAATTTACGCTAAATGCATCGATAACCAATATGCAAATGGTGTTTTTATCGTGAAGCAAATTAACCTCGTCACTGGCATTCTTTGAAAATGTGTTTCATATGTTTTTACGTTATCTACCTCTTGAAAGTTTATCATGAACTATAAATATTAAAATGACGATCATATTTTATATTACCATCTATGACAAGTTAAATAATTTGGTAATTTAATCATCCCAGTTTGAATATAAGTTAATATTAATTTAATTAATATCCCAGTTCGAATTGAATTAAATGAAATGAATCTATCATTTCAGTCTTGCAATAATAGTAGTTTTGATTAGTGCAAAGTCTGTATAAAAAAATTTTGAAAATACGAGACGTTTTTAAATTAAATATGTATCTACAGACTAAGATCATGTAAGCTTTCTTTTACCCACCTTGTAAATTTGTGTACAATATTTTAATATTATTTGGCCTGATTTGTAATAGAAGGATATTAAAGTATGTGAATCAAGGGTATTAAGGAACATATTTTCGAATAAATTTCACTTTTCATTAGTAGCATAGGTACTTCCTTAAAACGTAAGTTCACGACTAGTCTGAGAATTATCCAGTCGGTTAACTGATTCTTCTCGGTTTTTACAGTATATAGACAAAAGCAGGTATGTAATGTTTATAATGTTTGATTACAGTGAGATAGCAATAGACAGTGACCCAGGCTCCGGCTCTGACAGCGTGCTCAAAACGGACTCGGATGAAGACTTCGACTAGACTAGCTACGATCCGAGTAGGCCAAGTGCTTGCAAACTGACAAAGAGTTCGAACAACAAAGTTTCAGTACACAATAACTCCATATGCCAACTTACAATACCATATTCAAAGTTCTATCTATAGATTATTAAAAGTTAAAGTTATACATATATTATTTATTTGAGCTTATATTATTTTATATACTTTTATTCAGTACAGAGCTTTACGAAGATTGTTTAATTCTCTCTTATTTGAAAATGTTCCATTTGGAAATCAGAAAAATATACTTTACTGATTGCAGATGAAGTAAAAATGTTGCACCTATTAGATTATAATGTGCCTATATTTCGGAGCAAGATTTCATCGTGAGCGTTCGCTCTTTTAACAACTACATATGTACGAGTATTTTATTCGTTTGTTGTTTGCCATAATTTAAAAATAAATTGCTGTTGTTGGCAGGTATCTTACATTAATGATTATAATTTCAATCATTTTGAATAATTACTTCTTGACATTTCAACCACAGTGTTGTTCATATACGGTGATAGGAAAAAAACGCGTGCTAAGATTTCCCCCTTGTACTAGAAGTGTTGTTCGACTTCATTGGCAGAAACAAACCCCCAGTAGATCATTAGCATTTGTAATTATGAGCATTGGCTGCTTGAACTAAGGCCAGTGAGTCATAATGCGGAACACTGACCGATTTAAACGCTCATGCTAATATAATCATAATTCTTACAATAAAAAAAACTGTATACTCAATTAAATACACGCGTTAAAAAGTTGTAACTTATCCCTTATTTGGAATGACGGGATTCGCCTTTTTGAACTCCGTTGGTGTTAGAAAAAAGAATTTAGAAAAAAGGTTTTGAATTTAATTTTTATATGTATTCTATTTTGTAGTGTCTTTACAATTGTTTTGTTCTTTAAGGCGTTAGTTTTATTTAAGCTAAATTGTGTGTTTGATTTTGCAAGTTTTAGTTTTGATGTTGTGTGTGATAAAATAAATTTAAGTGGCTTGTGATCTCAGTAACTAATATATAAATTATTAAAACGATATAGTGGTTTTACTTAATTGAAGTTTTTTTTTGGAAATTTGCGACTCAATTTTTAAAATAAAAATAGGTAGCATAAAATGACGAAAAGATAATACAAAATGTAGGAAAATGTATATATTATCTCAAAACTTAATTATCAACAATAATCACATTTTACTGAACATAGTTTTTATATAAACATAAATAATTTGCACTAGTTGCACCTCTGCAAACGTTACATTGTTACTATCTATTAGGGCCGATTTACCCTGGACAAATTTCTTTCCTTTTGCAGAGATTTTTACATGAAGTCTTTATACTCATTTTACTATGAAATAAATACAAAAATAATTATTGCTTACTCGTAAATATAAGGACTTCGTAAGTAACTTGGTAGTAATAAAATCTCAAAAAGAGTTGTCTTATGAAATAGCTCTATCTCTTTCTCTTAGTTTTAAACGATTTCTCAGATGCAGCTAGAAAAGTAACAACATTAGGGCTTGGCCACTTGTCTTTTAGGAAAAGTCAATTAAATGACCGTCAGTATTATTTTAACACAACAGGTAAGAATATTGTCCCATGTAAATCGGCTTTACTATACATTCGTTTGTCTACGCTTAGCCTAGGGAAAGATAAATCACATGTCATTGTAAGGGGTCAACTAAATATAGGATGTTTTTTTTATATTACGATTATTATAATATATTTTTGTAAATATATGTGATGATATCAATAGTTAATAATCACAAAACAAAGTTAAATACATTTTAAACAAAATCACGGTCTGTTTAGTTTTTAAAATTAGACTGGTTAATAAATGCAATAAAATGTATTTTTTAATCGTAAATGCAATTTTTTTCTGCTTTTTTTATAATTCTGGTGATTAAATATTCAGCTAAATTTATAAGCTAAACAGACCGAATAAAAATACCTATCTAATAAAAAAATAACATAAATACTGGTTTAAATATACAATAATACAATCTGTTAAAACAAGAAATTAATAATGATCCACATTATTACTAATATTGCCAACATACAATGTCAGTTATTTTACGTATTGCGTCATAAATTGACTCGTCTTTTAGTTTTATTATATCTAAATAAGATGATAGAGAAAGGCTGTTTGTCTAAATCAACTGAATAATTTTACGAGTATATTTTTATTTCTCAAAGTAGATATTATTTATCCGTTTTTTTTTTCAGAACACACGCAAACCAATTTTTTACATCGTAAATACATATATCGGTGTCATTCTATAAATAAAATTTGTTCTTCCAAACATGAAATATGATTAAAAAGATAGCAAGCAAATTTATTTTAAAACGATTACAACAAAGTAATACTTACTCATCGGGATACTTAGGTTTAGAAATTCTACATTTTGTTGATTTTTTTTAAAGCAAATATAACGCTGTTAAAATGCCTTGAGACTTGAGCTGTGACGTCGATAGTAACGTCTGGTACATTTTGTAAAATTATATGCTAAAATTTAACAGGATCGTATTGAATTATTATGATAATAATATAATTAAATTAAGTTCTAATATAATAAATAGTATAATTTAGCGTATTTGTGTACAGTAGAAACTCGATTATCCGGCCTTCAATAACGGATTCGCGATTATCCGGACTAGAGACCAATTGTCAAAAGTCGTGAAAAGTGAAAGTCGGAACTGGCATCACCCCGCCCGCGTAGGTTTCTCATTGGAAAATAGAAAATCGATTCGGAAAATCGATTATCCGAATGCCTAACAACTACAATTAGTCCGGTTAACCGAGTTCCTACTGTGTATTTTTCAATACACTATATGTTACTAGAGTAGTCACAGCACTGCATTTGAATCTGATTGTATATGTATAGTGTATCTTTGTGGGTTTTAAAAAGCTGTAGTAAGTATAAAGAAAGATATCAGCGTAAAATTATCACATTTTTATTAAACATCTATGTGTTATAGTCATGTTAGTAGTTCGGTAATATCGGTGGACGCACAATTTGGTTTGTTGTTAATATGGTTTGGCATTATAAAGCAATAAGTAAAAAAAAAAAAAAGTAAAAATAGTCAAAAATTCAAAAGCATCAAAAAAAAGCCTGACAAATTTACCTTAGAAATCACACTTTATCACATGATAATTCATGTGATAAAGTGTGATTTCTAAGGTAAATTTGTGTACAATATTTTTATAGAACAATATTCGCGTAGGCCTGTCAGTACATGCGTACGGTTGTACTCAAAATAATTGCTCAAACGAAATTATGTCCCCAAAGAAACCGGATCAGAATACAAAATTAAATGGTCAAGTGTAAGTCAGCATAATGTTAGTGACTTTTTTTTTATTTACACTTTTTGCACCGGAAGTACAAATTGTTATAATAAACTATATTTGGGCGTTACATAGCAAAGCTCAGTTTACAAACGATTATATGTGATGCAAGAGAAAAAAATATAAACTACACTATAACTTTGTTGCAACACTAATCGCTGCGTTTCTAATTGTTTTTAACTAATGTTTTGTTTTAAATAGTTTTACTTAGTAAGCCACTAAGTATAATATTTAGTAGATAGATTGAACACTAGTGAGACATAAGTAAGGTACAGAGGAAACACAGTACGGGCACTGGTTTGAATAAACACAACACTGAATGTTTCTTTGTTCATATTGAAGAACTTTTCTGTAAGAGGACTTGTCGATAAATAAATTCACAAATAGATGACACTCGGACATTACCAAAGACTATTTCCACATGTTTCATCTTATGGAGAGGGACGGCTCTATTTTGAAGAAAAATCCTGAGACCGACTGTGTAGACTAAGAGACACATCCACTCACTAACCCATCTACTAGTGGATAGACTGGGAATTATCAATTCTCGTTGAACCCACCACATTGGAGATTGAATTAGAAGCTCTAGGTTAAGGTCGATAATTGGTACGAATGCTCCTCGGAAACTCTAAGTTTGCCACTCGATATATTTTTTTAATTATCGATATTTTTTATATCAAATTAGTATCAATCTCTAATACAGTAGGTTAAACGGGTATGGGGAATTTTCCGTCCACCCACTAACCCACTTGGGTTGGTGGGTGTGGACAGGTAAATATAAGTGTAAATGAAAGTAAAAAGAAATAGAATAGGGAAGAAAGATTACAGACAGATTTTAAACAAATTACAAGAAACTATTATATCATTGTCAAAAGTCTAAAATAAATTAAAAATTATATACACACAGTATCAGTTCGATCTCAAGAATAAACTTCAAAATACCGCCGGTACGTGAACAATTACCCTAGTTGGAGGGAAGAACAGCTGATCGGCAATCACTTCTAAGCCATACGAAACATATTACATACAGCTTAGAAGACTTGGCAGCCTGGTTAGCACCAGCGTAACGAAAGAAGTCTCGTGAAGTCTCGTTTTTAGAACAAGTGATAGTCTATTGAACAAATGACAATCTATAGAGCCAATGTCACTCTATAGAGCAAGTTCCAACTTACAGGCGGCGAAGAGAGGTCTGTGTCAGTGGGCAGGCGCGGGGTGCTGTGCGGCGGGGGAGGAGTGTCGCGGCGCGGGGGAGGGGCGCGCGCGGGGGGGCTGCATGCGCTGCCGGGCCAGGAACGAGTGGCCGGCGGAGAGCAGCCGCAGTCGCGTGTCGACCGCGTCGCGGTGACAACGTGCGCCGAGCTGGTGCCACGCAGACGCCAGTAGGCGGGATTCTTGGGCCAAGGCTGCGCGGCCGCTGCCGCTGCTGCTGCCCCCGCTCCATCTAGATAAAACATTTAGGATTTAAGCTAGCAGCAAATGCAGATGGATTCGTAGTAAGAATA
Source organism: Mellilla xanthometata (assembly GCA_035578125.1). Taxonomy (NCBI): domain Eukaryota; kingdom Metazoa; phylum Arthropoda; class Insecta; order Lepidoptera; family Geometridae; genus Mellilla; species Mellilla xanthometata. Next base: position 10,792,376 of record JAPUBQ010000007.1, read on the forward strand.
CGGTACTAAGGAAGCACAAGCCATAGTTCACTTTCGCGTAAATATTTAGTGATAGAGATAACACTTTTTTTTCTATACTTCCTCCGACATTCGTTGTCAGAGACATTGTTAGGCTGAACAAATTGAACAATGAACAAAGAGATCACACTCACTGTTTAATACAAATTTTGTTCCATGATTGATTTTCGTTAATACCTGAATCCGCCAACCCGCACTTGGCCAGAGTGCTGGGTTAAATCCTACAGCTATCTCCTTGTGAGCGAAGGCTTCGAGTCCCAGTAGTGGGAGCGTATAGTGGGCAGTTTATGCTTATGCTAATGCTTGAATCATAAGGTTACTACTGATTCAGACTTCATGTGGTGTAAATGAATCAGAAACATACTCTTTATTGTTGTTGGTAGCTGCGGGCGGCGCGCTCGTGCTGGCCGCAGCTTGCGAGTACCCGAGCGTCACGTCCGTTATTGACTGCTGACCTGTAAACACGACGCATACATTAAGACATTATTCAAAAGCAGAAATCATTTGACGACCTCGTTAGCGTAAAGGTTTCCATGCCGGACTGCTAATCAGAAGGTTCCGGGTTCGATTCCCGGCCCGGTCAACATCTTTGTGCTTAACTAAATTTGTTGGCTGTGGGTCTGGGTGTTAAATATGTATGTATGTATATGTAGTATATCAGTTGTGTTAGCAACCATAATACGAACTAGAAATGGTTCAATGTTGGGCTAACAAGCCTTGTGTGAAATGTGTCCTAATATTTATTTATTTTATTCATAATTTTCTTTTACATATTACAGCTAGTCGTTTGCCAAAGTCGAGCCATAATAGAGTCAGCGGTACTTGACCTAAGGTAAAGCATACCTACTCTGGAATATCTGTTCCAAAAGAAGGCAGCCGAAACACACAAATAGATGCTTGACTTTTTTTTTAACTTCAGAGTGGTAGCCAGCCGACAACTAACCATTATGCAACACTCTACCATTATGCTATTTCCTTTCGTAGTTTTTGTTCACCGAATTATATAATGACAGATTATTAACAGGGTGCTAGCTGTCTGTGTACCAAATTTCATCAAAAATTTATTTATTTTATTTGATTTATCAAATTAGCACCGCACAGACGAGTTACACTATCTAATGATAAAAATGATCTAGCCTTAAAGAGCTGGAAAGCTCAAAAAGTTAAAATACATACGGACACACACACACACTTCCAATAGAGCGTGATGAATCCAATCAGGCTCTCGGCTTGTTAGCTCTTTATAAAAAAAATTGTTAAGTTTTCGATTCATCTTTTCACTGACCTGTAGCTGTCCGTGGGTTAAGCGAAGCGACGACCTGTTTCGCCTTTTCCACACACTTGTTGTACCGGTCTTGCAGCGCAGCCAGATCTGCGTCGCGCGCGGCTAAATCCTCTTGCAGCTTGGTGCCGCGCCGCCTCTCTATTGTCAGGAGACCTTGTAACTCTTCTACTTGAAGTGCTGGAAGAAAGGTTGAGAAGCAAGGTTGTTATTTGACGTGGGTCAGTTTTTGCTTCATAGTGGGGTGACATGCTTAAAAGCACCGATTAAAGCGAATGAATCCATATGTACTTCAAACATAAAATATGCCATCAGACATCAGTCGAATATTTGTTCCATTAAATACATAAATATTAGAATACATTTCACACACACTGTTTGGTGAGCCCCATACAAAACCATTTCTAGTTTGTATTATGATTGCTAACACAAGAGATATACTACATAAATATACAAACATAAATACTTCATAATAGATACATATTTAACACCTAGACTGACAGCTAACAATTTAATCAGCGAAAAGATGGCCGATCGCACCCTGGAACCTTCTGATCGGCAGTCCGGCGATAACCATTACGCCAACAAGGTAACACTTAACAAACGTAAAAAGAAGCAAAACAAGTTAACGACATAATTAAAAAAAAATATATCTATGTATTTTTTTTACTGTTCAACTGAATAAACTGAGTAAGCGACACTAGCCGAATGTGGAGCATGCCTAGTTATTTTTTTTTATTTTTTTATTTACTAGTGTGGAATGACTAATTCTCAAGGAGACTGCCGTGACCCGACGTCACGAGCTTGGTGACAGATATTAATACCAGTACACTCACATTTCCGCTGGTTGTCGTCGATGTGGTGGTTGGGCGCGTCCTGCGCAGCCTCCAACTCCATTATCCTCTGGTTCGCCTCGCGGTTCATTGTGCGCAGCTTCTCCAGCCGCTTCGCGTAGTCTTCTAGCAACGCCTGGAAATATTATAAGCATATTGGTATCAAAATAATAAACTAGGGCTTTGTTGTAATTGTTTCCTTTTACCTGAAAGGTAAAAACGAGACCCTGTCTGTCTGTCTGTCACCAGGCTGTATCTCAGAAACCGTGGCTGTATAACAACAAATACTTAAAAGACTTCTAAAAGCGGTAACACGTAAACTTCAAATTTTCATAGATTAATTAACTACCTATGGATTAACTTAAAAAAAAATGTATTCAACTAGTGCTCCCATACAACAAGCGTAATTTTTAAACAATTTTGTACTCTCTCAATCTTTATAACATTTGATAGACAATTCAAACTTTACAGAATATTATTTTATGAATCAAATTGAAAATATACAAGTATTATATAAATAAAATAAACTTTATACTTAAAGGGGGTTCCATACAACACACTGATTTTTTGCCATTTTTAAGATAATGGAACCCTTCATGCGATGACTCGTACTTGGCCAATTATTTTACATAATATTACAACTAGGCAGACACTCTGGTATTCTGGAAATAACTTGTTCTCAAGGTGGCTGCCGGAACACACTGTTAAGTGCTCGGCGACAAATTATTCAATAACAAACATATGGCCGTTCGACCACTCGCACGTTGGGTCGACGACATACGAAACATCGTGGGCAGGACATGGATGAGGATAGCACAAGACCGAGACGAATGACGTACACGAAGGGAGGCCTCCGTGTACGTCATGCATGTATGCTCAGCAGTAGGCGATAGAGGGCTGAAAATGATGATGATGAAACATGTGGCAGGGAGGAGAGACCTGTGTCGCCGCATGGTCCTGCTGCTGCGCGTGGCTCTCCCGCAGCAACTTGTTCTCGTGCTCGAGCCGGATGAGGCGCTCCTTCAGCTCGTTCGGCATCAGCTCGCGGGACACGGTCGAACTGCCTTCTGCGAAAACACAACACAGAATGTTCAAACTTTATACTTTACTAGTTTGCGAATGGTAAACCTAACCAACCACAATAACGTTGTGTCTGTGTTACTAAACTCGGGGGACAGAGTCTTCCTCACACGAAATAAATTAAAGAGTTATTTAATCTAGATAAAAACAGAGATTGTAAACTGCATCTTAATATTTTCGCGTAGAAAACGGTCAAACTTACTTATTATCAAAAGTTGAAATGAGTCCAACAATTTCGGTGCAAAAAATATAATCGGTCCATATGTCAAACTCAGAACAATGTGGGGCTTTGAAAAAAATGGTTTAAAAAAGTGTTTATCTAGTTGCCGCAAAAACGCTTCGCTTACTAAACAACTATTAACTACATAAAGCACACACTCGTATATATAATACGAATTACACACCTGCCGTTATCGTAGATGTGGAACACCTCAATTCTTCAAGTGTCTCTTTCAGTGTGTCTCGCTCTTGCAATAGTGCATCTCTCTCCCTCTGCAGCGACGCCGCCTGGTTGCTCAGTATCTTGTTCTCGATCTCGAATTTACTCACTCTAGCTATTTCTTGGTCTAGTGTTTCGTTCAATTCTTTTACCTGAAAATTATTGTGTATCTCATAAACTGGGTCATAAATTATTATTATTGTTTTATTTCAAACTAGTAAACGAAAAATTATGACTTTCATACGTCACATTTTCTTAAAATCTTAGTTTTGTTTATGATCATGAAACAATTTAACAAAATAAAATCACCGTCAAGATTATGACGTCAAAAAATGTTAATATTGGTTTTACGTTTGAATAAATGTTAAGCATTTTAATAACCTCAAAACTACTACACTTTCATTCCATTATCTTATATATAAAATTTCCATGTCACAGTGTTTGTTACCGTACTCCTCCGAAACGGCTTGACCGATTTTTTCCAAATTTTATATGCGTATTCAGTAGGTCTGAGAATAGGCTACTGTATATTTACATTACATTACAATATTAGCCGGTTCCGTCCTGTAATTATAATATATACTATCATTACTGTATATTTAGAAATAATTATTAAGGCAAAACAACGTTTGCCGGGTCAGCTAGTATACATATATATTTTTTAATTTTAAATAAGTATCGATCACTTTTATATTTTATTTTAAATCGATTATCTTTTAAAGTGTTTCATGTTCTCAATTTAAGAATAGATTCCATTTTTAAGAAAATTCTTAATGTATGTTACAAAGTGTAATTGTAATATAAAATACCTGATTCCTATAAATGTCAAGCTGTCCGCATCTTGCCTGGAACCGCAGCGCCTCTTGTTCGTTCTGTATCGCACGACGCATGTACTCCTCTTTTTCACTTTCTAGTATTTTTACCTGCGAATATGATATCACTTACAGTACTACAGTAGTATTATACAGTACATTTATGCTACAGTGTGGTACAGTGGCATTTCTCGGCTACATAATATGCTATACCAACATGTATAAATACCAGTTATGTATGTATTATTTATAATGTAGTATATAAAATAAGTCGGGTTTTCCTTCCTGACGCTATTACTCCAGAACGCACGAACCGATTATGCATTTGATTTGATTCCACGGTTTTGAATTCGATGGAAAGGTTCGGACTCCATGAGGTTTGTAGAAAACAAAATTGGGGAAAATTTCAACAGAAAAGGAGGAAAACAGAGAAAATTATTTTTCACATACAGTGCCATCTGTGATACATAGCATGTACTGCAAACCAATATGGTTTTTCATGGTGGTAGAGCAGACGCGTAAAGCGACCTACACGCGGGTGGAGCCGCGGGTAACTGCTAGTATTTAATATGTCATAGTTCCAAGAAAAGCTTAAACCTTCAACAACACTAACCTGTCTCTTCAAATCCACACACTCGTCCATCCGCATCCTGTAGGAAGCGACGGACGCCTCCAGCGTTCCCACTTTAGCCGCAGTCTCGCGTAGCGCGTCTAGCTCGTCCCTCAGGATCACGTTCTCTGATGCTGCCACCTGGAAATATCACATTTACTTTTACTTGCGTGATAATAAGGAGGGAATATTATCAACGGTCGACCTTCGTAAAATAAAATATGTGTATATTTGGCGAAAGACGGTAACTATGCATTAAATTTCGACCAGGGTGAGATATTTAAAATTATTTCACTAAACTTTTGCCTCTCTCTCTCTCTCTTTCTGTGTGTGTGGATGTGTTTGTAACTAAGTAGGTACAAAAACAATAATTTTGGGTTAGCAACACACCTAAGTAATTATCATACGCATCAAGAACATCAGCGTTCTATCATAAGTGATTTCAATTGATATATTCATAACAAGTATACTAGCGTCAATGAGTATATCGACGGTTAAAAGGCAAACTGCGTTAAGCGACAAATATTCGAGTTTTGAGTTATATACATATTTAGAATCAGCGATTTTTTCTGCGTCATCTGAACCCAGTTTTGTTCAATTCTGAGCACTTTTTTGTCGCTTGAGACCATTGCAAAAATTAGCCTATTTTTGGCTTGCATGGTTTAAAGCGACATGGAATTTGATCATTTTCGACACAAATGTATTTCAGCTGTTTTAAATTGTTCTTAATTTCATATACATTGGCACTTAAGCACACTGTTTGAAAACATGAAGTCGGGTAAGATAATTGACCTCGAATTAAAATAAACAGTGATGTCGCTTGAAACATTTTTCTTTTCATTCAAATGAAAGCATCGTGTCGCTTAAACTGTTTCATTCTGAGTATGCTTTAGGGCTATTTGGGACTTAAGCTGGTTTGCCGTGATGTGATATCGATGTAAAGAGTCATATGAGCCTGTTATGTAGTCATAATATTTTTCAATATTGGTCGTTTCAAACAAAACATTAAATACATTTTAGAACTTAAAACATTTTTCAACATGTCGAAAAACGGAGCCTTGGAGGATAATCTTCTCGAAATCTACTTTGGCAGCGTAAATAGTGTCGGTTCATTCAAAGAAATTTTCTCGCGCACATGTACTAACCTCCAGCGTGTAGCGAGAAACGCCATCTGCACGGGCGCTTCAGTCAGCAGTAATACATCGATGGGGACGGTTGTGTGTACAAGTTTGCTTCGAAGTAAGTATTAAACACACCACACGGAAACAGTATGCTGCTATTCTACTCAAGAAAATATGCTGTTTATAATTTATGTTTTTATGCAAGCATAACAAGAAACGGATTTAGTTTTACATGGGGGGAAGCTGGAGGAAAAAGAGGTGGCGATGAAGTAACCACGATTTTACAAAAGTATATTGCTGATGAAGATTCACGTGATACGATTAAATCCCCGATTTTATACACAGATTCGTGTCCGGGTCAAAACAAAATCAAAATTGTGCTTGCAGCTCTTCATAATGCACTCTTGCAATCAGTGCATTTAGAGACCGATACAGATGAACTATTTGTTCCCAGGGCATACTAAAATGACGGTAGGTAGCATGCATGCTACGATCAGAAATTCAATACGAAACAACATTATATGAGCAATTTATTTTTTTTAACGTGAAGATATGCTTTTACGCATGCCCACCACACCTGGGGAGGTTGGTGGGGTATGTCGGGCTCGATGCCAGAAGGGCATCACTGCCCACTAAAGCCTCACGATGGCCTCCTCACCGGAAAGCGGGGTGAGGTTCCGCTCTTTGCATCAACTCACTATCCCGCCCACCTCGGCTAGCCTGCGACACTCCTCCTGAAGAGATGACTGCCTTAGCAGTGCACCACTTGTGCACCGCTACCACCTCGGGGACCGTGAGTGCAATGGACGCTGGACAACTCGGGTCCGACGTCTTAGGTCCCCCGCAACGGGTCAGGTCTGTGGCCCCGTCACCTGCCACTACGGCCGCAGAGAATAGGGAGAGTGGCAGATAGTGGTGCCACTTCCTTCTTCCTGCAGATCCACCGTGCCCACCATCAACCGGTGGCGACCCCGTAGAGGTAGCGGCAGGTAGGAAGAGCGGCGCATCGTAATACCGACACTTCTCTCCTGCCGTGGCCCCACACCTTCGGCTGCAGTGCCTCCATATCCACACCACAAGCCCGCCTCAGTTGCAAAACCCCCTCCGGAACGAAGTTCCGCAACCTACTGGTGCCACTCCATCTAGAACTAGCATGGAGGAGTGAGTGAGTACAAGTCTAGGGAGTGCCCGCCTCAGGGACCTTCTTCGCTTCCCCGTGGGTGACCAGACCACGGTTACTGACCGCCCCCACCTTGACAATGCGGGGCCCCACGGGGGATTATATGGGCACCCTCGCAATGGGCTACAGATTTTCAGCTGGCCAGAAAAGATCCATCCATACCAAGTGGAGACGCTGACTCACTTTGATTTCAAAAATTATGAAGAGATGTCAGACAAGTTTTTGAAAGGAAACCTCACAGGAAAGATTAGCAAATACGGGTAGCGATATTTAAAAATCTCCGGGCATAATGACAATTAAAAACAGTATGAAAGAAGATGCAAGAGCCGAGACAATCCCTATAGTTAGACCGAAACCAATAAATGGAAAATATAAATCTATGCTGCCAATAACGTGGTAGTTATTGGCAGCATAGATAAATACAACGAATTGAAAAAAACTGTGTGATAATGGTGTAATTCTAAAAATATTCCAGTTGGAATACACCAATTTGCCTCACCGAATCGGAAAAGATAAACTAATTGATACTGACATAGAAGATGAGGTAGATCAAGATTTATAACTTTTTTGACACCATTGTATGCTGAATATGTAACTAAAATTTAAAACTAAAATATCATACCAGGTTAATTGATGATATAGACATTAAGATTAAAATATATATATTTTTTATATAAAGTGATTAATTAAAACGTTCTGTTAAAATTATAACACTCATAAACGCTGTTTTAATGCGATCAGTCATTTATTCAATTCCATTACAGGTTTATTTTTCTTATCGATTGTCATTAAGAATGAGGTTTATCTGACAAGCTTACAAACATTATTGCATTTTAGCGAACTTAAGTCAATCTGGCTAGTATGTCCATTGTCGCGTGAGTCACTTTTCCTTTATTGTTTTTAACTCTTTGATACACTCTTGCCAATTTGACTCGTTCTATTTTTGTAATTTTGTTGAGCTTAAAGCATTTTACTTCGATCTAAATATGAGGTCACCTGCACTTAAACATTTTTTGCTTCGAACTTATTTTAAATCCTGTGGCGGTTCAGTCAGTTATCCTTATCCCTAAATAATGCATTTGGGATTAAGCGACACTTATTTTTCAAAATAATGCTTGTTAGACCACGAAACTTTTGCAGTAGTAGCGTTTGACTAAATAAAAAATACGTTTTTCATCATTCTTTAATCCACCCAGAAATTTCTTGATTATGATTTTTTTTCCGAAATAAAAAACTTTGAATGGCTCTCCTGTAAAGTTCAAAAATTGTCGCTTAACGCAGTTTGCCTTTTAACCGTCGATATATATTTGCTAAAGGCCTTTACACAACTACATGTGTTAATTAACAGTAGCGATCGCCTTTATTATCGAATGGTTCTGCTTACTTGTAGCTCTTCATTCCTGAGTTTGACCATGGCGACCTCCCGCTCTAGAGCATCCGCTCGCGCTCTCTGGTCGTCCCTCTGCAGCTCTACTTTGTCCAGTTCGTCTTTGAGCAGGTCCAGCTGCGCTCGCATCTGGCTGTAGCGGAGAGTGCCCGCGTGAGCCGGCCCTAGTGATGCTCCTGCAAAACCAATAATAGTATACCTTTTATTGTGCATGAGGAAATGCTTTAACTCATCCCCACCACACCCCGGGGAGGTGAGCGGGGTATATTGCGCTCGATACCAGACATCACTACTGACTGAAGCTCACAATGGCCTCCTCACTGGAAAGGACGGGATGTAGTTACGCTATTCGCAATTAGGCGCCACCTCACCTTCCCCGGCCATCCTGCGAAGCTCTTCTTAAGAAGATGTCTCCCCTTGCAGTTTTTTTACTCTTAATAGGCTTGCGCTTGATGGCAATTCACCTGATGGTTTGTGTTTCCCTACTCGTCCGATAGTGGAATGTCAAGGCCCTGCTGCTTCGCCGTGCAATGAGCATTATTTCCAATTAGCCTCTTCGCTCGCTGCTCTATGGCCTCCAACGCCTCAAGCTGATATTTAGCCGATCAATCCCAAAGGTGCGAGCAGTACTCCATGCATGACCGAATTTGTGCTTGATACAATGTAAGCAACTGTTCCACAAGCAACGGCTTGAAGTGCCGGTGCACCTTTGAGAGGATACCCATTTCAAGATTGAATCGTTGTAAATTGATTTGCCCATCACGGCGCGACGCTGTAAGGTTAATTAATGATTTGATTTGACCATGTTTTAAGCGACGAAAGATCCCTGGGGCGATTGAAACTCTGAAGAAGAAGAAGTCCTAGTGAATTACCTGCATCATCCAGTTCTGTCTCCCCAGCTTCGACAGTAGGCTCCCGCGCCGCAGTCAGCCGCGCTACTTCACTGAGCAATGTCATCTTCTCTTCTTGCAGGATTTTTACCTGAGGACAATATATGAAAAATATATTATCGAGAATGAATTACTGGAATTAGTAGAACAAACTAGTGCACATTCTCTTTCCTCTGAGCTAGGATATAGGTCAAATATGGATCATATAGAATTAATATGCATAGCTCTTTATAAAAGAAGTTTGTTCTGAATTGTAAACTCAAAATAAGTAACAGCGAGACCTAGAAAGTTTATTCCATAGTTTAATATCATTAATCTGTAATGTTTGTCTATCGTGCAAGCAAGCGATAGCAAATAATTATTTAATAGTCGTGCATTTAGATCGATTGACAAGGGAAAATTACAAGTCATTAATATGTAGTAGATTTCTTTATTTTTTAGCACCAAAATGTTTACTGACTATTACACACTTTTACATAGAGTGTTTCTATTCAATGCAGGCTAAAGGCTAGGGCGGCAAATTGCAAGGGCCGGTAAAGCATAAGCAAGCCTATACTATACATTCACACTGCTGGTACACAGGGCTTTCTCTCTTCAGGAGAGAGATATAGGCCATAATCCACCACGCTGGCCAAGTGCGGGTTTTTGGATGACACATATTTTCACATATTGTGATCCACAAACATGTCGGATTCCTCACGGTGTTTTCCTACCACCTCCACCGTAAAGCGAGTGTTTATCCACAAATAACATGTCATCCACATACACAAGTCACTTGTGTAGGACAGGGATCGAACCCGGGGACGTCCGAATGATAAGCAGACTTATTCCCTCCAAACCACACTTGGCGGTAAATTTGTCCAATTATTTTTCTGTTCATATAATTACGGGGATAGAAAAAGCCTTTTTTGAATTGATTGAATAGCCTAGCAGTCTAGCGAATTTGCAAACCCACAACTCGAAATTCGGAGGTTATACTACAAAGTACTAATACATTAGTAATGACTAACACTTTAGTAATGACCTTCAGGGCGCAAGATTACAATTACGACCCTGACCTGAAGATCAGTCGCAATAACCGTTAAAATCCAAGGGATAGTAATAGATATGACATGCATTTGTAATACAAGTTCCACACCAGAGAGTATGTTATGTCACAGTAATAATATAGCACACTGGCATTACTGACCTTAGTATCCAGTTCATGGCATCGCTGCGCGAGGGCCTCCTTCATGTCCTCTTCGGCCTCAGGAGTGGGCGGCTCTGCAGGCGCGACGCGGGACCCGCCCAGCGTCAGAGTCTCCAACTCCTGACAATAGAAGAAATACTTCATATTACGATCCTTACCACTATATTATCTTAGTTATACCACTTTTTGGGATTCTGTGCCCAAATACCAACGGAACCCTACTAAGACTTCACTATCTGTCTGTCTGTCACCATGAACCGAAATAGCTAGAAAATTGACATTTTCACAGATGTTTAAATCTATTGCCTCTATAACAATATACTATAAACAAAATTATAAAACAAATATACTATATACTAAAATAAAATTCATAATGATTTAAGAGGGCTACCATAAAACAAACGTGATTATTTGCTAGTTGTGACGGTACGGAACCCTTCACATGTGAACTCAATTTCGCGGCTGGGCAATTACTCTTCATAGTTACTATATGATGCGACAAGCTAGTAGTAAGTTTAAAAAAAATACATTTTGGATTATTAACAAGCCCGGACACAAACATTTGTTTAGTGTACTTGAAGTACTATTAAAAAAAACATTTTTTGATTTTGATGTAGTGTAAGTCAGCCAGTAAATCTATTTACGTTCAAAGTAAGGTATTATGCAAAAAAAAACATATTAACTGCGACTAAGATTTATTAAAGGAGTTTTTCCCCCAGAAATTTAATAAGAAACAAACATAATATGATTTCTACTACGAAAACAAGAAAATTAACCATTTTATATATCCAATATAATCATAGTCTTATGACAATATGACGTGACCTACGACAAAACAGCATCGAACATCATCTGAGGACATCTTTACAGACTAGAACTGAAAAATGTCCTCACTGCACTGAGATAGAAAAAGCAACGAAAGGCTGATTATAAATTACTTAATAAGGTGAAGGTCAAGTATAACAGTTGCACAAATTCACTGAGACTCAAACGCTTCCGATTACGATAGTAAAAACAATCCACAAAAAATGTACACATGAGCTTTGCGCTTCACCGCGACGACACTCACTCGGCAACTAACTCATCTTGATATTATCGTGATATAAGGACATAAAAATAAAGCGTTACTAAAAACAATCCGTTTCAGCAGCGCGCCGAGCGACCGGCATGCAAGTTGGAAAGTGAAGTTGAGTAAGAAGAATATATGCTTAGTACGTTTCTGCAATGATGAACAGTCACCTACACAAAACACGCACCTCTTACCACCTTACCGCAACCGCATCTGTATATTCTCAGTATATCGTTGTTAGAAATATGAGCATTTTTTACTGAGACACGGCACTTGAGCGCATTTATTTACAGTAACGCCTGCGCCCATATAAATTGTGTTACGCGATTAAACTCCGGCGCATGAAAATGCGGTCGAATGAACTAAATTACATGTTGCATATGAAAAGTTGAGACTAATTGGTTACGGGTGGATAATACGGCTGTGAAATTATTAGGCGCTAACACACTTTATTGTGGTTAATTATGCACTCGTGTTTTTGGCCTTCTTATTTTGGTATTTAGACTACGAAATAGGTCATCAGTAATCCGTTCGTTATCCTTGAACCAACTATCATAATACTAATAAGAACGTTTTCTTTGTTTATACTGTTATTTAAGTAAATCTAGACCACAAGTAACAATATTGCGCGGTATTGTGGTCTATGATGAAGCATATTTTTTTTTTCATACTAAACATAAGTAGGAGCAATATTTAAGATTATTTTTAAGGTGGTTTTTGTTTTCTTATAATTATACATACGTACTACAACATGTTAATCACCAATATATGCGAGTCTTAATGTATTCAACACTTAACATTTGAATATTCCTTAATTACGCTATAAAGAATAATTTTAAAGTTTTTATTTTATAACTGCAACGTTGCGGAAGATTTGCGTATTCAAATCCTGATGCAAGATCACAAGGTGCCTACCGTAGTTCACGATGTATTCAGTAATAGTACTTATAAATATCCAAAACAAGAGTTATTTTGCTTTAGCAACATTGTTATACTTTAAATTGTCAGTGGTCTGTGGCTTCCTTACATCAAGGTCCGGTAGCATGTGGAGAATATTATTTAATGGCATCATTGTACATAGACCTATTTATAGGTTAGGACAGAACCTGTGTTATTTAATTTATGAGTGGTTATTATCAGTACTGTAGTGGCAGTCGAAACCATAATTGATAAGGGTACGGGACTGATGAGCTGTGTTGACCCGAGAAATAGAAAAAATAACAAATGAGGTATTTTCTTTAACACAAGCCAAGTTTTAGGGTTCATGGCTAGAGAGTTTTTAAGGCCACGAAGTACCTACTTTTGAATAAGAAGTTGTTCATAGACTAACGACCTTAGTCATAGCATCCTACGGAAACTCAAATGTCACTCTCGATCACCCAGCCAAATGTAATAAATACCTTAGATTAAACATAAAGGCAGTTTAGGAGCAAAATAGCATTTTTTTTTTAAATCCATGTAAATTATAAGCCAACGTTTTCTCGGTTTTATTATCTTTAATCCAGTGTTAAGATTTGTTGAAGTTCCAAAATACGATTACGTAAAATTCTCTCCGATAGTTTTATTTTATGAAAAATAGTCGTTTTATAATTTGAAAATTCAGTGCTTCAGAAATTAATATAGAAATTAAAACAAGTCTTACTATTTTTGTATGTAATGATGTTATCTAGAATCTTTAGAGCTTATAATTTAAATTTTGTTAATTGTTGGTTTAACAGTTAAACAGGTTCAAATCCCTCTCATGATCACATTTCGATAGATTAACTAAAATGTATAAACAACTGTATCAAATCATATCAGCCAAGCTACAAAACACTGCATAGCTTTAAAGTCAAGTACATTTATTAGAAACCAAGGCCACTATTACTCTGCAATAACAATAAGACGAATTTCGGTATAACAATCGCTTTTACCAACCGCCTTCACGTTTATTGCTTAGTGTCTCAATGTCAAACTTGAATTAAAAGTAGTTGAACCAGTTTTGTTATCAAAGTGTGGTACAAAATGTATGTATTCTACTTATATAAGTACTGAAGACTAGTAAGTTCTAAGTATAGATCTAAGTAAATTATTCTTACCGTGTTCAGAACTGTTCAATTTTCCAAAGATATAGAATTAGTAGTACGTAAGAAGTCAGACCTCTGAGTCGGCATTGAGAATGGTAATTTTTGAGAGAGTAAGAGTAGAAGTCATTCTTATTGCCTGTTGCATCAAGAGCGAACGGCTATTATTCAGACTAGGGAAGCAGCTGGGTGCGTAACCACACAAATAAGTGAAACTCTGCCCTAAGGTGTGGAATGCGTAGCTTGGAAAAACTAGCTATCAAGGAGTTTAATGGAACAAAAACTAGAGGCTCGTTGGTAGCCTGCAAGACAAGCACAAAATGCTCTACCACCATGCTATACAAACATACTGATACATATAAGCCATAACCATACAGCAATTTTAGATTAATGAGTACAACTCAACTGATAAAAATGTTTTTTTAATCTTTTGCTCAAATAGAAGGAAGTTTTAGAATAGAAGACAAAATTAAATATTTAGTGTACTTCCGCTGTGATCCGAAATCCATATTAAGACAAGTAAAGGAAGTATTAGAATGTACACAATATTATATTCTATAACATCCTTTGAAGTATATACCTTCGCCCAAAGGAAAAACAGGACCTATATACAGTAAGAGTTAACATTATGAATATATATTGAAAATGTACCTGAATTGCTTGCATAATTGACCCTTGGCAAGCTATCTCCATTTCCATAATGCGCGTTATGTACTCTTCCTTCTTATTACAATTTACTGCACAACCTGGGGATTAATTCTAAATTGAATGACTGAACAATACTAATAAATACTTTTTTTTTTTTTTAATAGGACACATTTCACACACAGCTGATTAGCCCCACACTGAACCATTTCTAGTTTGTATTATGGTTGCTAACACAACTGACATACTACATATACATACAAACATATTATATATAAATACATACACATATAACACCCAGACCCACAGCCAACTAAATTTTAGGTAAGCACAAAGATGTTGACCAGGCCGGGAATCGAACCCAGAACCTTCTGATTAGCAGTCTGGCATGGTAACCTTTACGCTAACGAGGTCGACTTTGATAACGATAATGACAACATTGTTTTTCTAGAGCTTAAACAAGAAAAAAAATTGCATATTTAGGGCAATTAAGATCCCATATAAATACATAAGTAAACAAATTTTAATAATAACAAAAGTTTGTTGATAATGTCTAACTTTCGTAATATTATTAAATTAAAAAGTGTCTTAATTTGCACTAATATAAAACCTACTTACAGCCCACAAAATGATATAATATCTACAAATAAACAAACTACACCTTACCTTACACCATAATATAAACTAGAAATGGTTTAGTATGGGGCTAACCAGCTGTGTGTGTAAATAAATGTAGTATAATTTTACTAAAATGTTACCAGAATACAATTCACATTGATAGTTTATAATAAATCCAATACTTACTGAGAACGAGTTGCAGTAACCTCCCCAAGTCAGAGGGGTCTGCCGTTTCAGCTATATTTACAACATCTGGTCTTGAGAACTCTTGTAAACTTAAATTTAATATATCCTGGTGGTAGTCTGAAAGTAGAGTATTATTTTAATGGGTTGCAAATTGTGCAAACAAATTGTATTGATAAGAAGTTACTGACAATGAACAACTTGAAAATATGACGATACTTTTTCTGGAAATAAAATAACAAGGGTGGACATTTATAAGGTTATCATACTCATACTATAATTTTCCATTTAAACAATTAAGTTTTCATAGTTTTATACAAACACAGTAATAGACTTACCAACTACACCTTCTAATATTTTCTTCAAGTTACTAACTTTCAGTCTCCAATTGTGTCCCACATCTGTCTTAATTTTAGAATTCCATGCTGGTGTGAAGAACTCTGGTGATATTTGTGTAAGTGCTTCGGCAATTGCGACTCCATCGGAGAGTTCTAAAATATTTATTTGAGAATTTAATTTTAGAGAAGTCTTCAACACTTTGCTTTAGACTATGAATACAGTAATTTACTGCTACAGACATAGGTCATGAATCTTTGCAATTATATCCCTATCATTACCTTCGAGAGTATGAATTGTATATTTAATTAGGTATATCCAGTCAGGAACATGAATACACAGTGTTTAATAAAATCAAGCTATAAAGCTAGCTGTAGCTTGACATTCTCTAATGCTATCTTTGAAGGAAGTGGCGAAATCTAAGTAATAATCGTGGGCGAGAAACACTAGTCATAGAATTTTCACAGAACGTGTTCTTTAGCATTTCACGCGTTTATACTTACAAATGCTATTTATGTTAACGAAAAGTTAAACTTTACCTGAAGGATTTCCATGTTTAGCTTTAAGATCTAGGGTCTTTAGCCATTTAATCAGATTGTCGCACAGTACGACAGCGTTGGAACCCATTATTGGCAAATGTTCTCTTCTGGTTTAGTAAAATGACACACAATAAACACGGCTACTCCTGTGAAATCATTCTCTATCAGGAATTAGAGATATTTATGTACTAAAAACCATTTATTTTCACTATTTGCGTGTCGTAAGCTACAAAATAAAAATGTATTTTATAATTTGTGAAACGGGTTGCCAATATGATACATAAAAGTAACTCTTTCTTGAAAAATATCTGCTGAATCGCCCATGGAATGCTTTGAAAAGAACTTTTTACGGTGTACATTCATCAAAATGCACGCTATTCTTGTGTTTTTGAAAAAACTTGAAATCGCACAGCTTAAATTTAAAATACCCCTATAAATTATTTATTATAATATATTTACATGTCTAAAAAATACCCGTGCAAAATACCGATGCTGGTAACATAGGTATAGACTATCAATGTTTATAGACAGTGACAGTTAAAACTATAACGAAACTAATACACATGACTTTACACTTTAAATCATTTATTTATATTCCTGAAATACTATTTAAAACAGATGAGAATATTATGAAGAAAAAATAGGTTTGTTTTTGAGATATTAACTATTTTTTATAATTGGTTATACACCTAGGGGCTGTAAATTTTGCATTGCTAGCCTTTTCTTCCTATCTGTTTATTTTGATATAAGTACAGACCGAAAAAATATTTTTTTAATAAGATTTTAAACTACTGTCGCGTCCAAGTTGCTCAGCATAGTGCTGTATTGCTATAGATAGCAGTGGCTATTATCATTGGCAACATGATTGGCTATTATTATCAATGACGACAGTTTATAGTGGCTCAAATACCAGGATCGGGACAGGCCTATCATGATGGGTCTGGCACTTTTTTCGATAGTGAATAAATAAAATTTTATTATTATTATTATTAGCCGGTTCCGTCCCACTGCTGGGCAAAGGCCTCTCTATCCTCTTTCCACTCATCCCGGTTTTGAGCTTTTTGAGTCCAGTTTTTACAAAAGGAGTCTAGTTCGTCCCGCCATCTCCGTTTGGGCCTGCCTCGACGTCGGACGCTCTCAGGTGTCCACAGCGTGGTGCGCTTGGCCCACAGATCGTCCGACATCCGGCAGATGTGTCCAGCCCAATTGTATTTAAGTGCGGCAGCTTTTTGACCAACGTCGGCGATTCGTGTTTTGGAGCGCAGTATGGTGTTACGAACGCGGTCTGTGAGTTTTACTCCTAGGATACTGCGCTCCATGGCTCGCTGGCACACCCCGAGGGCGGACTTCTGATCTTGTGTCAACGACCAAGTCTGTGCGCCGTAAGTGAGTATGGGGAGAATGCATATGTCCATGAGTCTTCTTTTGAGTGAAAGTGGAAGGTCACCTTTCATAAGGTCTTTCATTGACCAATAGCTCTTCCAGGCATTTTCAGTTCGTCTTGCAATTTCGACTTCTTGGCGTGCCTGGAAGGAGACTATTTGACCCAGGTAGATATACTCTTGGACATATGCAATCTCTGTTCCGTCATAAATAAAATACATAAAAAATAAACTTTCAAATAAACGCTCAATATAATACTTGCGGAACCATAGAGCAGCGCTACAGTAGTTAGGCACCGTAGAAAGAGTAGACACTAGACACTCTGTGGTAGGTACCTGTTTAAACCACGAGTAAATGAGTACAAGTAATTCAATTATGTATTTATTAATTTTGAAAATCCTTACATTTATAAAGTAGAAATGTATACTAGGTCACACTTCACTGTCACTTAGGTCCTATATTTTTTTGGAAGATCACAGCCCATATATTTGTCTTCCTTGATGGCTTGTTCAATGACTTTTGACCACATTGTGTCTGTGGCCAAGAGATGCGGGTCGCAGAAAAGAATCACAGCCACTTGAGCTCTAGTAAGAGCTACATTCAAGCGTTTCGGATTCTTCACAAAACCCAGTGCATGTTTTATATCTTCCGCTATCAGCATTTCAGAAGATCGAACTGTAGATATTAAAATAACAGGTTTCTCTTGTCCTTGGAAATCTTCAACAGAACCAATTTTCGGCAGTGGTAGGCCCATTCCCTCAAACAAGCTTCGAATGTATTTTATCTGCAAAATAAAATAGATTATGTTACTAATGATGTAATATTCAAACATACACTTTGTTGGGGTAACACTTCACACATATCCCCATACATAAATATTGTAAACAATTTTGGGCGATGAAAAATCTGAGTACACGTTTTTATGAGAATATTCCGTTCTAAATTTTTTATTCTGTTTTTCGCATTTGTTACTGGTGGCAATAGAAATAATTGAACTATCTAGTTAACACATTTCATCAGCTTGGTCACAGACAGAGAGAGAAGTCTAAATAGGAACCACCAGGCATCTTTAGGGTACAGAACTGTAAGTATTTAGAACAACTTACTTGTGCAAGATATGGCGTAATGATGCCAATATCATCTGCCGACACTTTCCTCTTAAACATCTTACTGGCAGTAAGCGCGACCATTGTTGCTTCTTGTGGATTGTACCAGGATGGGCTATCTTCAGCTCGAGTGTTACAACCTCTCACTCCATGTACATAAATACCTCCTGCTTTTGAGTCCCCCGCATCATAAATTTCGGATACAACATCAATCAACTTCTCAATCCACGGTTGATTCCTGTCCAACCTTTGCACTAGGCTGCCATCATAAAATAATTGGCTGGGCAGTGTTAAGACCTCCTTCAATGATCTGTAGTTATCATTCAATTTTGTCACCACTTTTTCATTAAAACCTTGTTTGAATGCTGCTAAGTCCTTCTGATAAGGACAAGTGTCGAGTAGTCTCGTCAGATAGGACTCATCAAAGCCAAACTCTCGACTGAAAGGAGACCGCACGATTGGACCAAGCTGCATAGGATCTCCAGCGACAATGATCTGTCCATTATCTTTATCGGTCAAAGTAAGTGGTATCATTATTTCCGGTTCTGTAGCTTGTCCTGCTTCATCAACAATTACATGTGTGAAATGGCCTTTAGGAAATCCCATATACAACAGGGCTCCAATAGTACTGCAAGTTCCGACCGTGACTCGATGTCGGCCAATAAACGAGCTCTGGCAGTTGAGCTGCATATCATTCTGTGCCACCTGGTTTGATTGAGAAGTCCCCTCTCGGGAAATGTCTACAGTGACACAGTAAGATTTTATTTTTGCTGGAATGTTGTCACCTTTGAAATAATGGTACGCTATTACTCGGACAAGCGAGTGTGGATACTTGTCTTTGTAGTCTATCAGTCTTTCTGCTATCAAGTTGGCAGCACTGTTCGATGGAGCTGCCACTAGTATCCTACTATGCGGAATGTTCGCAAGTATTTGCAGAATGGTTTCCACGACTGTGACAGTTTTGCCGGTTCCTGGCGGGCCATAGATACAGTAGGGCATGGGTCGACACTCTCCCAATAAAATATTCGTCACGGCAGCTTTTTGACAACTGTTCAAATTTTGATTAAACCACTCCATATCATTAAGGGTTTCGGGTGGAACCTGCGGAGGTCGAACGGCAAGTCGCCTCGGGAATAGTATATCTGGCCCTAACACTGAGCTTGCAGACTGGATAGCATGATGAGCTCTCCGGTATGGCGAGCGGTTGAAATAGAACTCCACGGAAACATCACCACCGGAATATTGTTCATGGAAAGCATGACTGAACTTAAGCAAAATACAATTTCCTCTGATTTCATGAATGATACCTTCGTATTTCAACGCTTTCGGATTCCAAATGTCTTTCACGACGGCTTTATCATTCACTACTAAAGAAGGTCTTCTTTCTGACAAACCTTGCACTTCAAGACTCAAGTATTCATTAAACCTAACCAAATATGTTTTAGAAATGTCAAAGCCTCGCAAATGTATTGTGTCCTGAATTTCTTCCAAATGCAGCAACTTATGCAATTTATCTACGTAGTTGTAAATAGTTAGGTCCTGGCTCAAGCATGCATAAGTATCTTCTAATCTTTCGCGAATCTTACGGTTGTTAACATCAGAGTTGGCCTGGTCAACATCTTTTAAGACCAAATTCCATAGAGCATCCGGAATAAGGAATTGACCAATTCTTACCGCTACGAAATTCGGTGTTCTGAATGTTCTTCTCCCATGCACAAAACTCAAATGATTCCGAGCTTCTTTCATCCTAGAATATTTTTCATTTAGAGTAACCTTGGAATCGTCAGAGTTGCTATTTTTCACCGCCATTTTATCGATAACATTGATGTGTACGGTTCGTTTCACCTTAAAACCTCTAAAAAGAATAAGCATTTCTTCTTTGGCTTTACCTGGGAATTTAGGATGACAGGTTACTGTGAAAGTTATCGTTTGTCCAGCATACAGCCTGTAAGGTTGTTGTAGATTTGGTGTTATATTAATTTGGGAATCTCTTCTTTTACTAAGTATGATCCATTTATTGATGATGTGCATTTGTCTACCGTTGTTAGTGATTTTCAGATTTGTCTGAGCACTTTGGTTCATTTCTACATCAAATGATAGAGGGTATGTTATCTCCAGACTCTCGTCATTTTCCAACTGCAATGTTGATTGCTCATCTTCATCTATTTCAATATGGTTTTTGGGAGCCTCAGCAGTTACTTGTAACTGTATGGCTCTGTGGATGGACTCATTGTGAAAACTCTCTATGATTTTCATCATAACCTGAAATATAATACAACGCGAAATGATAATTTTAAGGAAAAATAATCTAATATTTTTCTTATACTCAATCAACGCTTTGGTATAATATAAATAATTTTGTATATAATATACAACAAATGTAAAAGAGAGCGCTCTTTTGAATCCTGAGCGTAGCGAATAATTCTAGAGTAGAAAAGGTCGAGCGTAGCGAGGGTGTACAGAGCGTAATGAGGAATTCACCACGACATGAGGCAAAAATATTAATTTGCACACAACTCATACACTCTGCTTTCCATTCTATGAAGAAAAATAATTTCAGATTCATTTTTGGGCTCCATACCTAAAAGGTACAAAAGGGCCCTATTATTAAGCCTCCGCTGTCTGTCTGTCCGACTGTCACTGGGCTGTATCTCAGACACTTTGATAACTAGAATGCTGATATTTCCACAAGTTATATATTTCTCGGGCCATTATAACAAAAAAAAAATTAAGGTGAGTCCCCATACGATAAACGTGATTTTTTCGTATTCTTTATCTATATATCAATAAAAACAGTTACAGGTAGAAGCTTGAAAAATTCACAGAATGGAATGGAATTTCACAGAATGGTGGATTATAGCCTGTATCTCTCTCCCCGAGAGAAAAAGCCCTGAGTCCCAGCAGTGGGAATGTATAGTAGGCTGCTTATGCTTTATGCTAGAATGGAACCATTCATGCGCAAGCCCGACTCGCGCTGAATGTGTATTTAACATTTTCTATATAATAGGGCAAAAAAAAAACATTTTGTTCATACTTAGGAATGCATAAATCAGTCTTTTCCAAATTGGTGGATAATGAAAATAATTATAATTAAGTAGGTATCTGTATATCAATAAGTATGAATCTAAGCTATTTTCCTATTCTATTAACTAAATAAATAAATAAATATGAAGACACATTTCACACACGGCTAGTTAACCCCATACTGAACCATTTCTAGTTCGTATTATGGTTGCTAACACAACTGATATACTACATATTATATGTGCATACACACATAATATTATACGGATACATATTTAACACCCAGACCGACAGCCAACAAATTTAGTTCACTGAAATGTTGAGCACAATAATTAAGTTATAAATATACCAAATTAAACTTACTTTGGCCCCAACCTCAAGCACTACCCCTGAAGGCAAACAATGCTGGTTAATATATATCTTCCTGTCACAAAGCCCATGTTCTCCATTCCAATCTGTCACAGTTCCAGACACAATCTTCAAACCAAGAGGCTGGAATGCTATCACTTCTAATACCTAGAAACATTAACAAAAGACCAGATAAGAATAGCTATAATTCTTAGAAATTGATACAGTCGAGTCATGATAATTCAAAACTCAGGGACTTTAAAAATATTATGAATTATTTGCAATAATGTCTTCTTCCCAGCAATCATTAAGTAATTATACTTTTAAGGACTCAACACAATATTTGAATATGCATACCACAGACGAAAGATTGAAATTGAAACTAGTAATGAAAAGTTATGTAAACAAACCATGGATATACAAACCAATTCGCGCGAATGTGTGTCAAAAATCATAACGTAACGAAACATAGGTTCATACAAAAAAAGATTAAACTTATCTTAAAATGTATTTACCACAACAAGATTCGTAATCTTTCAATTTTTGTCACTGTAACTATGAATTATCAAGTGTTTCGAGCCAATGAGTTTGAATTTACGCGTCGTTTTGTTACATAGACATGATTTATTCGTTCGGATTGACAAGTGTACTAAAATGTATTAAGTTCGATTTTTTTTTTAAACTTGTGGTTTGAGTAGATTGTAGTGTTTCGAATTATAGTAGGTTTGAACTAACGAGAGTTGACTGTTTTATAATGTTATTATTTGCTACATGTTTTTTTTTACCAATAACTTTTAGTGGTCACACTGGTCTCACTGAAATATAGCTCTAATTTCACACATACTTTTAAATGATAAGGACTTAAAACCATAGTTTTAATATTTGCATGAATCTGAAAGACTTGTCTTCATATTGCTATGTTACATCAGAGTGACCAAAAGTAATTTCTTCTTTTATTACATGAACCTGGAATTGATCTCACTCTATAGAATAGGCAGATACACATGAAGAGATAGTAAAGTACCTGGATTTTTTATGAATATATTGACTTTTATACACACCTCTTTAGAAGAGACGGGCACAGACTTTTCATCATTATCAATACCCTCAGATGACAAAACTTTGCAGCTCATCTCCAGAACATCTCCCTCAATAGGAACAAATATACCATCAACATTGTCTAGGTTAAACTTTATGTCCCCATCAAGCATGTACACCACTCGGCCATCCCTGCTGGCTACTTGACCAATTAATGTATGCTCAGTTTGTTTAAAATGTACTTCTTCTTGTGGCTGTTCATCACCCCAGAAGTTTCCCTCGTTTGAAAGTATTCTCACAATAACTTCCTGGCCTTGTTTATAGTAACCTAAGTACATGACTTTGTTATTGAGCTTCAGTTCACACGAACATGATGATGGATCAAAGTAGTGAATTCCATCAATCAACACATACTCATTATCTTCATCTATATCTGTGATGACACCTGAAAATTTGATAGAGATCTTTTTGTATAACTTTAAGAATCACCATTCCCAAAAAGTAATGAATTATATTTAAGAGAATTGGCTCATTGCAAATTAGGATTGCACATGAAGAGTTCCATACCACTAAAAAAAGAGCCCTGTAAATATTTATTTTATTTAATTATTTATTTTGAATGGCAATTTAAAACTAAATATTAACTAATTTACAAGTAAAAATTTTACGAGTCTACTCATTACCCATTTTTGCAAAAAATAATAAAGCAAGTATTTTTTTACTATAGCGGGAACAGCAAATACATTATTTGTGAAACAGCTTTCTAGCTAATACAGTTCTATGAGATACAGCCTAGTGATATTCAGACAGTGGAGGCTTAACAATAGGGTTTTACCTATTAGGTACAGAATTGAAAAAAATATATATATAAATTTCAACCAACCTGTTCTCTTGAAACAGTTTTTGTCATTAACTTCCTCTTGTGGATTAATTATAAGCTCATCAGTATATTCACTGTTTTTCCTAGCTTCCTCATCAAGCATTGTTTGTATTTTATTATCATGATCCTCATCATCTTCTTCTTCATCTCGTGACAGTATTGAGTTAAGAAATTTAGAAGCAAAGGAAAACATTTTAATCTATGTACTTATTACTTCTACTTATTGAACAAATCCTTTGTCATAATCAAACTCCCATTCAGTAGATTTTAGGTACTCAAGTTCTTTACGGAGAGCTTGAATTCTCTTTTGGTGCATTTCTTTCTGAGCACTTTTTAGTGACTGCTCAATGCTGAGCCCAAGTTCAGCATGATTTAAAGATTGGTCAAAGTTCTGAATCCGGCTTTGGGAGCTGCTCTGTAATAATAAACATTACTTTAATTACAAAAAAAATATTGCCATTCACTTTGTCACTAGCTATTTGCAGATGTCAAGATCTACAATGACCCTTATTATTTTCAACTTAGTAATGTATTAATTAATAACCTCTAGGCTATAAATTCTTTGGTTTGAATATAAGAAAAAAAATGTGCATATTGACTACCTATAGATAAAAAATAATCAGAATATTATGCATAAATCAGCAAGCTAATACTCTGGTAACTATAGCAGATGTATAGCGTAGTAATACAATGCTGCACGCTTCTTATTTGAGAGACTAAATTTCCTGGTAAAAGTAAATGTGGGGTTTTATCTGGATAACCTTGGAGTAAGCAGGCCTACCTGTGGAGTTTCTGGTTCAGAAGTGGAGTATGTAGATTGCGATACATTACTTGAAGAAGACATAACAATTATCCTTTGAAATTATTGTGAGTGTACCGCACGAGCACTTATTACATCCTACGTAACGCAGGTAGGTGAGTTAGAGTGGTAAAATAAAAATTTCAGTTATTTTCATAAGGATGCTTATTGATAAGAATATTACACACTCAGTATCACATAAGCACACCACCACAACAAATGAGATAAAATCATTTGTAAAATATACAATAGAACAGGAGATTATCACAAAATTGCGATTTATTCCTCTCAGTTTCAGAATGGAATCTGGAAATCTAGATTCTTGCCGTAGACAGAGAAACCAATGCACTTTTTAATTAGCATAGCAACACAAAATACCGTCAGTATTGCCTCAGATTTTTTTTATTACCCTAACGGGTGACAAACAGGCTAATTTGAGAAAAAGCAATAGGTACCTATAAATTCTTGTCTTTTGATAAGTGTAAACAATGTTAGGTACTGAGTTAAGTAGGTACCTGCTTGACATGACTTCTTCAAATTTTCATGCGAAAACATGTTAAGAAGAATTTTAGTTTTTCCTTAGGGGGAAAATTCTGTAAGGGCAACACTGATAACTCCCATTCATTATTATTGTTTTTGTATTGTGGAATTATCGTTTTGTCGAAATTCATAGAACTTTCTACTCAAAATAATCTTTTTTGCAGTGTTGCAGATGCCCTAAACGCTTTTCATTGAACGTAAAACTTTCAATTTATTAGCTGAACTTTATATATTTCGAAATGTTTAAAAACAAGAATTACTTGAATAATGAAAATGATAATTTGCGGTCAACATTTATTGATGTAGACGAGCTAAAAAATGTTCCTCACAAGGAAGTGCCTACGACAGCAGAAGAGTTCTTGGTAGCTGTTATCAAGGAGCGTATTAATACTGCAGAAGCAAGATATACTGGGGCACGTGAGAAGTTAAATCAAAATCAGAATCTGTTTCATGTTGAGGTAAGTTTTAGCATGGTGTACGGCATTGTGTAGTGCTTGCCAAGCTTCTGTATTCCGGCAGCCTCCTTAAGAGTTAAGTCCAGTTATCCCAGACTAAGCATTCTCCACCTTAGGCCAATACCGCTTATTTATGTAGTTATGCATCCTGCTGGTCAAATGCCTAACCAACTAAAAAGAGGCAATTAATGTTAATTAACATTGTATTATGTTAGCTTGATAATAATCTGACAAAGCACCATATTTAATATAGTAGGACATGCCAAAGTAATTGTGTAAGTTTGTATGTTTGTTTCTTCTTCACAATCAAACAGCTGAACTGATTTCGAGCAGATGTGATATGGAGATAGTTTAGACCCTAGAGTAACATTTGACTACTTTGTATGCTCTGGTAACACCACAGGGTGCAGCTAATCAAGCGCAAAACCCGTCTAGTAAATATAAATTATGTATGTTTAGCTTTAATCAAATATATATCAGATTCAGTGGTGCATACAAACACAGCACAAAAAAAGGCATGAGTTTACGATACTATTTTATCTAATACAATATACCATTAATACAAAATATGTTTTAATTCAAGTCAACCTTACCACTTAAGGTTGAGTTTCAACTAGTGCCATAATAAACTTAAGTTATCTTGCTCAGCGATAACAGCTATTGTGACCGTATGCAGTGAGCATTAGAAAATTCAACTGTATTACTATACTAATAGTGCTTAAATTCCTGAAACTCAAATATGCCACAGACACCTTTTAGTTGTTGTCTTATTTTCCTTGCTGTTTTTAGAGACATCGCCTTATATCTAGTACATTTTTGATCGAAGGAGTTTAGTATAATTTATTGGCTTTTTCCAGGAACTCCTCCCTCCTGTACACTACAAACTCAAACCCACAAAAGAATGGCAAAACATTCAGGTTGCAGACTTCTCTGAAGTTAGGAGCTATTTGTCTCGAATGAGAAATAAAGAGTGCAATTTATCAAAAAAGGAGAAGAATAAATTACTTGTGGACAGTACATTCTCTGCGTGGAGAAAGGTCGTGAACAATGAAAGTCCAAATTTATCAGCAGTTATAGATTTTAAATCAACTACAATTGATGAAGGGTTGAAAAATTTAACAAAATTGTTAAAAGGATGCAGACCTGGAAAAACTATAGATCACAGAATAGGTAAGTAACATTAAAAAAATTCAAATTCGATTCAATTCTATTCATTCGAACAATAATATGTTCTTAAATCCAACAACAGAGATACAAAGCATTTGCATTTTGTGACTTGACATGACTTTTTTTAATGTGTTACATCTTCACTGTATTAAACAGTGAAGATGTAACACATTACTTCGAGCATTATGTAACTTTCGTTATGCATATTTGAAGAATGTTTATGTAACCCATATCCCTTATGTTTATTTTGTTTAAATATAAACAACGATAAAAATTGGATATCAACCTTTGGATAGAGACGATTCGCTAATTTCGGCTTATCTCTGCTGCACGAAATACTAATAGAATAGCGAACGAGGAACTTCGATCAAATATGTATTAGATATAATTATATTAGGTGATGTCTCAAAAAAACGGCAAGGAAAAAATAAGACCACAAGTAAGAGTGTGGTCTTATTTGAGTTTAGTATGTTCCAACCAGAGCTAATGTGCGGACATGCTATAATGCCTCAGTGTGCTTTCAAGAATTGCTAA
Organism: Mellilla xanthometata; assembly: GCA_035578125.1. NCBI lineage: Eukaryota > Metazoa > Arthropoda > Insecta > Lepidoptera > Geometridae > Mellilla > Mellilla xanthometata. Next base: position 10,819,944 of record JAPUBQ010000007.1, read on the forward strand.
AATAACCACCGTTACAAGGTACACTGTAAGGTGTCCGATGGAGTCTCTTTCTTTCGGTTAGTACTATATACAATATTTGATCGAAGACGAGGACTGACAAAACGTCTCATAAGCAGTGTGCGACAGAGAAAACACTAAGTAGTCGATGTCGATTGACTCTTTTCTTCGGTTGATGAGCAATATTTATCGCCCAATTATGAAGGCATGAACTCATAGACCTTATATTATCACTAAATATAAACTTATAAAGGTCAGCTGAAATACAGATCTTTCTTGTGTGATTTTAAATGTGACTAATTTTGACAGGTCGATGGATATATGCGCTGCTAGTATGTTTGAAGCAACCATTACAATCAGATAGCATAAGTATCATAAGGGATTTAGCAAGACTATGTTGGACTATGAGGTAAATATAATAGGAATAAAATATATATATATATTTTTTAAATATTAGGACACATTCACACACGGCTGGTTAGCCCCATACTGAACCATTTCTAGCTCATATTATGGTTGCTAACACAACTGATATACTACATATACATACATACATATTATATATAAATACATATTTAACACCCAGACCCACAGCCAACAAATTTAGTTAAGCACAAAGATGTTGACCGAGCCGGGAATCGAACCCGGAACCTTCTGATTAGCAGACCGGCATGGTAACCTTTACGCCAAGGAGGTCGTCGATAACATACATAATATGTAATATAAATATAGAATAGAATATATTTTTTTATCATGAATAAGCAGTATGTAACTGAGGCAATATATGACGAAGCTAAGGCGATATCTGCCATAATTGTAACCAAATCTGTGGCACCAGTGAATTCAGAATGCAGATACAGTAATAAATTGGACATTACATATTATAATCATCTCTCGTTAATGTAAATTGTTCATGATGAAGAACATACAACAAAATTCTGTGTGTCTGTCTGTCACCAGGCTGTATCTCATAAACAGTGATAGCTGAAATATTCACAATTTATGTATTTCTGTTCTGGTTATAACAAACATTAATAAATAAGAAGTGGAAAATATTAATGGGGTTACACACACACAAACAACAAATGTGTTTGTTTGTCTGTTGCTTGAAGCACTTGAATGAATAAACTCTAAATCTGAATAAAATCTGAATTCTGAATTAGTTTTTTTTGTTTGACATGTGTTTTAGTCGGAACTTTTCTTACCTATTATATTTTATGAAAATCGGTCCAAGCTTTTTCAAAAGTTGATGGCTTCAGCCACAAAATGGTGGCTTATAGATTTTTTTCACAACTTCCTCAACATGCTCTATTATAACTATATCTGTGGCTATATTCGTACAATAAGGTAGAAGAGCTATGTTTTAATTCCAAGGTGCCCGCCTCTCAAAAAATGATGTCGGGTATTTTCTACATTTTAAATTCATATGTAGTTTTAAATGACATATTTAAAAAGTACATATAGAATACAAAAATTACATCGTAACTGTATTTAACGATGAATTATTAATTTTTCAGATCAAAAATAGATCCTGATACTGAAAATGCTCGAGAGTTAGCTGCCCCTCTATCTTTAATGATCTGCATAGTCGGACATTACTTTAGACAACTAGACTTGGCAGATAGTCAAGATTAGATAGTGCGTAACTTTGTATAATTGTTTATTTTATATATAAACACACTGTATGTACATTGGAAATGGGTGAATATTGCAATTATTGTATTGTTATACCTAATAACAAAAAAATATGAAAAAGTATTCTAATGCAGTTCACGATGCTAAAACCAAGGTGATTAAGTGATATTTTTACCAATTATGAGTTGGTTACACAATGGTATAGAAAATTATAAATCTTGCAGATCACATTGATCTAAGTGCCAACATACTTCTGTGTTCTAGATCATTCTTTTTACAGGGTCGTCAGTTGTGATCATGGTTCTATATAAAAGTTTGGTCTCAAAACTTAGCATAAGCAGCCCACTATACGTTCCCACTGCTTGGGAGTCGGGGCCTTCTCTCACTAGGAGAGAAATATAGGCCATAATCCACCAAGCTGGCCAAGTGCGGGTTGGTGAATGACACACGTCTTTGGATTTGTAGTCTTCAAACGTGTCGGTTTCCTCACGATGTTTTCCTTTACCGCAAAGCCAGTGCAAATCCACACATAACTTGACAAACAAGTCAATGTTGTAAGGCAGGGATAGAACCAGGAGCCGTCTGACTGAAAAGCAGACGTTTATACCACCGAGCCACACTCGCTTTTTGTGGTCTTGAAGTTAGGTCAGTATTATTATTTCTGTAAAATACTTAAGCAACTTTGCGATATTCACAAATTTTCTAACATTTAAGTTCAAAACTATCTTAAAATTTACGACTCTTTACGATAAAGATCATTTACAATAAAATAATTGTGTTTAGTATACTTACGTATAGTAAAATATACATGTCTCTTAGTGTCTATTAGATATATGTATGTGAGAGGTGTTTTATAATGAAATAAATAAGTGTTTAAAATAAATAAAAAATATTTTTATTGTTAAACAAAAAAATAATTCTCAAACATTAACGACAGTACTATAAAACGAAGACGTATGTAGATTTAAACTATAGTTAAATCGTCGAATACACTGTTTTTCGTTTTGTAATAAGCCGGTAATGTCAGTTTTCAGTGCATACCCGAAGTAAGTTTAAAGTCTTAGTTTTATGAGTATTCTTTATTGTCTGCGTCGAAGTGTACACCCAGCTGTTTGCGGATGTTGTCTTCTACTTTAGCCATGATGAGACTCTCCAAGTGACGCATGCGCGATGATTCGATAAGGTCTGAAAATAATCATAAAATGCATTTTACCTTCAGACACCAAAATTACGGAATATTGAAAGTTTTACGCCTCTCTCTCTCTCTCTCTCTCTCTCTCTCTCTCTGTGACATCGTAGCTCCCGAACGGTTCGGTTGAACCGATTTTGATTAAGTTTTTTCTGTTTCAAAGGTGTCGTGAGTTTTTTTTTAGGACACATTTGGCTGGTTAACCCCATACTGAACCATTTCTAGTTTGTGTTATGGTAGCTAACACAACTGATATTATATATTTATATATACATACATATTTTATGTAGAGACATATTTAACACCCAGACCCACAGCCAACAAATTAAGTTAAGCACAAAGATGTTGGCCGGGCCGGGAATCGAATCCGGAACCTTCTGTTTGGCAGTCCGGCATGGTAACCTTTACGCCAACGAGGTCGTCAATAATAGTTGGGAATATTCTTATCTGTATAGAACGACGACAGTCTGCCTCCATCTAGCTAAGGGATATTTTAGATTTCAGAACGAGCTCTCTGTATGGTAGCGGATTGTGAAGCATGACAGAAATGCCACAGCTGTTTAATGAAAACCGGTCTAAGGCGGCCGTAGCCAAAATAATAAATGGTGGTTTTTATATTTTTGCCAGCTCCCTCAGTTTGGGTGATCCTATCACATGAAAGGGCTAGACCAGTAATATACAGGCTTAGTATAATAAATACAATATGTTGTCGAGGATTTTCTCGTCTTCAATTGCTAAAATTTTCAAAAAATGTCACTTTCAATACAATCGTTTGTATACCATCCAAAAACTGTCCGCGTCGACCTTTGCTTCGTAGCTTCGATGATCGTCTCGGAGCAGAGCAATACTCGTAGACAGAGAAAGCAAAATACTCGTAGACAGAGACCTTTGTCTATGGCAATACTGCTGATAATTTAGACACTGACATCTGTTATTGTTGCCTATGATAATTGTAATATCTTTTGCCACTGATAGCAGTGGCTTTTGTTATTCGCTGTGGCAACAATGTATGAAATACCAGACTCGGGTGGATGCAATTACGGATTAATACAATTTTATACTTCAAAGACTTACAGTTGCTTATGCATTTGGAGACTTCCATTATTTCGTATACGAGTCCGGCGCTGTTGTCAAAGTTGTAAGGGATGCTGGACTCGTGGAGCGGGAACTTGGATGACTCTCCGTTGATGATCACCTCCGTGGGGAAGTGGAAAGGGTCTTCTAGCTGTAACAAAAAAAAAATGTGTCAGAAAACCTACAAAAATATTGACACTCTCCAAAAAAAAACTCCCATGTAAACAAACCATTGGCAGAGATGTCATGAATATCCCATAGACCAGCAGATAAAACGTCGCAAATGGAACTGGATCGGTAATACAGGAGTAGCCCGGACCACATCCCTAAACAAGCTTTGGAATGGAAAGTATTTAGCTTGAAGTAGGTAAAAATGATGTCGGGTCCTGTACTTACAGACTTTACCGGGGCGATATTATGATAAAAGTATGTTTTTACGTATCTATTTATTTACTTTTGGTATGAAATATTTCGACTGAGTTAATTCAGGTTTAATACTGTTTTTTGAGTCAATAAAGAAAGATTTTGAAGGTTCGCTTCCTCCTTTTCGTACTCAAGGATTTGGTACAAGAGAGAGTAAATGAACTTTCAAATGTATTCTTTAAAGACTAAAGCATAAAAACCATTGGGTATAGCGCAAAAGATATAGGATAAAATTTTCGTAATCGAAACATACCAAAGCTCTGCCTTCTGTCCCAATGACAGTCGCGTTGTTCCACAGCTTCAAGTTGGCATGAATGTTGAGAACTGCCCGTCTTCCACCTTCGTAATCCAATACTACAGTCTCGACGACATCTTTACCGTCAACGTCTAATTCTCCAACTACCGATACTTTGGTAGGCTCCTCTTGGAAAATGAATTGCGCAAACTGCAGCGTGTATAGTCCAAAGTCCATTAGTGCACTGCCGCCGAGTGCACGTTTGCTTAAAGGAATAGAGGTATTGTTAGGTTTTATTGCTTCATTGAAGTTCTATTTCATTGGCTTAAATGACTGATTAACATGGTGGTAGAGCATTGTCTGATGATTGTCTATAATATAGTTTGCTATACCACCTTCTAGTTGAAAGTCTGTCGCCGAGCAGTGAGTTATGGCAGCCACCTTGAGCCATTGATTCCAGAGAAGCCTCTCCTCCGGTTAGACTTTTGCCAACTCGTGTGATTACGCACCCTAATGGTCAAATAGTAGCTAACAGCATTGTTCTAAAAATACATTAAAATACTGCATGATTATGATTATATGTAAGAGACGTTTTATCAACGCTTAACAAATAACTGCATGGTATAGACTTTACGACTAATATCAGAATTAGGGTCAGAAAGGGATTTCTGTTACTTATTTCTTTTCACTCACGATTTGACGAATAAATTGATTTTGATTTGATATTCGAGTTTTACCCGTATACATCAAGTTGTGTTTACCTAAGTTTACCAACAGGAGCAACTGGAATACCGAAGTTGGCTTCGACGTATTTGACTTCACCAATTTTGCCTAATCTAATCTCGCGCTCCAAGAACTTGTATGCTGGTGAACATCTAGACCAGATGCCTTCCATGAGGAACAGTCTCTTTTTCTTGGCGAAGTCGATGAGACTCTTGGCTTGCTTGTAGTTCATGCAGAGAGGCTTCTCGCAGAGCACGTGCTTGCCGTTCTCTAGGAACAGCTTTGCCAGCTCGTAGTGCTCTGGGTTGATTGAAGCAATGTATGCGACATCTGGAATTTTTTAAAGATGAGCGAATCAGTTTTAGTTTTGTGAAACATACGTTTATTTTGACTTAAAGTTTTGCCCATCCGTATGAAATATGGTAAACAGCTACTCGTATATGACGAAAGCGCGCGCGTAACTAATAATACAACAAATTATAATATTTTGAAAAATGCACATAACTACTTAATACTAATAACTACGTCATAAACTTAGATTTATAGGGCTTGATCTTTTTAACAATTCATCTGATGGCAAGTGATATTATTATAAACGCGTTTGCACCGGAAAAATAAATCGGTTCCCTCTTGCCTTTGGAATGCTCTAATCAAATGTCGATTTATACTATAAAATTTAATTGTACGATTTGATAAAATTTACAAAATTGTACTCTAAATTAGATTTCCATACTGTACCATATGTGTCTCCAATCAAAGGGTATCCCCATAATGCACGTATTTTACTCGACAGTTTTAATGATACCTTGACCAAAAAACTTACCAATATCACTGCTTTTCGCCATCGCCTCGTAGCTATCGAATACTTTAGAAATCTTGTGTAGTTTCGCGAAATTAGCTGCCTCATTTGGATCCCGCGCCGCGACTGCCGCAATGACAATGTCTTTGCCTTTATGTTTGTACGAGTTGAAGGCATTGCAGAAGTCATGGCTGATCGATCCAGCGGACACGATACCCCAGCGGACGGCCGACATCTGTTCAAAAGTAATAAAAGATAAGTGGCTAAGAATGTTTCGAATTTTAAAACAGCTCGAGGGTCTCGAACATGGCTTGGCGACTGCTTGTACTAAGACGAACAGCCAGAATCTTCTATTTAACATCTTATTCGACCCATGGAACCGTAAAGAATTAAATATCAACAACATAACAGTCTTTTGCATGATCACACATCCAAAGAATATAAATATGGAAAGAGTGACCGCAGCGACCTTTTCTTAACCTCGCTGATCGCGTCTACCATCTCAGTTAGCAGTTACAGGCGCTACTAATAGTCACTATTTTTGTACTTGACACGTTGTCATATTACCGTAGTAGTTCCTTTGGTAGTATAGTTCCTTAGAATGGTTAAAATTAAACCCATTTTCAAGATATGTGTGTTTGACTGATCAATGTTCTTTAGCGTAGTATTTGATCATTGTTAACCACATTTATACGAGGGTGAATCAAAAAGTTCTTAGAAGTGCATATATATGAAACCTTTTTGGATCAAAATCGATATTCAAATTAAAGAGTGTATATCACACTATATTTATGCAGACTGTCACTTGTTTTTGTCAGTTCGTTCGCATGTAATAATTTTTTTTGTGCAACGAGTTGCTAAAAAGTTAAAATTATGAATAAAAGTGAGTTACATGCGGTGATAAAATATCTCAGTTTGAAAAAAATGTCTACGAAGGAATTTTTTTTGGACATTCAGCAGACATTAGGGGGTGATGCTGTACCCTATTCTACGGTTGCGTACTGGGTGGCTGAATTTAAAAGAGGTAGATCAAGCTGTAAAGATGACCCGCGTTCTGGGCGGCCTTCAACCTCCGTTACAGAAGAAAATGTCAAAAAGGTTGAGAATCTGGTTTTGGAAGACAGAAGAATGACTATAAAACATATAGCTGAGATCCTAAAGATACCTTTTGGTAGCGTTCAACCAATAATATAATTGATTCACTGGGGTTCAAAAAAGTGTCTGCAAGATGGGTGCCACGAATGTTAACCGACGAAAACAAAAAGCGACATTTGGAAATTTCCAAGCGTAATCTCGAAATGTTCCAGCGTGATTCGGATAATTTTTGCCGTCGTCTTGTCACCATGGATGAAACGTGGGTCCAATCCATTTTAATCCTGAAACTTAAAGACAAAGCATGTCTTGGAAATGACCATCCTCTCCATCCATTAAGAAATTTCGAGTTGCTCCTACCGCTGGCAAAGTTATGGCCTCTGTGTTCTGGGATAGTGAAGGAATCCTTTTTATTGATTACATGCCAAAAGGCCAGACGATTACTGGACCCTATTATGCAAATTTAATCCCAAAAGTGCGTGAAGCGATTAAAGAAAAACGTCGTGGAAAACTGTCGTTGGGCGTGTTGCTCCTTCAAGATAACGCTCCTGCTCATCGATCGGAAGTTGCGCTCAACGCAATCCGCTGTGCTGGCTTCAATCTCCTTGACCACCCACCATATTCTCCGGACTTAGTCCCAAGTGATTTTCACTTATTTCCAAAATTAAAAGAGGAAATTCGTGGAACAAAATTTCACGATAATGACGCGGTTATAGCTGCCGTAGAGGACTTTTTCAAGAGTCAAGAAAATATTTTTTTTCACAAGGAATAAGGAAGTTAGAAACGCGTTATTCTAAATGCATTGCATTGCAGGGAGATTATGTAGAAAAATAAAATATTATTATTTAAATCTTTGCATTTTTTAATATTGATTCCAAGAATTTTTTGATTCACCCTCGTATATTTTACTACTAGGCACATTGTACACAGTTAGATATTTCATACATTTATAGGGTAAAGTTTGACAAACTTGTTTTTAACCGTTGGTTCATCACAACGTAAGTGCTCATTCAAATATTTAATGTTCAGTGCTGTTAAAATGCTATGAGACATAAGTCGTGATGTCACTAGTAGCATTTGGTAAAATTTGCAGTAATTTATGCTAAAATATAAAATTTTCACAGCAATTCTTCATACACACAGACTCAAGCCCTCCAGTCACATATACGTATGTTTCAGACTTTTATAAAATGCAAGCCAACAAACTGAGGGCCTATTTTACCAGTCCTAATCGAACGCGATCAAATTCAAACTCATCTCAATTTAGGTTTATACAACTTTTCGAAGTAATTCAAATAATTTAAAGATAAGTAAAAAATTTAAAACACTTACTTTTTTAGTTTAGCTTTTGTGTGGCTTAAAACTTTATCGCTACGGGCTCCGCACAAATCAAATGCAGAGTTATGGATTCTGTCAACCTTTATAAAGATGTTTTTATGGTGATGTTGACATTATGTTATCTTTGCGTTTAAACAACATAAGAGATGAAATATGGTAATGAATGAACACTATTCTAATAAATTTATTATAGCGATGTAAATTCCTACATGTTGTTTTATAGTGATAGGTTATTTTTAACGTTGAATCGGCTCACGTTTGACCTCAGCTTGCCTGATGTTAAGTTTTACTGAAGGAACCTGTTATTTGAAGACCCCCAATTTGTACTTCTCATGGAAAAGTCTCAGGAACAGAGTTCCAAAGCATCGCAGTTCTCACGGAACAGATTATTTTTGATATTAGACAATTACGTAAAATTGAATATCCTTTATTCGTCATAACCTAACCTACTTTTTTTATGGGAAGTATAATTTATTTGGGGGTTACAATGCCAGCCGAGTTGCCTCTTTGTATAGCAACGATAATTCGATTAATCCGCTGTGCAAAGTAGAGGCCGTCGTTTTGGTCACGAGTAGCGTCGACCAAGCGTAAAATTTGAAATACTCGATTTATAATTAAAATACTATGCATCTGAAAGTTATAAAGATTTCATACAACTCCTATTTTTTTTGTAGGTTAATAATGATAATATCTAGAACCTTAATACATTATTGAAATATTGTTAAGTTTTATAAGTTTATTTTGTGATATACTTACTCCCGCGGTTTAGGCTCGGTAAAACATCCTCTTAAATGAAAATAAATTCTATCTAAAATAAATAAAATCTTATGCACGTTTACCCTAGCAAATGTCTTAAGATCAAGGTTTTTTGATCATAAAAGCTTATCTATGTACGATTTTACATAAAACAGCCATACATTCGAGAAATATCTGTAAGTAATTAAATTTATCTATCCCATAATGATATGGGTAACCATGCGTCACGCTGACGAATACAAGTGTAGGTATATCAAATTTATTTTTTAATTTTTATATATTGTGTAGATTTTTTTTCATGTTTTTTTTTAGTGTAAGTATATTAAATAAATATAAACCTCCGAATTTTTTTGTGGCAGCCATTTTTGATTTGAAATTTATTAAAATTAATGATATTAATGCATTTATTTGTCTAGTAAACACTTACAATATTATAAAAGTACAACGACAAAATTATACTATTTTATAAATGTACGTTCACAGTTAAAATTGTAGTACTCTAATCCTTGTATTGTGGGGCGTAGTTCCTTCACCCCCAAATAATAAACAGTTTGTATGCTCAGACTACAGGAAAAATCCTCTCGTAAAATCGTCTGAGTTTGTATGTAAATATTATGTACGTACGTAGTATGTACGTATACGCTACAGGTGATAAGTTTGGGTAATAGAAATCTATCCAAATGTATGTAATTAAAACTTACTATGACAATAAATATAAAAAAAACTACGAATGCACCTTAAAAAAAACTAAATCGAAATCGGGCAATCCATTCGGGAGGCTGCGATACCACAGACTCACACAGAGAGAAACGTCAAACTTATAATGCCTCCCCATCGTTTTTGCGTCAGGAGTAAACATTAATAGTCAGTAACAAAAACAACCGAACAGTAAACCAGTTACTTTATTATTGTTATTGATAAAAAGTTTGTTTTGTGAGTCTCGTAAATTCTATCAAACGTCACTTAATTTTAAATTGTATAGCGACTGCGGGTCAAGGCTCATATTTAAGACAATGGACAAACACTGGCAGTGGTTAACATAGTCACAACCACTGCTCTCTTTTTTTTAAACACTTTTCACACACGGCTGGTTAACCCAATACTGAATAATTTCTAGTTTGTATTATGGTTGCTAACACAACGGTTATACTACATTTACATACATAAATATTTTATATAGATACATATTTTACAACCAGACCGATGGCCAATAAATTTAGTTCAGCCCAAAGAATTACAGAAATATAGAACTTTCTTAGCCCTAAATAACATACGTTAAGGTTGTTCGCTAGCATGCTGCAAGTGCTCATATGCCGCTAGATGGCGTTAAATAGGTATAAGTTAGTTATATTCATCCCAGCAGCCCAAGTAATTTCTTTTGTAACTTCAGAATCGGTTCGCGAAATCTACTGTTAATGTATTATTTTTAAGGCTCATCACAAAACAACATATATTAAGCGTTAAGGCTGTTCGTTAGCATGCCACAAGTGCTCAGATGCCGCTAGATGGCGTTAAATTTTCATAAGTATGTTTTCTTTATCCTAGCGGCTCAAATTATCCCTTTCAGAACTTCTGAATCGTTACGCGAAATCTATTGTTAATGTATTATTTTTAGGGCTCATCACAAAACACCATCTACTAAGGCGTCGGTAGCAAAAGTCAAATAAACCCATATCTACTATCATCTATTCTGTGACGATGCGGCTACACTCACACTAGCATTGACAATTTTTTTTGTCACTTGAACTTCAGCATATTTGAATATGCATGCCAATTTCGAACGCTCAATTGTCGATTATATGGCTCGTTCGTAGAGGAAGCATTTATGGAACAGGAAATATTTTTATGATTTAAATTGACTATGGTTCAAATCTCATGAATTATTAATTTTGCTATTTTATTTTGTTCGAAACTCTTTTTTTTAAAGGAATATTATGGGAAAGTCAATATTTTCAATAGGTTTCGTTTTCGTGTATGTTAATATTCATAGTGCATACCTTCAAACCTCAAATGAAATTAAAAAATAAATCTATTGGGTACATGATACGAGTAACATATTGCATGAAACAGTTGTATTTTTCGCATGATTCCAAAATGTAAGCCATTTCATTTGGGAAAGTTGCGAATAATATCATATCCGCTATTTTGGCGGACATCCGAATATCATCAAACATAGCTAAGAACATCAAAATCGGTTCATCCGGAATAACAGCTTCAAGTCTAATGATTAGAAAAGTAAATAATTACATATTATCAGGAATTTATATATAATAGACTATGGATATTATTTTAGCTTCATTTGAAATAAAAAAAAAACTATTATTATTATTCTAAGGTAAGAGGCCTGTCGAAATCTTAGTTATTATAAATATACACCTGGCAGTTTACATGTATCGTTGATATAATTATACACTAGTGGCCCGTCCCGGCTTAGCACGGGCATAAAAAAAAATCAATTCTAGGAGATATGTTTGAAAGTCGTTCAGAAGTGTAATATTTTATTCGTTACGAACAAACATTTAAACTTTATCGCATTATAATTTTGACATAGATTAAAGTTTTTTTTTGTATATATGGGTTCCGCTGCTCTCAAGACATACTAAACGACACCCGCCACAACTAACTTTTCTTAGCGCATGCGATGAAACAAATTTTTTACTCTTTTTTATACCTTGTGTTACATTACTGGAGTCTTAATAAGAATTTCTTACCCTTTGCAACAAAATATAATGCCTATGTCATTTGGGGATAATGTAACTTCCCAACGGTGTAAGAATTTTTAATTTTAGTCCAATAGTTTCGGAGCCTATTCGCGTCAAAAAAACATAAAAACATCCAAACAAACAAACAAACAAGCCTTTTGTAATTATGAGATTGTTAAAGATATTGATAGGTAAACAAAAGACGTAGGTATAAAAATTTGATATAATTGGCCAAGTACGAACCGGGCTCGCGCGTGAAGGGTTCCGTACCATTATTAAAATATGGCGAAAAAACATGTTTTTTGTATGGGAACCCCATATCAAACATTCATTTTATTTTGAAAGAAAGAAACAAAGAGAGAAATCATTAAAGAATCTACCAAGTGTCATTGTAAAGATAGAGTAAAAAGAGGTAATACGTAGCTTAATATTCTGTAGAATTCTTTAGTGTCCTGTTATCGTTTTTGATATTGAGCAAAAATACAAAATATAACACGTCTTTTAAGGTACACTTTAAAAACGTGTCATCCACCCTTTATATTTGTATATTTTCTGTTTTTAGTATTTGTTGTTATAGCGTATCTAGTACTTGTATACTCTTGGGTTATAGCGGCAACGAAAACAAATAATTTGTGAAATTTTCAGCTATCAAAGTGTATAAGAAACAGCCTGGTGACAGAAAGACAGACAACGAATATTTTGTAAAAGGCATTCGTTTTTATCTTTTAAGTACAGAAAAGATCGCAGTAGTATATTAATTTCATTCTTAGGGTACCTAACCCTAAAAATTATTGCTGCAATATAAATACGTTTTTTTAAGTATGTCAAATATGACAAACTGACATTGACATAACTAAATTTCATTCAAATAATCAAACAAAATTATACATATTTTAAATTTTTAATTCTATTACGATACTTAATATAAAAATAGCAATAATTTATTTAAAAATAATAAATAAATTTCATCAAACTCTTTAACAATACTGTTTTTGATCCTGCCATCTATCGGAATTTTGTTGATTTATTACTACGGATGGTAAGCTTGGGTTCATGTTTGGCAGAGAGAATGACACTAACGGAAACGGAAACTAACAATGTATACGTATACATGTCACCAACTTAGCTGTTCAGGTGGCCAAAATTGGAATTACAAGTTCGACAGCACTCTTAGGTGGCAACAAATCTCCACTAGCGACACTGTCAACTGAACAGCTAAGTTGTTGCACTGCACTCATACATGTGTATTTTTCTGGAAAAAATCACGCTGATATATCTGTTTTGCGATAAAAAATGTATAATATTACCTATTTCGCGCCCCAATTAGACCATTTTAAGTTTATGTTAAGTGATTACTATTTAAAAATCTTAGAGGAAATGGTTGCCAGTCTGAGAAGCATTTAGTATGGGGCTCGGAAAGCCTTAATAGCAAAAATTTACAAAAAGCCATATAAAACCCATATCTACTATCATCTATTCTGTGACGATGCGGCTACACTCACACTAGCATTGTCAATTTTTTTTTGTCACTTGAACTTCAGCATATTTGAATATGGATGCCAATTTCGAACGCTCAATCGTCGATTATATTAGCTCGTTCGTAGAGGAAGCATTTTTGGAACATGAAATATTTTTATGATTTGAATTGACCATGGTTCGAATCTCATGAATTGTTCTTGCTATTTTATTTTGTTTGAAACTCTTTTTTTTTGAAGGAAAATTATGAGAAAGAGAATATTTTCAATAGGTTTCGTTTTCGTGTATGTTAATATTCATAGCGCATACCTTCAAACCTCAAACGAAATTAGAAAAGTAAAAATCTATAGGGTACATGATATTAGTAACAAGAAAAAACTTTTCTCACGAATCATCTAACATATTGCATGAAACAGTTGTATTTTTCGCACGATTCCAAAATGTAAGCCCTTTCATTTGGGAAAGTTGCGAATAATATCATATCCAATATTTTGTATTCGCGGACATCCGAATACCATCAAACATAGCTAAGAACATCAAAACCGGAGCTAGACACATATGTACCTTCTACATACAGTGCGTGCGTGGGATGCCAAAATCTGATAAAGCTACGTATCCAGAGACCTTTTATTGATAAAATCTAATTTTTACTCTATCTTATCAGCTTCAAGTCTAATGATCAGAAAAGTAAATAATTACATATTATCAGGGAATTTATATTTATTAGACTATGGATACAATTTTAGCTACATTTGAAATAAAAAAAACTGTTATTATTATTCTAAGGTAAGAGGCCTGTCGAAATCTTAGTTATAATAAATGTACATCTGGCAGTTTACATATTGTATCGTTGATATAATTATACACTAGTGGCCCGTCCCGGCTTAGCACGGGCATAAAAAAAATTTAATTCTAGGAGATATGTTTGAAAGTCGTTCTTATTCGTTACAAACAAACATTTAAATTTTATCGCATTATAATTTTGACATAGATTAAAGTTTTTTTTTGTATTTATGGGTTCCGCTGCTCTCAAGACATACTAAACGACACCCGCCACAACTAACTTTTCATAGCGCATGCCATGAAACAATTTTTTTACTCTTTTTTATACCTTGTGTTACATTACTGGAGTATTATAAGAATGTATTACCCTTTGCAACAAAATATAATGCTTATGTCATTTGGGGATAATGTAGCTTCCTAACGGTGTAAGAATTTTTAATTTTAGTCCAATAGTTTCGGAGCCTATTTGCGTCAAACAAACATAAAAACATCCAAACAAACAAACAAACAAGCCTTTTGTAATTATGAAATTGATAAAGATATTGATAGGTAAGCAAAAGACGTAAGTATAAAAAATGTATATAATTGGCCAAGTACGAACCGGGCTCGCGCGTGAAGGGTTCCGTACCATTATAAAAATATGGCAAAAAAACATGTTTATACAAAAAACATGTTTTTTGCCCCATATCAAACATTCGTTTTATTTTGAAAGAAAGAAACAAAGAGAGAAATCATTAAAGAATCTACCAAGTGTCATTGTAAAGATAGAGTAAAAAGAGGTAATATGTAGCTTAATATTCTTTAGAATTCTTTAGTGTCCTGTTATCGTTATTGATATTGAGCAAAAATACAAAATATAACACGTATTTTAAGGTACACTTTAAAAACGTGTCATCCACCCTTTATATTTGTATATTTTCTGTTTTTAGTATTTGTTGTTATAGCGTATCTAGTACTTGTATACTCTTGGGTTATAACGGCAACGGAAACAAATAATTTGTGAAATTTTCAGCTATCAAAGTGTATAAGAAACAGCCTGGTGACAGAAAGACACAACGAATATTTTGTAAAAGGCATTCGTTTTTATCTTTTAAGTACAGAAAAGATCGCAGTAGTATATTAATTTCATTCTTAGGGTACCTAACCCTAAAAATTATTGCTGCAATATAAATACGTTTTTTTAAGTATGTCAAATATGACAAACTGACATTGACATAACTAAATTTCATTCAAATAATCAAACAAAATTATACATATTTTAAATTTTTAATTCTATTACGATACTTAATATAAAAATAGCAATAATTTATTTAAAAATAATAAATAAATTTCATCAAACTCTTTAACAATACTTTTTTTGATCCTGCCATCTAACGGAATTTTGTTGATTTATTACTACGGATGGTAAGCTTGGGTTCATGTTTGGCAGAGAGAATGACACTAACGGAAACGGAAACTAACAATGTATACGTATACATGTCACCAACTTAGCTGTTCAGGTGGCCAAAATTGGAATTACAAGTTCGACAGCACTCTTAGGTGGCAACAAATCTCCACTAGCGACACTGTCAACTGAACAGCTAAGTTGTTGCACTGCACTCATACATGTGTATTTTGCTGGAAAAAATCACGCTGATATATCTGTTTTGCGATAAAAAATGTATAATATTAGGTACCTATTTCGCGCCCCAATTAGACCATTTTAAGTTTATGTTAAGTGATTACTATTTAAAAATCTTAGAGGAAATGGTTGCCAGTCTGAGAAGCATTTAGTATGGGGCTCGGAAAGCCTTAAAGGCAAGTCATACTACAATAATTACTTAATACTTAAAAACATTAGTCAGATAAAATTAAATAAACTTACAAATTTCATTAAATAAATATTCTTACTACACACATTAGCACTTGTTTGTCATGTTTATTAAATTTAAATCGAACCCGGAACCTTCTGGTTGGCAGTCGGCGTGGTAACCATTACGCCAACGAGGTCGTCAAAACGTGGTTTTAGACTAATTGTAAGCCATAACTTTAAAATAGTCCTTGGTTGGACTGGTAAGGGGGAAGGGGAGAGGGGACAATAAGTTCCGACCTATAAAACACACAATTTTGAACCAGAGTTTATTAAAATATACATTTTAAGATATATGGATATATCATACGCAATTTTATGTGAAAGCTTTTTTATTCAAGGATATTCCAAATCGTCAGCGTCATAATGTACACCGACTTGCATTCGCACTGCGTCCTCCAGTTTTGCCAAAATAAGGCTGTCTCGCCACGGCATACGTTTGGATTCGGTTAGCCCTGAAACAAAAGATCACACTATAACACATATGGAAGCAAGTTTTTGAGTATGTGTGTGTATGTTTGTTACTTTTTCATATTCAAAATGTCTTTATTAGCAACACGAAAATTTAAATACAAAAAATGTGCACCATGTCCTTAGTTATTAGGGCATGGCTAAGACTACTTAAAATTAATTAATTAATACTATATTTAGATCTAGTTATTTCCATTTAGATAATTATTCATTTCTAGCTACCACCCTCAAGTTTGTCTGTCGCCAAGCATCTATAGCCATGTATTCCAACAGGCTTCTTCAGAGCTAGTTAATCAAGACTAGGCGAGCTCCATCCTCGACCAGAGTGCCACTCTGACTCATGTGGTTACGCGCCTTCAAATGTAACTAAAATATTGCCCTACAAACGTTGTTCTAGACACTTCCACCTTCACTTTTAATAGTTACACCCTTGATAAATATATTTTTTTAACAATTTACCTTGTCTGATACATCTAGAAACTTCCAGGGCCTCGAAGACCAGTCCGGCGCTGTTACCGAAGTTGTACGGGATGCTTGACTCGTGAAGAGGGAAGGATGATTGTTCACCGCTGGCGTGGGTCAGAACCGTGGGGAAATGGAAAGGATCTTCCAGCTGAAACAGAAATACGTATAAATCAATCTTTTTGACCCGCAAAACAGAGTGAATCAGATAATTAGACGATATCTTGCATCCCTTTCGCCCCAGTTTTTATTCAAACACTTACTTTCAATCTATTTAAAAGCGAGTGTCGCTCGGTTGGAAAAATGCCTGCTTTTCAAACAGACAGCTCCTGGTTCGATCCCAGCCTTACACCAATGACTTGTTTTTCAAGTTATGTGTGGATTATTACCTATATCTAGTTCTATATATCTATCTCCTAGTGAGAGAAGTCATCGAGCTCCATCAGTGGGAACGTATAGGCTGCTTATTCATATTTATGGTACGGACGGCCAAGCTATGGAACTCCTTGCTGGAACCCCTGTTCCCACTGTACTACAATCTTACTGTCTTCAAGGCGAGAGTGAACCAGTTTCTTCTAGACAAGAGTGATTCATCGTAACCCGCAATATTACTTAGCATCAGGTGAGTTGAGGTCAAGCGCAAGCCTATTCATAAAATAAAACCGACACGAACGCAATGTAATCCTAAGGTGGCGATTCAGCGGCACACACGACTAAACCAAATTTAAAGAAGCCCCGTCTCTTTTCATCTTAGGTGGCCAGAAAGAGACGGCACGCTGTGCACCATAGTCAAACCAACTAAAATCACGTCAAATGTAGAAAATATAGGCGACTTTAGACGGCACTCATTTGTATCACCTCTAAAACTGCCTGCATATTCCATATTTGACGTGATTTTAGTTGTTTTGTCTATGGTTCAGAACGTGCCGTCTCTTTCTGGCCACCTAAGATGAAAAGAGACGGGGCTTCTTTAAATTTGGTTTAGTCGTGTGTGCCACCACTGGTGGCGATTCAGCGGCACTATAACTTACCGTAGCACGGCCTTTCGTGCCAACCACCGTAGCTTTGTTCCACAGGTTTATAGTCGCATCCATGTTGAGTACCGCACGTCTTCCGCCCTCATACTCCAATATTACTGTATCCACCAGATCTACACCGTCTGAGTTGAGCTCCCCGACAGCTGTGATCTTCTTCGGCTCGTCTTTGAAAATGTACTGAGCAAACTGCAGCGTATAGATGCCGATATCCATTACCGCACTACCACCTAACTCTTTTTTGCTGCAAATTTATAAATGGCAGAACTTTAAACGGGTAAATTATATACTACCTTACTAAGTATTCTATTAATTTTAATTAAGTAAATATAAAAAAATTAAATCAGGTCGAATGGTTCGGTCTTTAATGTTTTTTTGCATAGTCAAATCAATTTATACTATTGGCATTGATCTTCGTAATTAGTATTTCTATTGCCTCTCTATTACATTTGTATCCTCTCATCATTCTCATCCTTACGAATTTTTACCTTAAAGATATCACCCACTTCCAACAGTCCTTGAGCCTGAATCGCGTAAGACCTACCGTCATTCCAAGTTATTTTTATTGAGATTTACAGGACAAAGAACCATTACCTGAGCCTATCAACAGCAACAATCGGCACACCAAGATTGGCTTCCACAAACTTAATTTCCCCAAGTTTTCCTTTCTCGATTTCATTCTCCAGAGCAATATAAGCTGGCGAGAATCGCGACCAGACCGCTTCCATAAGAAACAGCTTCTTTTTCTTGGCGATGTCGATGAGACTCTTGGCTTGCTTGTAGTTCATGCAGAGAGGCTTCTCGCAGAGCACGTGCTTGCCGTTCTCTAGGAACAGCTTTGCCAGCTCGTAGTGGTATGGATTTAATGCTGAGATGTACGCGACATCTGCAAATAACAAGGCAAATGTTAAATAAGAAAAACATATGTTTGTTTATCTGTCTGTCTGTGATAATAAATAAGGCTGTAGACTACTGTCGCGTCGCTCAGCATAGTAATTATTCCAACTATTGTCACTGCAACTAATTGGCTATTGCCATTAGGAGTGGCTACACTTGGCAGTGGCTTAAACACCGGACTTGGGGGGCAGAACAGAAAAGTTGCAATAGATTACTAAATAATCTCCACTCGTAGCTACATATTTGCTTCTTTTGGGCCTACATATAAACGTTTCAACTTAGTTAAATGGATATACTTTTGTATGTAAGTATTAAAATTTCTTCAGTGTACGTTAACTTTATATGTACTTCATAGGTACTTTGAGTATTATGTAAGTAGGTAAAGTATTAACTGTATTTGTATTAAAATCAAAATTTCTACATAATGCCGTGGTTTACCTACCTTTAAATAAGTTCAAAGAGTATTCGTCTTACTATTGTAAATTTTGAGAAAATTCGGAACCATTTAATTTATTTTGAAAAAAATTATAAAACCGTTTAATTTTTTGAATACCGTGTATGAAAATTGTTCTCTATGGACTTTGTGTCTGTTAATAAAGATTTTATTATTATGAATTCAAATTAATTTCTTTCAGGATCAAGTCCCATATTCAAATATAACATAAAATTATGAAATTATTAGTAAAATAAATTGAATTGAATAATTAATAATACATAATCTTACCAATAACATTGCTCTTAGCCAGTTCTTCATACGAGCCAAAAGAGTTCGGAATCTTGTGCAGTTTAGCGAACTCTAGGGCTTTCTTCTTGTCCCTAGCTGCGACGGCTGCCAGTACCATATCCCCTTTACTGGGGTAGGAGTTGAACGAGTTACAGAAGTCATGGCTGATCTTACCGGCCGTCACAATGCCCCAACGGATACTCATTATCTGAAGGAATATACAAACATAATTAAATACAGCAGCCCGAGTATGGAAAAATGCCATTCGCAATTGATGCCACTGACAGTAGGAATTACCACCAATCTTAGTCTTAACTGAGACAAAAAATTGTGCCTAGAGGTCTGCCTTCTCATTTTACTACTTAGTACCTGGTTAACCGAGCTTTGCTCGCTATATATATGTATTTTTTTAATATGACATTTTCTAAAAACGATTCCTAGCAAGATCGATTTATTGCCCCCGAAACCTATATACTAAATTTCATGAAAATCGTTGGAGCCGATTCCGAGATTCCAATTATATGTATATACAAGAATTGCTCATTTAAAGATATAAGATTCTGTAACTATGGAAAATAAAACGGTTGAACGATTTTGAGAATAAATATTAATTTCAAGTAGCGAGTATTTCACACACTGCTGGTTAGCCTCATACTAAACCATTTCTAGTTTTTATTATGGATGCTAACACAATTGATATACTACATATACATACATACCTAATTACTTTATATCCATACATAACACCCAGACCGACAGCCAACAAATTTAGTTCATCATAAAAATGTTGGCCGTGCCGAGAATCGAACCCTCATTTTTACGGTCCGGCATGGTAACCATTCCGCCAACGAGGTCGTCATGTAACGTACTAACTATTACTTCTTATTATTATTATTTATTATTAAATTATTAAAAGCCTGTTTGATCCCACTGTTGGGCAAAGACCTCCCTACCCTTTTTCCATTTGTCCCTATCTAGCGCTATTGTGGACCAATCCTCCAGGTGTTTGTCAAGCTCGTCCCTCCATCGCTTTTTTTGGTCTGCCGCGAGGTCTTGTATTGGCCGGCGTCCATTCGGTTGCAACTTTTGCCTATTACTATTACTTCTACATTATAGAAACCTGTATAAACTGTAGTTGTCAAATTATAGACAAACTAATTGAGAGAAACCGTACCATTCCTATCTTTATTTATTTTATTTTTTATTTATTCATATATTTAAATATAAACATAAACCTACAGCATTCTTAATATGATGATTTGAAAAAATAAACATATATTAACTTTCGAAACTTAGTATACAAATACATAATAATATATATTTAAAATATTATTATTAAAACTAAAATAATAAACTCACCTCTTACACAAACCGGAGCGCTTGTTGTAGAAAAGAAGAGAAATAAACACTTTAGTTATGGTGCTCCAAGATAACATTATCGAACTCATTTTATCAGTATTTTATAAACAACACTTAACTCGAATATTAATAGTGGACATAAATATAGAAATTATCTTTACTTAACTACGTGCGTTATTATAAAATATTATAATAGTACTAACACATATGAACAGTATTAACACATAATATTATAGAATAACAGATCTTGCAATTAGTTATAAAAAAATATATGTATTTTTGTACTTATTTTATCTGAGAAACATAACACAATTTAATATTATGTAAGTTGTGTACTACTTATAATTACAATTTTAGTGATACTGAAAGATGCCACCTGAATAGGGCTTTATGATAATGCAAAAAAATCGATTTCACAAAATTTTTTAGTTAATTTACCAACTTCGGCGACGATATATGTATTTTTACTTACTTATATATTATAGTACAGTCCAAGTTGACTATGTTAAAGTTATGTAATATTGTATTAACGACTATTAACAAATTGGGATTAAGGAAACCATTGCTACTTATTAAGATTTGTAGCGCCTTTAGCTCGGCTAGCTAAAGTAATAATCTGACGCGATCATCGAAGCTAAGCAACGGTCGATGCGGACGGTATTTGGATGGGTGACCATGCACAAGACTGTCGTTCTTCAAGTGGCATTTTCATCTGGGCGGTACCGTGCGTCGGATGACACGTTGAATTATAGGTCCCGGCATATTTGTCTTAGTACAAGCAGTCGTTAATCCAAGTCGGAGGCCTTCGGGCGGCTTGAAAACTCGACACCAGATCTTGACCACTTAGCTCATACAATAAAGAGAAGACGATTAGGATTTTGAGGGAAACACCTTTTAGTTTATAACTATATTTATTAATACAAAATACTCTTATTACATAGCACCTTTTTGTATAACAGATATTAGCGCTAACACTTGCGTTCATTTTTATTTTTGTAGGTTTATCTACCAACATTGGACATTGTAAACTGTTCACGTAAGGCATTAATATTTTCGCGTAGAAAACGGTCACACTTACTTATTATTAAAAGTTGGAATGAGTCCAACAGTTTCGGTGCTTTCCGAGCACCATCTTCAGGGGCGAGTGTTACACGAACCGTCGCCGACGAGATCCGCGCACGCACTGACAACAACGACAAACTGTTGGACTCATTCCAACTTTTAATAACACTGGTCTACAGTGGTTTTGTTGCCTTTGATATGATGATGATTTTGGGTCCGTTTATACACACAATTCGTGAAAATATCAATAATTTTGTAAGATTTGCTCGGATTTTTTTCAACAAATGACTGAAAAATTTAATTTTGACGATAAATCGTTCAAAATTCAATTTGTAGAAATGAGCAAATTTAGTACTTTTACGAATATATTCGTAATCTGGGCACTTAAAAACGTAACAATTTGCGATGATAAACAGGGCAACAAAAAAAATTGATTTTTTGTAGAGCTGTGTAATGAATAAGTGTGACCGTTTTCTACGCGAAAATATTGGATATTGGTTAATAAGAAAGCTTGGTCGTTCAGGTATTTAATTTTTCTAGGATATTCCAAATCATCGGCATCAAAGTGAACACCCACTTGTTGTCGGACACTGTCCTCAAGTTTAGCCAGTAGAAGACTGTCACGCCACGGCATGCGCGGGGATTCAGTTAAACCTGAAAAATAAAATAAGATTAAAAATTGGCTGAAGCGCATGAAGGGTTCCGTTATCATAGTCCATTATCATTAAAAAATAATCTATGGAGCTCTCCTTAAATATTTGTATTTGTAAGATGAAACATAATTAAATATTCTGTAAATTGTAATATAAAACGTCAAATAATAATTCAAATATTATAACAAAAAATAAAATAACCAGTATATTGTACCCAATATACGGGTTATTTTATTTTTTGTAACCAAATATTCTGTAAACAAATATTAGGACACATTTCACACACGGCTGGCCAACCCCATTCTGAACCATTTCTAGTTCATGTTATGATAGCACTACTGATATACTACATATTTTATATAGATACATATTTAACACCCAGACCCACAGCCAACAAATTTAGCTCAGCTCAAAGATGTTGGCCGTGCCGGTAATCGTACCCGAAACCTTCTGATTGTCAGTCCGGCATGGTAACCATTACGTCAACAAGTTCCTTAATCTATGAATGTTTAGGGGGTCTACCCAATGTCGTTATAAAGATCAAGTAAAAAAAATGCATAAAAACTACGTTTTTTGTATTGGAGCCCACCTCAATTTTTTTTTTTTATATTTATACACAACTGAATAATCTGTGGAAATGTTAATTGTGTACTTATCTGTTACCGTTATTAATATAGAGCAAAAATCACGTAGAGAGTAGAAGGGTAGGATATCCTTATTTACCTGTGTTTCCTGATAAATATAACTTAGATTTTTTCAAGGCGAGAGTGAACAGATTTCTTCTAGATCAACGTGCTTTATCTTCGGCCACAGCTTTACCATTTACCATCAGGTGAGTTGGTGGCCAAGCGTAGATCTATTTTTTTTTTTTTTTTTTTATTAGGACACATTTCACACACGGCTGGTTAGCCCCACACTGAACCATTTCTAGTTCGTATCATGGTTGCTAACACAACTGATATACTACATATACCTACATACATACATATTATATATATTTAACACCCAGACCCACAGTCAACAAATTTAGTTAAGCACAAAGATGTTGACCGGGCCGGGAATCGAACCCGGAACCTTCTGATTAGCAGTCCGGCATGGTAACCTTTACGCTAACGAGTACGTCAATTAAAAAAATATATTACCTTCCTTAATGCATCTAGCAACTTCCATCGCCTCATAGACTAGTCCGGCACTATTATGAAAGAAGTATGGTATTTTGGAGCTGTGTATACACTGACTTTTCTTGGTTAACGTGCGTGAGGACCGTAGGCCAGTGGAAGGGCTCTTCCAACTGAAAGGAAAACAAATTAACAATAAAAAGTTGGGAAACCGACTTCAATTTAAAATAAAAACATGAATTGTTATAAATAAATTAGGACAAACTTCACACACGTATGGGTAGCCCCATACTAAACCATTTCTAGTTAGTACTATGGTTGCTAACACAACTGATACACTACATATTTTAACAAAAACCTCTTAAATCCATACCATCAATATGATATTTGCAAATAAATATTGTATGGCTAATAAGAACTATCAGGCGTTTGAAAATATTTTTATAATTTGATTATTTTCACATATTTTTAGCAAACTTCGGATTTGCGCCGACGGAAGTATAAGTTAACAAAAAAAACAATACATAACTTAATTTCGTATTAATTTTACAAAACATATCACACAAGGCATATTGAATTTTTCATTAAATGAGACTAAGGTGAATTCTTTTGTCAAAAATCCGGTGCTTAATTTTTTCTTTCATGGATAGGCATTATATACAGTGTGTGGCAGAAGCATTTCAACTAACAGTAGGATGAGAAAAGCGAATGTATGTTTGATTGACAGTTTCAGGTAACGAATTTTTAGAATAATTTGCCAAGTGCGAGTCGAGTTCACGCATAAAGGGTTCCGTACCATTATTTTTAAATAAAGCGAAAGTTTCAGCTTTAAGTATACCTATTACGGTTTCTGATATACAGTCTGGTGACAGACAGACAGCTGAGGCTTAGTAATAGGGTCCCATTTTTACCTTTTGGTAAAGATCACGACGTAAAAACGATAAAGAACATAAAATCCAACATATTACCGTAGCGTGGCCTTTCGGTCCAACCACCGTCGCTTTATTCCAGAGCTTTAAATTAGTATGTATATTCAGAACAGCCCGTCTACTTCCTTCATACTCCAGTACTATTGTGACCAATTTGTCTATTCCTTCAGAGTTGAGCTCCCCAATAGCTGTCACCTTCTTCGGCTCGTCTTTGAAGATGTACTGAGCGAACTGCAGCGCATAAATTCCGATGTCCAAAACTGCGCTGCCTCCAAGATTTTTCTTACTGGAATGGGAAAAACCATCACAAGTTATAATCAAATCTTTACAACTAGTGCCTGTAGCTCGGATAAGCAAAGTGATCTGACGCGATCATCGAAACTAAGCAACGGTCGATGCGGACGATGTTTGGATAGGTGACCATGCACTTAATATATTTCTTTTAGATTTATTTTGTTTGTTGTTATAGCGGTACGAAAAATAGATATCACGGTTTCTGATACACCGCCTGGTGACAGACTGACAGACAGCGAAGGCTTATAATAGGGCCCCGTTCTTACCTTTTAGGTACGGAACCCTAAAAACTTCAGATATAAGTAGATAGGTACTTAATTCAATAATATTTTTTTATGACTTTGAAGTGAAATGCACCGAACACCTACATATAAAAGAGTAGCAAATTAAGTAAGAAAGCAAAGTCCAAAGGGAACGAATTTATGTACATTGAAACACTTCTGTTTTACTATATGTCTATAGAGAGTGTATTTTGAGTTATTAAAAATTGTAATCCGCTCCGACCCTGTGAAGAAGAATATTCTATTTATAAAACTTATTACATCGTTAGTAGTAAGGTCACGAC
Source organism: Mellilla xanthometata (assembly GCA_035578125.1). Taxonomy (NCBI): domain Eukaryota; kingdom Metazoa; phylum Arthropoda; class Insecta; order Lepidoptera; family Geometridae; genus Mellilla; species Mellilla xanthometata. The sequence goes on from JAPUBQ010000007.1 coordinate 10,845,583, forward strand.
AATATGCAGTCGGCTTATTTAACCCAATAATTAATTCCTAATCATTCCATCCATTACGGTACTGTTGTAATCAATGATAATATCCCACCGATGGTCGATGTAAGCAATGTCTCATATTAGTGCTGTTCGCCTCTGCGGTCGCGGGACGGGGTGTTAGCAAAGGACAGAGCTACAATGTGACCGTGCGGTAGAGCAGGATGGACTCAAAAGAGTTGACTTGGTGTTTTAATTTTCGCGGGTTTGTCATAATTTCTGTAATTGACGTAATCCTGTAATTAACGACCTCCTTGGCGTAATGGCTACCATGCCGGACTGCCAATCAGAAGGTTCCGGGTTCGATTCCCGGCACGGCCAACATATTTATTAACTAAATTTGTTGGCTGTCAATCTGTTAAATATGTACCTATCTATATAAAGTATGTATGTATGTATATGCAGTATATCAGTAGTGTTAGCCAGCATAATCCAAACTAGAAATGGTTTAGTATGGGGCTAACCAGCCGTGTGTGAAATGTGTCATAACAAAAAAACCTGATTAAGTAATTTACGTATTACTCACTTTCAGACTGATTCATTTTATTTTTTTAAACATAAAACTAATCGCGTAGCACACTGCGCGGAAAGAGTTAGAGATGAAACACTAATTTATTTCGGACGAAGGGTTTAGCTTTGCGCAATCAACTGGGATATAATAATTGGTTGTAACGAAAGGAAGCGAGTTCATTCACATTAGCATAGGTACTTGCGGACCACCATGACGACCACTAGACAATCAATTTGCTATTCTAATTAGAATCTATTAAAGCCATTGAGCATCAAATTGCTTGCTTGTTCCACAATTGATATGGCCTTAATAACGTTTTACAACCAATTTTCTCGTAATATTTCATATACAGTACTTCGCAAATCTATTTGGCAATAGTAACAATAATTTATTGCAAACATATTATAATGGTACACGTTTGAATAATGCTCTGCCTTTTACTTTCGTTAAAAACTGTGTTGCAAAAAGCTGGGTCTTCCAGAAGCCGTACATAGCTTTATATGCATTGATAAAGTATTTTACAAACAAATTTTAAGGTATAAGGTAAGATGAGTAGTATTAAATTATCTGGTAAGAAGATTTACCGAATTATTGATACTGTATAAATAATAACTATAGTACTCATTTGACTAAAACATTTAATTCGAATATTAATATTCACACCTTTACAAATGTAAAGGTGAGAATATTAATAATAAAAATTTCGTATGAACTAGGAGACTGCGAGAGCTCTGGTGTCGAGAGTTTTCAAGCTACCGAAAAGCCTCTGACAACCGCTTATACTAAGACTAACAGCCGGGATCTACAATTCGATCAACGAGAAAGGTGAAATTTTATAAATAAATATTAGGACACATTTCGCACACGGCTGGTTAGCCCCATACTAAACCATTTCTAGTTTGTGTTATGGTAGCTAACACAATTGATATAATACTACGTATACATACATAGTGTATTTAGATACATATTTAACACCCAAACCCATAGCCAACAAATTTCGTTAATCACAAAGATATTGGCCGCGCCGGGAATCGAACCCAGAACTTTTTGACTAGCAGTCCGGCATGGTAACCATTACGCCAACGAGGTCGTCTACAAAGGTACCTAGATAAGAAAGTACCCTTATACGTACATAAGAACAATAAGCCTAGTGAAACGCTTTATCAGTAATTTCTATCATCAGCAAGTTATGCATAGCCATGTATCACTTGGCTGGCTACAGAGTATCCACGTGTCTATCGAGTCATTTTATCGCTAACGTGATCATGCAAATATTTGAACGATTTACGGTTGTTTGATTACTAGACATCTTATCTTCCGGCGCGCGCGCAGTTGTCACTGAACCGGTTTTCTAACTAATTCTAAAAAACGTGTATTATGTACTCGCAAATAGTTTGCAAAAAATATCTAATATATGCAAAGTTAAACCGGTTCTAATTCGAAACCCCGTCCTTTTATTAGTTACGAGTGCAAACATAGACTTGGGTACTACTATCTTCTTATATATAAAATTTCCAAGTCACAATGTTAGTTACCGTACTCCTCCGAAACGGCTTGACCGATTTTTACCAAATTTTATATGCGTATTCTGTAGGTCTGAGAATCGGCTACTATTTATTTTTAATACCCCTAAGTGAGGCAAAACAACGTTTGCCAGGTCAGCTAGTGCTCGTATAAATTCTCGCTAGACCATTTAAAATTATAGTATTAAAGGTACCCACGTCATTATTGCTCCTAGAACATACTAAAAAACCCCACTATTGACTTTAAGAGTTGTTGTGGTAGAAAGAGCGAACTAGGGTATAAACTTCATTTAGTCGATGTTCTTTTGCTTTCGTTAAAAACTGTGTTGCTAAAGGCAGGGTTTCCAATAGTTGTCTTATCTTGATAAAGTATTATACAAACAAATTGTATGGTATTAAGGTACACTGATGAGTAGTATTCATTTCTCTGCTGAGAAGTTTTACCAAATTATTAAAGCTGTAACTAATTTATTTGTACTCATTTGACTAAAACGGTTCATAATTATTATTAGACTAAATGGCTGGTGATATGGCACAAACACCGCTTCAAAATTCATATAAAGCTATAGGTATAATAAAGTTTGCATGCGTCACTTAACCTTGCATATCTACATGTCGGTTCATAATTTTACTAACAAAGATTGTAACTATCTCGCTAATTTTTGGTAGTCGATGACAAAGATAATTTATCAAACCGTAGAACCTACGTAAATACGAGTATAGAGATTCGTCACTGGTCAAGACTACGACATATACGCGACAGCAAACGGACTTTAAACAAATAGACAGATGCAACAAAATTTGCCCAGTTTATCCAAAGGTCCTTAAAGCTCTCAGTAAACAAATCATCGTGCATTGATGATGATGATGATGTCGTCCGCATCGTGTCCGACGATGGCAACCCTGGTTATTTTCTGGCGTGTGCTCGTAAGTGGCTGGCAAAACCAAACTTCGTTTTGAACACCCGGTCACATGCGGCGCAATACAGCTGACCGGCAGGCTTATTACCTATCTCGAAGCAGTAGCGACAGCAACAGCAGAGCAATAGCAGAGCGACAGCGATCGGTTGCAAATTGTAGATAGAAACCGTATTACGGATGGCTATCGCTCGCCTGTTGCGCTGCTGTCGCTGCATGCACTTTGCCCACGAACACTAGCGCCACCAGCAACCGAGTAGCAATAAGCGGAAACTAAAAACTGCATTTTTGACGTTATCTGTGGTAAATTTTATTATCTGTGGGCTGATTTGTTTACATCGTTCCTGTTGATATTGCTTCGATGTTTTAATTTTTTCTAATTTTCAAGTTGTTCTGTAAGCTTTGTAAATCTAAAAGTAAGCTATCAATCATTAAAATTACCCATAATGGTTTAAGAAGTGTTGTTTTGTCTCTATACATAGTGTTCTTGTGATTTGAGTGGAACATGGAGTTTTAGCCGAAGAGCTAGACGAGCTACTGCACCATCTAATGCCGCATTCCAGCCTCGCCAAAGGCGCGAAGCTTCTGGTACTGGTGGTGGACCAGCTACCCTTGACAAATTGTCGGAAACAGAAAGAATTCTGGCGATAATCGGTGAGGGTGCTGTGTATGGTGACAACCAGCACAGGGTGCCTGTATTTGTAAGCTTTACTTTCATTGTCCTGCTTTAATACTTCATTCCATTCTGACATTCTGTTATTTCACAATGAAATTTATTTATTTAAATACTATTGGTTTGTGACTCAATGATTGGTATATGTGACTCAATGATTCCAAAAATGTTGTCTACTTCAGCAATCTCAAACTCTAATTACTCAAAGTACAAGTATTATGAGTACAAGCATTTCTGAAATGGAGAATAAACCCTATTGATTGCCATGGCTCCCATGTGAATATAATATATTCCATGTATAACTAAGCTAATTTTTTCAATTTGATATGGCAGGAATTACATATGTATAAAATGTTAATTAAAGTGCAACATACACTATTAATATTATTTTGTTGTTTCCAGAAAGCCCAGTTCCTCAACGAAGGCAAGGGTCCAGAAACCAGAACAGAAACCGTGTCCCTAGGACAACTGTTAGGATTTATTTCAATGTGTTATCTCATAAAATTACTATATTTTGTCATCAACAACTGTCCTAATTTATTTGAACGTTTTACAGGCCCAAGAGTTGGTGAATCGTGGGTTGTTGAACTGGAGCAGAGACGAGTTGATGCAGAGAGCAAGCTAGCTGATGCCGCAGTAATAACAGCAGAGGTGGCGCGAACGCAAGCTGAAGCCCACCTGCAGACGGAGACATCTCTTTCTGTTGCACTGGCGCTCTATGAGCAAACTGGGATACTGAATAAATTATTCAATATATTGTCAAAAAATAAAACATGTTTTTTACTTGCCTTAGGTATATAACATTTTAATTTATACTTATACACAGTAACTAGTAGCATGAGACACATATTTATTAATTAAGAAACACACTGAACTACTCACTAGGTATATATTTAAACTACTAACTTATTCTTGAAAATAGATTAGCATGATCTCTGAGATTTCGCCGCAAACGAACTTCTCAGGAAGTTCATCTTTTCTCTCTTTGCCATACACAGCTTCTATGAGTGAGACAGTGCCATATCTTTGAAGCTACAACAAACATACATTTATTTTAGTATATTGCACATATTATAAGCTAAATTTATATCAATATGTACTTATGATTTTTGATTGCTTAATTATCCGTAATTTAATAAATGAATTGTAATCAATAGCTAGAAACTGCAACTTACCTATATTTTTATCGTAAAAAATCAGATATCATAGTATTTTTGGGTTTTTATTCAAAAATCTAAATAACTCCTCTCAGTAAGCAATCGGTAAAAAAACAGGTGCTGGGGTTGTTGTTATTTGACATTTCAAATCGCGCTGCTATCACTGTCGTATTGCTGTCGCGAGTGCTTACGTAATACAAAAATGCGACCAGACCAGCGACCGAATGCACTTTTTAGTTCACCGATTGTCCGGCAGAGGGAGACGTAGTGCTCGGTTGCTAGTGGCGCTGCTATTGCTACTAGCTAATACAAAATGGACGTTTGACAGCAATGATTGCGCGATTTACGCCTGTTGCAAACCTGTTGCGAGTTACATAATAAGCCTGCGGAACTATTATAAGTATAGGCGTAGGTAGGTTTCGGACGATTTTTACGAGTTATTAATAAACATCTCACCTGACTCTATCCACACCACCGATAGGTACACCGAAGTTCACCTCCACAAATTCTGGCACTCCAAGTTTTCCTTCCTCGACATCTTTCTCTAGAGCAATATAAGCTGGCGAGAATCGCGACCAGACCGCTTCCATAAGGAACAGCTGCCTTTTCTTGGCGAAGTCGATGAGACTCTTGGCTTGCTTGTAGTTCATGCAGAGAGGCTTCTCGCAGAGCACGTGCTTGCCGTGCGCTAGGAACAGCTTTGCTAGCTCATAGTGGTCGGGGTTTAGTGCACCGATATATGCGACATCTAAAAAGTACATTTAGAAAACATTATAATAGTAATGCGCATATCGCCGATCGATCTGAAATTTGGTGTACTAACGTATTTTGACCACTTAATCACGAAAATTGGTGCAAACGCCATTTTGAATAAGAAAAACGGAGGAGAAGCTGATTTCGTACGGTGAGCATTACTATAAAGTTCTAAATTCATAATTAGGAGAATTTCAGATCGATCGGCGGTATGCGCTCGTCGGAAGTACAGCCTTTATTTTTAACTGACTGTCGTTTTAAACTGAGTGTCTGCACAAGACTGTCGTTTTAAAAATGGAATTTTCATTTGGGCACTTCCGTGTCGGATGACACGTTAAATTATAGGTTCCGGCTGTAAGTCTTAGTACAAGCAGTCGTTAAGCTAAGTCAGAGGTCTTCGGGCGGCTTGAAAACTCGACAACTGTACTCGTCCACTTAGCTCATACGAAGAAGAAGAACAAGTTCAGTAAAGTATAATATGTACAATATAAAATAAACTTGTCAAAGTTTTGCAAAAATATGCTGCAAGTCCAACAATACTAACTCTACTTTACTTTCCGAATAGTAAAAATAGGAGTACTTTAAAACTTGCCAATTGCATCACTGACTGCGAGAGCCTGGTAAGATTCAAGGACCTTCGGAATATTATGTAACTTTGCGAACTCAGCCGCTTTATTTTTGTCCCTGGCTGCGACGGCCGCGATCACCATATCTCCTTTATCAGGAAATGAGTTCACGGCATTGCAGAAGTCGTTGCTGATTTTACCAGCCGCAACGATTCCCCAACGAATAGTCATCTGAAGAAAAGACGAGTCTAAGATAAGATAGGTTGGACAATACCAAACCAACCAGCACTGGATAGTGTGTCAGTGCCATGTTAGATGTCCTGCTGGGCTTTTTTTTAGTCTTAATAGGTCAGCACTTGATAACACATAAAGTGCATATTTTGTAAAATCACTGTCTTTGTCTATTTCTTTTAACTTTTCTGGTAGCTTATTAAATATTTTGACTGCCTTTGAGTTAGGGTTAGCTACCTATTACTTTTATTACTATTGAGCAAAAAGTACGAAAAAAGCATGTTTCCAGTATGTCTATATATTATTATTTTTCAAATTTTAGTTATAGCAGCAACAAATTCAGCAGCAAGTTTCAGCATTCTAGCTATCAACATTTCTAAGATACAGCCTGGTGACAGACCTGTTTTTTCTGATTTGTGTGATAGACAGACAGTGGAGACTAAGTGATTGGGTCCTTATCTTCTTCTTCTTCACCTTATCCCACTTCATGTGGGGTTGATACAGTATGTATGTGTCAGTATGGTGTGAACACAGAGATGTATTCCATACATCTCTGTGTTCATCATACATCTATGTTCATCCTGGCCATATCATCATTCACACAATTTATCCATACTTTCTTAGGCTGCCTCCTTCCTATCTGTCCGTCCACACTCATTCTCATTATTTTCCATGTGATATGGTCATCTTCACATCACATAATATGGCCATACCACAACAACAGTAATAGATGCTACTTTCAAGGTTCCTCTTACTACTCATTCCTAATTTTATCCATTAGCGACACACCACACATCCATCTTAACATTTGTATTGCAATCTTCTTTCATCCGACCCTTTCATTACCCAACACTCTGAACCATACAACACAACAGGCCTTATTACCGAGATCTGCCCCTTAGGCTTAAGGGGCATGTGCGGATCGCAAGTTGTTGCTTTTTTTTTAATAGGCTTACGTTTGACCGCAGCTAGCCTGATGTTAAGCTTGACTGTGGTCTAAGATGTAACACGCTTGCCTAGAAGGAACCTATTTACTCTAGATTTGAAGACCCCCAAATTGTACTTTGCAGGAAAAAGAGACTCAGGAAGAGAGTTCCATACTTCGCAGTTCTCACAATGAAGGTTGAAGCAAAACGCTGTAATCTGTCACCATATCATCCATCCCACATTCATTCTATTACTTACATCCCTAAGTAATTGGGTCCTTATACATAGGGTTATTACTTTTTAGGAATGGAACCCTACAAAAAGGAGGCAGAAATCTTACACACAAAATAATATGTACGGTAAATCTAATCTAATGAATTCTACTTACAATTTGTTCAAGTTACCAGTCACTACTAAAATAAAATATAGAGGTAATGGTACAATTTATATTATCATGTAGATCTAGGTTATCATATTGATTACAACGTACTGAGGAATTAGTATTTTTTGTATATTAAATTTTAACAAGCGAGCGAAGCGTTCTGCATCAACTGACCAAATCTTCATTCATCTATCAGTATTATGTTTCAATGTATCATGGTACACGCATAGATGCCATAATTTTGAACCTATCTGTACAAAACTCGACACAGAAATACTTATTATATATTATTTTTTTTAATAAACTGAATAAATTCTCCAATTAACAGGGTCTAAGATAATGACGTATTGGGTAAGATATTAGAGATAGAGCTTCAACAAAACACCTTACTGTATATAAATGAACTAACTACCTGCGTGATTTTATGCGGAATTTCTTGAGCTGTAAATATTATGTATTTACTTGAGCCCAACAAAACAAAATCAAAAGGCGGCGAAGAGTAGCCAGCTGATTTACGTCAATACAGTTTTGATTGACATTGACAAAAGAGCTGTCAACGCTTGCTATATTTTTTTTTGGCGTGAATATGGGGAAATATAAAAATAAACGAAACGTGAAAAATACTCAAAAGATATTATTCAGTCAGGCTATTGAGAGTTTATAATTATTATATCTTTTTATATAATTAAATTTACATTCAATTTAATTTACATGATTAACAATTTAATTTACATGATTAACAATTTAATTTAATATATTAGTATAAAATTACGTCCAATATAACATTATATTTAAATTAAATTAAATACACGTCATATTTATATCAAATAATTAATTTATTTAATGGTACCCACAACTGCTTCAGATAGCCACAGACATAAGCTCGTAGACGGAGAAACATAAGCTAGAACAGTTTATTGTAGTGACATTATTTAATATAGGAACTCTTTGATGTCTTCTCTTTTTACATTTTGGGCAAAAACTTCATGTTGATATAGAGATGTACTACTATGTAATCGATGACAATGTCCCCGTGCAAACTAACAGTATTCAAACAACTCGAATGTTAAAAAGCAGGTAAGGTTATTTTTATGACGTATTAAGGAAAATAAATCGATAAAGAAGTTGACTGTTTACCTCTTGAATAAACTAAATAACATATAGACATGTAATGTTGTCGTATTTTTATTTAAATGTATTAAAATAATAAATACAAATCTGTTATTGAATTAAAAATAAAACTCTGATCTAATAAAAATATATCTTAGTTTTAAGTCAATAACATAATTCTTCTAGAGTATAAATAATCCATATTGATATTTAAGTGTTTCACATAACGGTACGGATAATTACTTTTCACAGTACTATCCTGTTTTGACCGCTTAGGTGCAAATAATATTTTGTTATCCAAAAATGTATAATTTGCAAGCCAAAAAACAACTAACGAACATGAGGTAGGCTGTTTTTTTTCTCTTAATAAAATTATACAACTCCAATTGAGGAACTAAAATGCATGCATTACATAAAGCCATCTATGTGCCCTGAATCTTTCCTGAACTGCAATGGAAATACGTAATGCTAAATAAATTCATTTCATACATTAGTATCTAGATAGTATATTTTAGTCATTTACAAATATAAAACAAATATTGTGATTTGAGTGATGTCTTTCTCATACTTTGTACTAGATTCAATATTTTAATATGCACTATACAAAAAGATTGTATATATCGTTGATTTAGCTAATATAATATATAACCCAAACAAAAAGGCTGGTACAGTAAAAATAACAACAGATATTAGAAAGATGCTTTGAAAGCGGCATCTAAATCTTTGATAAGATCTTCGGTGTCTTCTAACCCCACTGACAATCTGATAAGAGAATCCGTGATACCTAGAGTAGCTCTGTCTTCTTCAGGTACAGATGCGTGTGTCATAAGTGACCTGAAATAAAAAAAAATGATTTTCATTTATTTTACGGTAACCGCCAAAAAAATAATTAGTAAAAGCTATTAAGTGATTGTACTCCAACCTTGGTTTCAAGAAAAGGAAGAGTCGTATTTCAAGATAATATTGATCGAGAGTGTGAAGAAAGTGAAAGGATTAAGTGATGATAGTTAACAATGAGGCGGGTGTCCGCTAGAAGATATTACTATCTGTGTCTTACCTAATCGGACAAGGTAAAGACACAATATTGCAGGATACCTACTCATTAAAATAGTTATTATAGTTAGAAGACTTACGGTAACTCAGCTAAACTTTCGTATCCTCCAAGACTTTCCGCAAGGGTAAAAAGTTTCATAGAACTGAGCATTTTTCTTGATTCTTTTAACCCTCCGGAATGGACAAAACTGAAGACTCCAGAATGGCCCGTCATTTGTTTTTTCGCTAGTTCATGTTGAGGATGGTTTGGTAGCCCTTTAAAAATAAACATATTTTAATATTGATGTGGGAAGTAACACAATCCATTATTAGTTACCGAAACTATTGTTAGTCGGTTACAGTTATTTGTAGGTAGTCGTAATATTGTTCCTACCTGGATGAAGAACCTTAGCGACAAAAGGATGTTTTAACAACCAATTTGCAATTATCAGAGATGATTTTTTGTGTTGTTCCATTCTTAGTGCAAGTGTCTTTAAACTTCTGTTTACGAAATAACAATCGATCGGTGATGGAACTACTCCCATAGCTGAAACAAAGAAAAAAACACGCTGATTTTCTTATAGAGACGTTATTGCGATTTACGATATTTTGTTGATTGTGCAGTAGATTTTCTGATGTGAGTTGAACAGGTCAAAGTCACATCAATAAACTCTTTAAAAAAAATGCATAGTAAAAAATATGTAGTTCCGAAATAAATACTTATCAGAAGAAAAATAGATATAATGCGGTTTACTTAGACTTAGATAAGTCAACCAGTTGATATTATAATTTTATTTACAAGGAGAAATAGTAAAGAAATGCCGTTTATCAAACTAAGTACCACTTCACTCCTCTCATGCTGCCGCAAGTGCGAGATTTTGGAATGACGTCATATCAAAGGTAATTGCAAAATCTTCAAAAGATTAATTTCACCTCGAAACACATCATGCAATCAAGTATTTTTCTAAAAAATATGAAAACAAATTTACGTAGTGTATAACGTATGCATAGAAATAATTGAGTCTAACTATTTCATAGATAAAACCCGTGAACACATACTTAAATACAATACGTCTTTTGAAATACTATGTAGTGCTTTTTCATCATGAGTTTTCCATGGCGTATTATGAGTCACGTCTACACAGCATGATTTGACGTTATTGACATTTTATACATACGTACTGACAACCTATTAATGTTAGAGTATAAACTCACCATTTTGCAGGAATCTCAAACGTTTCTCCAAAGCATCATCACTAAGAATGGCTGCTCCCATTATAACATCTGAATGTCCATTCATGTATTTTGTCAATGAATACACTACAATGTCAGCTCCAAAATCTAAAGGTTTTTGCAGATACGGCGTCAAAAAAGTGTTATCTACCACTACAATAACATCGCCGTGAGCTTTAGCTAGTTTAGAAATGGCTGCTATGTCTGCTAATTTTAGTGTAGGATTTGTTGGTGTCTCTATCCAAATCATCTGAAAATTAAATTTAAATATTTGTTTTTCTTGCGTGTTGGTAACAGCTATCAGGATCAATTAAGTATATAGTTATACAAAGAGCAGTTATTCTTAGATTATTTGCATTACTGACTTATCATCGAGCCTTATCTATATTGACATAATATTTCAGTAAGTCCGATGTTATTGCTGCATGACACAATACAAGCATTCAGATAAAGGATGTTTTGGTTACTTGATCAATCTGCTTCGCTGAATTGCGATAGGTTGCGGTTTATTACAAACATTACTTACGAAGAATCGCTTATGTTCTAGTTTGATACTTTTATGGTTATAGCAAATAAATATAAAGAAAAACACATTTACAAATTGTTTTAGAAACAAAATATTTTTAGACATACCTTCGTATTTTTTTGGAGCCCATTTTTAACTTTTTCTAAATCGGTAAAATCAGCAAACGTAGTTTGAATGCCTAATCTGCTAATCACTAATCTAAAAACAATATAATAATAATGAATGAATTAATAAATCAAAAAATTCGTAAATCTAGATTAGAAAAAAAGAAAACATCCGTAAATATTAAATTAACGTAAATATTTTAAACCAATATAGCAAAATTGTAAGTTTCAGACTTATCAAATAATTATTTTATGTAATGAGTTTTATGATAAACAAAAATATACCTTAACAGTCTGTTAGTGCCACCATACATATCATCGGAAGAAAGTATATGATCTCCTTGACTCAATAAACCGCAAATTGTAGTTGTTGTTCCCAAACCGGATGCAAAAGTCAATCCATATTTTCCTCCATCTAGCGCCGCTAGACATTCTTCCAGTGTATCTCTAGTGGGATTTCCTGATCGACCATATTCAAAACCCTAAAAATCCAAATGAAACTTCCATGTTCAACATAAAAATTATTTACAACAGTAGTTATTTAAGTAGATCCAGTAAGAGTAAGTTAAGAAAATTTATGATATTCTTTAATATTTGCGCAAGTATAGGTATTTATTGTCTGTAAGATATTTGATAATTTACCGTATGTTCAGCTGGTGCCGGTTGCTTAAAAGTTGTTGACGTTACTATAGGCGGAACGACTGCTGCTGATTTCCATTTTTCTGGATCTTGACCGACGTGAATGGCTTTAGTAGCAAATCCAGGTTTTTGTTCCAGGAAACCGTCGTTCGACATCTGTATATATTTTTTTTATATTACTAAATTTAATTTTAACGTGAGGTGTGTTTGTAATGATATAATTGTATTTATATTTCAAATTTATTATTAATAAAAGTATTTGCATAAAAGTTATATTATATTATTATATATAGGATAAAAGTTTTAAATTAAATAAACTCAATTACTCATGGTGTTTTTTTTCTAATTTTGAATGGCGATGGTGAGTCAATCTATATATATGCCATGAGCGCGTTAGGTATCCCGCGTGTGATTCCCGGCTTGTATAAAAACGCTCATTAAAATCAAGGTTACGTTACTGGTTTGCGAAATGATGCAAAATTTAAAAACTTTTCATATATTCTCATTTCATGATCATCGGTTGGAGTTGAATTGATGCTATTTTAGGAAACTACGTCTTGAGTCAGTAGAGTAAAAATAATTACCTTTGTCTATTCACAATATATTTCGCAAAGATTTAAATAACCTAAAACACTACACTGCCGTGCCAAACTGCCGGCTCGATCGAACAGCACTGAAGCACTGAAAGAAAAGGATGGGTTATGTCTTATATACCTACACGTTCGATTCGAATTTTTAGACCAACCCCAGAAATGGATCAATCGATGTGTCAATGACTTCATGCTTATCAATATTTCGATTTTGAAATGTAGTAAATGTAAATTATATTTATTCATTCCAGTTATTTTATGGTGTTCATTCAATAGTTTTAGCAAAAACAACATGCAAATAAATGCTCTATGTACAGCTTTAATATCAACTGTTCACAATGACTTCGTCTTATTCAGTTACTCAACACAGGTACAGCACTATGAAAATAATCATTTTTGCGCCAAAATAGTTGTCAATGTCAGGCTCTTAACTACTAAAGTGGCCGGTGGGCACAAGTAAATAAAATAGAACGTTGATTCCAAAAACTATTTCTCTGTATTAAAGTCTTTTGTATATGCATTAATTGTAAGTCTATTTCAATATGGTCAAAATAGACAGTAAACCTCTAAGATACGCACATGCAGAAGGACACACTGACGTATGTTTTTCTGAAGACGGCAAGTAAGTTTTTCCATATTTATGGATATATGTTCACGTTATATTAATGTACTTGTTGGCTAAATTATTAACAAATAGCTATTCTTTTCAGCCACATTATTACTTGCGGGCATGATGGTGACGTTAGAATTTGGATGGGTATAGAAGACGATGATCCAAATTCGCACTGTGTTGGCGAAAGTGCCATTGCTGTGTGTTTTAAGGAGAAGCGGCTCTATGTGGCCACCGATAATCATGCAGTCCAAGCATACACATACCCAGCATTTGACAAAGACGGTATTGTTACAAGATTCACAGCACCTGTGACACAAATAAAAACTACCAGTAAGATTGAGGTAATTTCAATACCACATAAGTTGTCATATATTTAACCAACTCTGACGCTAACTTACGCTATAGAAGTCTAGCTAATTTGATCTAAACTAGTTATATAATATTAATGAAGTATATGTATAAGCAGATTCCTATGAGATATATGCATTCCTTGCTAATAACTCTGATTTTTTAGGCATTAGGTTGTTCCTCGGAGAACATGGAAGCAAAAATATGTAGCCTTGAAGGAGGTGCTCCGTTGTGTGTTCTTAAAGAACACAAAGGGCCCGTCCTAAGCATTGCAATATGCCCACAAATGAAATATGTGAGCACATCATGTGGAGATGGGATGCTCAGGATAATGGATGTAGATACTTCTGAAATTGTCAAAGAGGTTTCATGTGTGCCCAAGATTAATACATTTTTTGCCGCCAAAGTTTTGTGTAAGTAACTTTATAGACTACATCCTAAATATTAGATAATGACACTGAATCCCTTCAGTGTCAGTGCATTTTATGGTATTGAAAGTGGTTGTAAAATGGAGAGAAAAAGAACAAGTGGAATACAAGCTAAACACTGTATTTACAAAGACAGTAGGTATGTGGTTTATCTTGTTTATCTTATGCAAAAATTTATTTACATAGGGCACATAGTTGAAGATTTTGACATTAACTGTTAAACAGTGGAGATTCCTGAGATTCACACCTAAACACTTCACTTCAACATTCATAGTTCACTGAAGCTTTGGGGAAGCATATTGAGTTTTCAATTCATTCACATTCACAGCATAGCTTAACAGCTGTGGTCAAATATGAACCTATGATATATAAGAAAAACTATTTATTTAGAAAAATTGTGATATTCTTTTCATGCTAATTATTTAATATGTGTATTATCAGGAACTTAAAATATATTACAGGATTACACATATAAATGTATAAATAAGTTAACTGGATGATTAAATAAATATTAATTAAGTAGAAGGTATTGTAATAATAAAATTATGCTATTATTTAGGTCGAATGGATTTTGAGCCTTCAGAAGGCAAGTACCTGGCATACCCAAATAATAGAGAGATCATATTACTGGATTGTGAAACTTGGGGTCAGAGGATGGCTTTCACACATACTTTGGTAAGTTGAAACTTTAATGTAGTATTTATGAACCTAAATTTTGTCTTAACTAATTTAATAGTTTTGTGTCAGTATCTTTTTAGAGACTAACATTGGTGGCGATTCAGCGGCACACACAACTAAACTAAATTTAAAGAAGCCCCGTCTCTTTTCATCTTAGGTGGCCAGAAAGAGACGGCACATTCTGAACCACAGACAAAACAACTAAAATCATGTCAAATATGGTGTGTGCAGGTAGTTTTAGAGGTGATACAAGTGTGTTCTAAAGTCACCTATATTTTCTACATTTGACATGATTTTAGTTGTTTTGACTATGCTTCAGAACATGCCGTCTCTTTCTGGCCACCTAAGATGAAAAGAGATGGGGCTTCTTTAAATTTAGTTTAGTCGTGTGTGCCGCTGATTCACCACTATTAGTTAGCATTCAGTAAGTTTTGGCGCCTATATCAGCACAAAAGGTTATCCCATGCCATACTTATCAAACTAAATTTGACAAACCTAGTCCCAGTTAAATGGGGACAACACAAAGTAAATTTAGTTGAATTTTTCTATTTTCAATTTCATCCAAGCCATAATGACAGCTAATTCCAATCTTTAGTCCTACAAATCTATTATCACTAATTTTAAACCAGACATTGCAAAAATATGTTTTTAATTCTTATCAATTTTATATGCCTTTCATACAATGAACTCTAATTAAACAATTGAAAGTTGATACTTTCAATCCCAATTTATGAGTCTTTGAATATTTTATTGTTGTTTGCTTTTTGCATTTATTTAAGGTCATTGAATTTGATTTATGAATTACATAATTGATTTGGTCCTGCCTTGTCTATAGTCTTACATTGCATATGTGGTCTTCAGGTGTACAAATACAGAGATAATGGATATATTGAGCGTTATGGTAGGTTTTGCGATTGAAATTGGAGGTTCATTTGATAATGGCATAATTCTAACCTATGGCAATGATATATCAGATCTCTTTATTGGGGCTGTCTGGAGTAAAATAAAACCTTAAAACACCTGCTATTGCATTGTTAGGCTATCAACCAAGCCAGAGATAGTGTTGGTCCAATGAAAATGTGTAAAGATAAAGGAACACACCAGGAACACTCTACAAGGATATATCAGACATACAAATACTTCTGCTTTACCAGACTTAGCCTGCGTCAATTTTGTTTCAGATCAAATGTGCAATATCTCAGTGTCTTTTCTCTCCTTGTGGGAAATACTTAGCTGGTAGTACAGTCGCTGGCCAGATAGCCACATGGGAAATAGAATCGGGCACGTGTATTGGCATCATAGAACATCCCACTTCACATAATGTCACAGCTATGGCATGGAGCCCTAAAGGTAAGATTTTTTTAATAGATTACATACAAGAAGAATGATTTAGATCATAATGGTGATTTCATGCGCAAACCTGCCCTGTGGCCACTCCTTTGAACCTGCTCGGATTGGAACCCCCAGGATTAATCGGCCAATTTAATATTTAACTATTTATTTTTGCTCAGGTCCGCATTTAAAATAAAATCAAAAATGTCTATAAAACAAGTATTTACCGATAGCAAGCTATTTAAGCAAGTATTAAGTACAGTAGTGAACAAATGTTGAAACTATTATTTCGTTTTACTAAGATATTATTCACAGTCGTTTGATAAAATAAATCACACAATAATTTTCAACAATTATAAATAAATACTGTCGTCATATTAACTAAACTAAAAAATATGTATAGTATTTTTTCGAACCAAAAAAATGTGTCATGCCTTAAAAATGGTATTTAAAAAAAAATTAAATAAGCGTAATACTGTATTCAAAATTTAAAAATTTTGCTCCATCTATTTTCTCTTTGACTGTACAAATCATCAAATTTTTCAATGGGTGACCCTATTGATAAATTTATCAATCAATCAATGCAAAATATCTAACTAATAATGGTTAATAAT
The DNA here is from genome assembly GCA_035578125.1 of Mellilla xanthometata. Lineage (NCBI taxonomy): Eukaryota > Metazoa > Arthropoda > Insecta > Lepidoptera > Geometridae > Mellilla > Mellilla xanthometata. The sequence goes on from JAPUBQ010000007.1 coordinate 10,862,503, forward strand.
GGGCGATTGATTCCGAGCTTCCAACCAGTGCCGGACCAATCGACCAAAGAACCGTATCGTCATGACGCGCTCTTTCGTATGAGAACTGATAAGTCAATGGCAAGAAAATAAATATTCTAAAGTTTCCAGGCAATGATATCATTCCTAAGATGTATGAAAAGATAAGCAATAAAACTTTGATTAACTAAGGCCAATGACTTTGCAATAGGTACCTACATTATAATGAGTGTACAACTCCCATGACATTGCATATTTTGCTTGGAGTAGAAACTGATAGATTAACGTGATACACAACTGTTATTCTATATTCAGCTTATATTGGTATTTTGACACATTTGATAGAGGAAAGCTATTGTATTCACGCGAATTCTTTATTGCCTCGTTTCATTGAGACGGCTGACTGATTTCGACAATTAAGATATCATTGTAGTCGTGCTGATAACCGGGGTGCACTACACTTGCTTAGTTGTTTGATATGAAAAAATATAAAAGAGGATTTTAGCCTTTCAGTCTAGTCGATCAGAAGATCTGCCCTCCTTACAATTTCACCAGGCAATTTTCGCCGCGTGCAAAAAAGCAAGAGTTTCAAGTGCGTAATGCCGGGCTCAAGATACTCTTGTGAATTTAAATTTTAGTAAAACATTGTGAAAAAGGCATGTTTTTAAACATTTTCTAAGGTGAAATAGTGAAATGGGATAGTTTTTCCCATACTTTATTGCTTTTACTAAATCTATGTTAAATTTCCATAATTAATAATTGTCTTATATTATAATTTCTTGATGATTATATTATCTAGTTATAATTTTGTTCATTAGCAGTTAAGTACAAATGAATGCATTAATAAATATATTTATTAGTATTATGGACTGTGCTGCTCTTAAACCAAGAATATCTTCTTCTTTATTTATTTATTCATCATCATCATCAATCGTTTTTCCTTGCAGGTAACGGAGTATTGGTATACTGTGACAATGCTGGTCAGTTAGGTTCACTAGTTAATTGTTATGGCAAGAATAGCACCACTTCAGGAGACAGTGAAGATGTAGAAATGGTGGAGCGCGACGGTTGTAAGTCAAAAAAAATTTACTACTTTCACTATGTTGTTTGAAAAAGTAATTTCGCTTATTAATTTCGGATTTGGGATCACATTTCGTTTAGAATCTATCATTGTTTGGTAAAAAACACTTTCAACTAAGAAAATGTATTTTTCTATCCGATTTATATCCAAATATCTAACATAGTATTCCTACAGCCTTCTTGAGAGCTAGTAACGCCATTAGGCATGCTCTATCTCCAGCTAGAGCATCGGTGACTCTTGTGGTTAAGTGGCTTTCTGGTCAGATGTCTATTTGTATACCGTAAAAAAATATAGAAGTGAAAATTGTAAAACAAAAAAAAAGTAAAAAAAAAACTAATTAAATTAATTACGTTTTTGAGAACGATCTATATATCAAACTTTGTAAACTGTTCACGTAAGGCAACTTAATAATTTCCGAAGAAAAACGGTCACACTTACATTATCATTAAAAGTTGGAATGAATCCAACAGTGTCAGTGCTTTCCGAGCACCATCTTCAGGGGCGAGTGTTGTGACACTCGCCCCTGAAGACCGGACCGTCGGACCGTCGCCGACGAGATCCGCTTGCGCACACCGGTCCGTATGACACTCGCCCCTGAAGATTGAGAAACTGTTGGACTCATTCCAACTTTCAATAATAATGTAAGTGTGACCATTTTCTACGCAGAGATCTTAAACAAAAGTACCGCAACTAGTAATCAGCCATTCCTTCCATTCAGATACCGAGGACATTGACGACATAATCCAAAACTATGAGAGTGACGATGACAACGGCATATCAATAGAGAAGCTCAAGAATGAGACGCTCGGTATCGTAGCAGCGAGTGAGGAGTCTCGGCCACAATCTCGCTACGATGCGCCGGCGCCGAGCACCGTGCCGCCGCAAGCGCCGTTTCAACCGTCTGCCACTCCTATGCATCTTGAACACAGGTAGCCTTCAGCAATCCTACGTAATTATAACTATGAAAGCGTGAGCTAAGTAGTGCATGGAAGAAGGGCATGAGGCCAACCGAAGAAGACATGGATGGAGTGTGTGAATGAGGACATGAGAGAGAAAGGACTGAATGTGAAGATGTCTGATGGAAGAGAGTGAAAGATTTGCTGTACTGACCCGACTTAAGCGGGATAAGGAAAGAAGAAGAAGAAAGTGTGTGTGTTTGTTACTTTTCACGCTCAAACGGACAATTGATTAGGCTGAATATTGATATAATTTTACCCACGTTCATCCGTGATAAAAAGTGTCCACAGTCTATCTAATCTGTTTCTGTAGAAAATTACCTCCTAATCGGTTCAGATGTTTGAGCGTGAAAGAGTAACAAACATCCATACATTCTGTCACATTTTCACAATCAAAATTTCCTCAAAACCGGTTTAGCTTGAGCGTGAAGACATACACACACAAACTTTTGCATTAATATTAGTAAGATATTGTGTCCAATAAAGAATTTACACGATTTTTGTATACGATTTTTGCTTAGTTACGGTTTCTTTCAGATACATGTGTTGGAACGACGTAGGCATAGTGCGGTGCCATGCGACAGAGAATGGTGAGTCCACCATCGATGTGGAGTTCCATGACACCAACCTGCACCATGGGATACATCTGAACAACTACCTCAACCACACCATGGCTAGCTTGTCCTCTACTGTGCTGGCATTGGCCTGTGAGACACCTAGGTAAGACCATAAAACCTAATTAAAATATCTACTTGGAATTTTAAATTTTAAATTTTAAATCCCCCACATTGTGCCACAATCAATATAATATATGTATTATCTTTGAAAGTAAACCCGCCGGCTATGTCCCGCTTGTGACTTGTTATAAGTTGACGACCTCGTTGGCGTAACGGTTACCATGCCTGACTGCCAATCGGAAGATTCCGGGTTCGATTCCCGGCACAGCCAACATCTTTGTGCTGAACTAAATTTGTTGGCTGTTGGTTTGGGTGTTAAATATGTATCTATATAAAATATGTATGTAAATGTAGATATCAGTGTGTTAGCAGCTACCATATTACGAACTAGAAATGGTTCAGTATGGGGTTAACCTGCCTGTGTGTGATATGTGTCCTAATATTTATTTGTTTTATTTAAGTTTAAAAATAAATGTTGTTAAATGCTGCGGAACATTTTTACGCGTTTCACCAGTGCCATTTGTGGTTAACTTAGTTTTACCTCAATTGGATTTTCTGCTAATAATATTACTTTACCAAAGAAAAGAAACCATTTATTTTATGATAGTGTATTTCATGATGAAAATATGTGTTATGTATAATTGACCGATCAAAACAAATAAAGAATATGCGTTATCAATTGTTCAGCAAAAACAACAATCTTGACTCTGTCCAATGGAACAAACAGAAACAAAAAAAGTCTAGTCTTTTGTTATGCCTCTCTATTATCAGGCATACGTATGCAAAATACATATTATATTTAATGGTACAATTTTCATTGTTTTAAACACATGCGATGGATGTTTGTAAACAAGGGTTTTCTGCGTAATAGTACGAGTAGATTCTATTATCGCTTTGCCATGATGAAATTAGAAACGCATTACTTTTACGACGCATGCGCCGGTGACCTATGTTCTCGCTCCACTTTCATTAGCAATTTAAATAACAATTTCACTTTGTATGCTAACTGTTGTTTTTATAAATAACTAGTTGACCCGGCAAACGTAGCCTTAAGTTTTGCCTTAAGTACAGTTAAAAACACTATAATTGATCAGTTATCGAGCGGGGTGAAAAATGATGAAATTACTAAAATGGCCATAAAAAATAGGGGTTGTTTATAAAGAAGTAAACATTTAGGTTTGTATGTATTTTTTAATACCACTGTATTAAAAAATAAAAACAATAAACTTAGTAAAAAAAATTTGGGTGAACCCTTATCACTTAGGGATATGAAAAATAGATAGTAGCCGATTCTCAGACCTACTGAATACGCATATAAAATTTGGTAAAAATCGGTCAAGCCTTTTCGGAGGAGTACGGTAACTAATATTGTGGCATGGAAATTATCTATATTAGAAGACTAGCTGACCCGGCAAATATTGTTTTGCCTCACTTATGGGTATGAAAAATAGATAGTAGCCGATTCTCAGACCTACTGAATACGCATATAAAATTTGGTTAATTATCTGACTTTATCTAACCTCGTGAACTAAGTCGGTTGAACTTGTTTATTTGGGTTCCTACTTTCGGCTATTCTTTATTACTTGAATTGTCCTTGGTCTCTACCGACGAGTGGCTCTGTGAAAAAAAAAACGTGTGCTTTTTTATTTGACTGTCTCTGGTTGGTTCCCGACTCTGCACCACAGACTTAATTTCATGTCTTGTGGATTTTCACTAGCTTTACGATGAATTAAAAACATCGTAAGGTAACCGACATGTTTGAAGACTACAAAATCGTCAACGTTGTCTTTCGTGGAAAGACATGAGAGTCCAGAACGAAAGTACTAGCCCAAAACTTCCCCAGTAAATAAGTTCTTCATAGAGTCACGACGGTCATCAGCAATGGGGAATACAACTCGAGGAATATCTTTTTCAACATTTAATAACTACTTCAATATAATTTAAGAGTTTACCTAAAAACGCACGAGTGGTAAATGGTTATTTTAAGAGTTTACCTAAAAATAAACTAGTGGTAAAGCACAAAGGGTTAAGTATAGAAAACAAGAAAAGCTAGAACCAAACGCTACAACTTTTTATTATAAGGATCAATCTGAAATCGCGTATCAAATAAGTTCGTTTAAGCGCATCAAAATTTTCTTTGTAACATAAAAACACACCATTGTATGCATAATAAAAAAATACCATTCACCATCCTACTAATGTTATAAATGCGTAAATTTGTGTGAAAGTGTGTATGTTTGTTACTAATAACAATGTAAGCAACGCGTTGCTTACATAGTTATTTAATAAATTGTTGCCGGAAATTCAAATTTACGTTCGTCCAAATACCTTTTGCTTCGCTATCACTAAGTCACGTCTTTGCTCTATTTTTCTAAACTTTCTGAGAATGTGTTTGATTCTTAGGTATAAAGTAAGCACGTTATTAGAAATATTAATCGTCATGTATATACTACATTCAAATCTTAATCAGGTATTGTATCAATTCTACCTTTCTCTTTGGACACCGGCTGTGGAGTGACGTTTTAACCAATCCTTATTTGAGCTTACAACTATTACCCCTTGCATTCTACAGCATTGGAAATGATGACAATTGGTTTATTGTTCATTATTAGATCTTCTTCTTCTTTACCTTATCCCACTTAGGTGGGGTCGGCACAGCAAATCTTCTTCTTCCACTCTCTTCTATCAGACGTCATCTCCACACTCAATCCTTTCTCTCTCATGTCCTCATTCACACACTCCATCCATGTCTTTTTCGATCGGCCTCTTGCTCTTCTTCCTTGCACTTCCATTTCCATACATCTCCTTGTGACAAGCATCTCCTCTCTACGCATCACATGTCCATAACTAACTACTAGCTAACCTTCCACTCTTTATATTCTCACTCACTGGGGCTACTTTCACACTTCCTCTAATGTATTCATTCCTTATTTTTCATTATTAGATATACGTTAGCAAAAAATGGTAAAAAGCGGTGTTATAAACGTTTGCATTTCAATCAATTCGATCCCAGCCCTACACCAAGACTTGTTTTTCAAGTTATGTGTGGATTTACGGGGAAGGAAAACATGAGACTCGGGCCTTCTCTCATAAGGAGAGAGATATAGGCCATAATCCACCACGCTGGGTAAGTGCGGGTTGGTAGATAACACACGTCTTCGGATATGATGGTCCTCAAACATGTCAGTTTCCTCACATTTTTTTGCAGTCTGATATGGAACGCAGATGTTTTCCACCGAGCCTACACTCATTTTTGATCGATAAACAAGCTATCTTTTATGTAGTCGATCAATCACGTCTTTCATTGTCTTCTTTTACGATTCCAATAAATATAACAAAAAAATTATAATCTACTAATTACATTGATGATTGTCATCTAAATATTAATGTTAGTAAATAGAATTACTATCGGAAGTACTAAATCTAAAGGCACAAATTGTATGTCTATTGTATTAATTTGTTACTCCTTCGTGCTAGGACATGAACTGATTCAAATTAAATTTAGCATTGTTTCTTTATCAATATCAGGATCACTTGGACGCCACTAAGTTAAAGATTAAACTAAGTAGTTAATATAAATTTTAAATATAAACCTTGAAGTATAATCGAATTCTTCTTCTTCATATGAGTTAAGTGGCCAATCTCTGGTGTCCAGAGTTCCCAAGCCGCCCGAAGTTCTCTGACTTGGCTTAACGACTGCTTGTGCCTATTGCAGCCGGGACCTACATTTTACGTGTCATCCGACCCGATAGCGCCCATATAAAATGCCACTCTAAAAACGACAGTCTTTTGCATGGTCACCCATCCGAACATTTTTTTTATACACTTTCACACACGGCTGGTTAGCCCCATACTGAACCATTTCTAGCTTGTATTATGGTTGCTAACACAACTGATATACTACATATACATACATACATATTATATATAAATACATATTTAACACCCAGACCCACAGCCAACAAATTTAGTTAAGCACAAAGATGTTGACCGGGCCGGGAATCGAACCCGGAACCTTCTGATTAGCAGACTGGCATGGTAACCTTTACGCCAACGAGGTCATCAACTTTCGTGGTCGTCATCTTTGTTTGCATCGACCGTTGATCGAATGCTAAGAAACTATATAGATTTTTTTAAAGAGTTTTCATTTGTTTCAGCAAACTGGTCTGCATATCCCTAGTGGGTAGCAGTAAAGAATGGAGTGCGTCTATGCCTGATACAGAAGAGATTCTCTGTGTGACGGCTGGCACGGGGATCGTTGCTTGTGCCACCAACGCTCGACTTCTCAGGCTGTTCACGGCTATGGGGACGCAGAGACAGGTGAGATAAATTGTTTAAACACTTCCACAGTTTTATTAAAAAAGAACTGGAAAATTTTGACCTTTTTAACGTTCCTTACCTAAAAGGTAAAACGGCACCCTTTTCACCGTTTAATAAAATAAAATAAACAAATAATAGTTAAAAAAAAAACTAAAAAACACGCTTATCAAATTAGTGTATTGTCATCAGTCCTCAATAAATCTACAAAGTTTGAACGAAATCTGGCCGTTTAAAGTGGGTCATCATCGCGCCCAAAGAAGTCGGTTACAAACAAACATACATGTGAAGCTAATATAAAAAGCGTGTAAAAAAAATAGTAATACTATTACTATTTATTTATTTTATTAAAATAAATTACTATTATTAAGCCTACGCCTGTGTAAGTAGTATAATATTGGGCATTCTGCCCCACCTTGTTGCTCGGCAAAACTCCGTTTTGCCATCGCAACATCGGTGTTGCAGAATGCCCAATATTATACGTTTGACATGTTGAATTGATTTCAAAAATATTTTTTCATTGTATTTGTCAACGAAATAAATCTTAGAACGCCGTCGTGATAACGCGCTCCAATTCAACGATCGATCATTGAATCTCGGCAAAACTCCGTTTTGCCATCGCAACAACGGTGTTGCAGATTGCCCAATATTATACTTTGGACATGTTGAATTGATTTCAAAAATATTTTTTCATTGTATTTGTCAACGAAATAAATCTTAGAACGCCGTCGTGATAACGCGCTCCCATTCAATGATCGAATTAACGCGTTTGCGTCTCATAGTGGTGGTCATAAATGTTTGTGTTTATATTTAATTTACTCATTATAAATCAAACCTACGCGCATTAAACATGAAATTCGTTAAACAGCCACAATCATTAATGATAAACACAATATGTGACAATATTTCTAAGAACGTCATACGACATGGAGAATTATTACCTAACTCAATTCGATGCATTATTTGTGGACCGTCAAGTTGCGGAAAAACAAATTTATTAATTGGACTTCTTATACACGAAAATGGTTTAAAATTTCAAAATATTTACGTTTATTCAAAAACTCTACACCAACCTAAATACATGTTTTTGGAAAAGGTTTTACAGCATGTGCCTGGCGCATCATTTCACAAATATCAAGGAAGTGAGGAAGTTTTAAAAGTTCAGGATGCTAAACCTAACTCGGTGATTATATTCGATGATGTTGCTTGCGAAAATCAAAATAATATGCGTGATTACTTTGCCATGGGTAGACACAAGTATATCGATTGTTTTTATCTAAACCAAACCTACAGTAAGGTACCAAAACAGCTAGTGAGAGATAATGCTAACTTAATCATACTATTCAAGCAAGATGATATTAATTTAAAACATGTTTATGAAGAACACGTTAACACTGACATGAGATGGCTTGATTTTCGTGAAATGTGTTCTAAAATATGGAGTGATGAACCTTTTAGCTACGTTGTGATTAATAAAGATTGTCCTAAAAATAATGGGTGTTACAGAAACAAATTGGACACTTTCGTCGTTTTCGATTAATAATTCTATATAAATACTATTGCAATATCTGAATCATATTTAAAGACCATTATCTTCTCTAAGTATTTATTCTATATACAACTCTTACTCGAATACAACCTTTTTAATATAATGGAAACACAATTAAAAAGACAAATTGTTGATGCGGCAGAAGCTGTCAAAAGAAAAGTGCGAAAAATGAGAGATTTTGAAAATGATAAAAATCAAGCATTGGATTCAGTTTTTAAGCCCGTAACAGAACCTCTTAACCTTATAGCTAAGAATAGTAAGCGAGCCAAAAGTATTTTACCTGACACCAACGAATATATAAATATTCCTTCTTTTGACAAACGAATATTGGAGGATGACATTAGTATAAAAAATCATAATGCTAGTAATGCAGATGAAAATGAACCTGATAACGTTAGTAACACTTCGTATGAATCATTTGATAACAATGAAGACAGCTATATATCTTCCTGGTCAGTTTGTACAGAAGCGCCGTTAGATGTACCATTTGGTGTACGTATTGTAAACAAGAAATTAATGCTGGGTTCTGCTTGTGTAACTATTAACAACGATAAAATCACAGTGATGGGTCATGCATACCGGAAAACTCCCGGGTTGAAAGAGTTATTGTTCAATAAAGAAGTAGATTTAGACTTGGTAACTGAAAGTGATTTGTTGAATTACAAATCGATGCTGATCGATACAAATGCTCATCGTCGAGACTTCGACAGCTCGAAGCCAATCAAAAGTAATAAAGGTCAAAAATATATGCAAATTATAAAGCCACTTTTTACTCCCCAAAACACATACCAAGGTGGCAAATATAAAGGAAGAGGTTTACCTATGACAAAAATGTGGAGGAAAAATGTAGATTTCATATACTGGGATGACCCTAATGAACTAGTAGAGAGGTTGAAATTATTGATTGCTTCCAGAGATGCCGGTAACACAGGATTAGATAATGAAATTATATCTATTATTGAAGAGTTACGTGAAAATAAAATTATTAATAAATAATTGATATAAAGTGTGTTTCATTCATTTTACTATAAACCTTTATACACGAAAGACATCAAGCATGAATGTAGATAAATTTGGACACACCATTCATAAAAGATTACGTTTATCCGAAATACTTGAGTATAATAGTAATGCTTTAATACAATCTGAAAATGGAGATTATAATTTGAAAAACTCTAGACTCAGGGGGGTCAGATTACCTTTAGAAGCAGACGATGCAGTTAACAAAGAATATGTCGATCGATTTAAAGACAACCTAATACATGAACTTAGACAATTGTTTGAGGCACAACGTACAAGAATCATAGGAGATACTCAAAGTTCCACTGAAAAGACTTTAAAAGCCGGGTTATTAGAAATCTTGACTCATTTAGAAGACAAGTTTTATACGAAAGCAGAAGTCGATAACTTTTTTAAACTAAAAAAATCAGCATAATGACCAAACAAGAGATTGTAAATGAAATACATAGAATGGCAAGGAAAAATTATCCACGTCGCTCTGTTATACTAAAAGGTATTGATGATTTATGGCAAGCTGACTTAATAGATATGCAACACGTGAAAAGTTACAACAAAAAATATAGCTATATTTTAATAGTTATTGACTGTTTTTCAAAATACGCCTGGACAGAACCACTAAAATCGAAAAATAAGGATTGTGTTACTCACGCTTTTAATCGGATACTCGCCAAAAGCCAACGCAAGCATATCCACTTACAAACTGATTTAGGAACAGAATTTTATAACGCTGAATTCCAAACGTTAATGAAAAAATATCATATTAATCACTACTCGTCTTTTTCTACTAAAAAAGCGTCAATTGTAGAGAGGTTGATTACAACTATTAAACATAAATTATTTAAACGGTTTAGTTTTAATGGAAATTATAAATGGCTTGGTTCAGAATTGGAAGATATAATTTACATGTATAACAATACAAAGCATCGTACTATAAAATGTAAGCCTTGTGATGTTAATAAACATAACGAGTATACAATAAGAAACAATATAAAAAAAACAGTAAAACAGGTATCCAGCTCGAGAAAACCTAGGTTTAAAATTGGCGATAAAGTTCGTATCAGCAAATACAAACATATTTTTGAAAAAGGGTACACACCCAATTGGTCAACTGAGTTATTCACTATCAAAAAGATTAACAAGACTATACCTGTGACTTATCATATAGAAGATCAACGTAAGCAACGAATATTAGGAACTTTTTACGAACAAGAACTTCAAAAGTCTAACTGTCCAAACACTTATTTGATAGAAAAGGTATTAAAAAGAAAAGCTAAGAAACTGTATGTGAAATGGTTGGGTTTAAGCAAGGAAGAAAATAGTTGGATTAACAAAACTGACATTGTAGGTTAAATTAAAAAGTATATTTAATATAAATTTAGTTATAATAATTTCATTATGATTTAAACAATGCAAGGTGGTGGACTTGTTAATAATATAATTAATAATCTGCCTTTTGAATTACATTTGCCCGGTTACAATTATTGTGGTCCAGGCACTAAACTTCAAAAACGATTACAACGTGGTGACGTAGGCGTGAACAAGCTAGACGAAGCTTGTATGCAACACGATATTGCTTACGAAAATCATTCAGATTTATTAAATCGCCATAAAGCAGATTTACAATTACTTAACATGGCTAAACAGCGGCTAAAATCTAAAACGGCAGGAAAAGGAGAAAAACTAAGTTCGTGGTTAGTAAGTAAAGTTATGAAAGCTAAATTAAAATCAGGTGCCGGTATTAAGAGTTTCAACCATCTCTTGTCAAAAATAAGATCTAAAATTAAAAAACTCAAGCCAAAAGATGATAAATCTTTAATTACCACAGCTCATTTGGTTGCAAAAAAAATTGCCAAGAAAATCCCAAATATTCGCATACCTCGTGTTATACCCGTACCAAAGACTGGAGGTATTCTACCCTTAATCCCTATATTTGCTGGTTTATCCGCCTTAGGAACTTTGGCTGGTGGTGCAGCAGGTATTGCTAAGACAGTTAACGATTACAAAGCAGCTCAACAAAATTTGAAAGAAACTGAAAGACATAACAAGAGTATGGAAGCTTTAGCTTTAGGCAAAGGTTTATATATTAAATCATATAAACAGGGTAAAGGTTTGTTTATAAAATCTGTAAAAAACTAAATACTAAGCTACCTAAGCGTGCCCTTACTAACATAGATATTCGAAAGTATGCTAGAGACATCCCATACTTTCGAGGAGTATATATGAAAAATCAGCTACCGGGGAAGCCAAGAGACATAGAATGTGGTGTCGTTAACTTAGACAAATCCATAAATGAAGGTACGCATTGGGTAGCTTATGTAAAAATAAATAATTATTGTGAATATTTTGATAGCTTTGGAGATTTAAAACCTCCAACAGAACTTATGAGGTATTTTAAAAACAATAAGGTGTATTATAACTACAAAAGGTTACAAAAGTTTAATACTGTAAATTGCGGACACTTGTGTTTGAAATACTTAAGAAATTTTTGGAATAAAAACTATAAATCATATGATCGTCTTTCATTTCAACCATTTGCAAAATGTCTCTCACCTTGTCGATTACAGGAAATTCCTCAGATTTATCTACCTACTATCCTAACTCTCTGCAGTTATATGGTCAGTATGAATGTGCGTTGTTACATTTTTCAACATTTAATTCTATTCCAAATATTGATAAAAGAAATAACAAGCTATATTATGGATCCAATCAAGTTATTGAGATACCTGAGGGCAGTTACGAATTGCAAGATATTAGCGATTATATAAAATCTGAAGTAAAAGAGGCCACAATTAAATTACAGTGCAACAACAATACTTTGAAAACTACTTTATATTGCACTAAAAATATAAATTTTGACAAAGAAGATACGTTTGCTAGTATATTGGGATTTAAAAAGCAGATTTTGAAAGCAAATAAATGGCATGTGTCCGAGTTTCCAGTTAACATTTTGCCTACAACCGTGATCAGGATCGAATGTGATATTGTGAGTGGTTCGTACATAAACGGAGAACCCAGTCACATAGTGCATGAATTTGCACTCAACGTACCTCCAGGATATCGGATTATAGAAATACCAAAAAACGCAATATATTTTCCAATCAATCAGAATAATATAAGCTGCATACATATCCGACTGTTAGATATAAATAATAGTTTAATAAATTTGCGAGGTGAAGAAGTGCAACTTTATCTACATCTTAGAAGAAAAAATGATTGACTACAATAAATATGAATCGCAACAAATTAAAAACAACAGTACTTCTCAAGCTATCAAGCAAATAAGAGCTCGCTCTAATAAAAGAATAAAATTAACGGAAGACAATAAACTATTTCTTAAAACAATTGGCTTACTAAAATGAATATTTTAGATGTTTTGTCCACTCCTACTTATGACAACACAGTCGAAGGAATAGAATTTCATTCATACAAACCTTATGTAACAAGTTTTAATAGAAATGATGAAATTAGAATTCCTATAAATCAGCAAGATCTATACATACTACCATCAGCCAGTACCCTGTATTTAGAAGGAACCGTCATCGTCAAGAAACATGATCAAAAAGACACGGCTAGTAGTGTGCAATTTACAAACAACGCTTTGCTCTATTTATTCCAAGATATAAGGTATGAACTAAACGGAGTGGAAATTGATAAAATAAAAAATGTCGGTATTACTACTACAATGAAATCGTTACTATCGATGAATGAAAACGAATCAAAAATATCCCACGCTTGGGGTTGGAATATCGATGGTATAAAAAATGTAAATAATGGTAATTTTTCTGCTTCCATCCCACTTTGTAATATTCTAGGTTATGCCGAAGATTTTAAGAAGGTTGTTATAAATAGTAGACATGAACTGATATTGTTACGAAGTAATACTAACTTAAATTCTGTAATGCTTAACACAGGTGACGTTATAGAAGACGTTCAGATTAAAAAAATCATATGGAGAGTACCACATGTTAAAGTTTCAGACAAGGAAAAGATTAATTTACTTAAAGTCTTAGAGAGAGATCGTTCACTACAAATGATTTTTAGAAATTGGGATTTGTATGAATATCCTGCTTTGCCTAAAACTACAAAACATACTTGGTCTATAAAAACTTCATCGCAAATAGAAAAACCAAGATATGTAATCATTGGTTTACAAACGGATAGAAAAAATAGCCCGTCCGCAGATATGTCGCGGTTTGACCATTGCAATATTCGTGACGTTAGAGTGTATCTAAATTCAAACTATTTTCCATATGAGAATCTAAATATAAATTTTGCTAATAATAATTTTGCTTTATTATACGAACAATACACAAGATTCCAACAGTCGTATTATGGACGTCGCTCGGAACCTTTATTAAGTGAAAAACAATTTAAAGAGTTAGCACCATTGTTTGTAATAGATTGCTCAAGGCAAACCGATAATTTGAAAGGAGGTCCGGTTGTAGATGTGAGAGTGGAAATTGAAAGCAATACGGATATACCAGATCGGACTTCAGCATACTGTCTTATTTTGAATGACTGTATAATTGAGTATAAACCCTTGAGCAATACTGTGAAAAAAATATCATGAATCCTGATACTATTATATTGGATGTTCAAGGTTTTAAAGACCTGAATAATAATTTTATTATCAAAGAACTAGCGGTGGCCACTCAAGAGCACACACAAACGTTTTTAATCAAACCTCCGTACATGTTTAAATACTTAACAACTGATGAAAGAAAGCAAGTCAAATGGTTGGAAAGAAATAGAGGTATTTACTGGAGCGAAGGATATATTGACTACAGAGAATTCCTACGTATAATCGTACCTTATCTAGAAAATAAGAATATTGTTGTCAAAGGTATCGAGAAAGTAACATGGATAAAAAACTTGGGTGTGAAGAATTGTAATATATTAGAATTAGATGAAAGGCAATGCCCTAATTTGTCTATACTGCATAAAAAATATAGTGATGTTAATAATAAATTAAACTGTTATAAACATTAAAATCAGTGCGCTCTCAAAAACGTGTTATGTTTGAAAAAGCATCTTGAAAATAAATGAATTATGTACCTATTACCTATGTAATTAAGGCAATTTAATTCTAACTACAAATTTCTACAATAAGTTTAATACATGTAAAAAATAAAAAACATTGCATACAAATATTATTTTTATTTTATTTCACTAAAACACACTACAAATTAAAAATATATACACATATAGGTAGGCACTATACTTAAAAAATAGGTATTAAAATCTAAAATCATTATTATCTATCAAAGTTTTAGAAATTTTCTTAACTAACGATTCCGTGTCATCCATTATGCTGTCAACAGCATCTTTAACTATGTACTGGGCATTTAAAATCACATTTTCACCATCACTGTCACTATCTGGATTGATTGCTGGATCACTTGAAGACAGTGCGACTCGTTGACGAATACTCATTTCAATATGTGAAAGTTTATATAGCAAAAACTCATAGCTACACGCTTTATTAAAAATCGATGCTCATATAATTCCATCTCATTCAATTTGATTCTTAGTAGGAAAAAATAATAGACAGGTTTCACAAAAGTATAATTGACCATGGTGTTTGCTTATCTGACTCCTGACAAGGCGAGAAAAGTTGGTAATTAAACAAAAATGTGAATCAGTATTATTTTCTAAATATAATAAATGGATACTTCTAGATTTTTTGTTTGATGTTTTGTACAAGGGTCCGACTATTATCTTATTATTTTTCAATCCATAAACATATATATTTAAATGTGAATTATTTTTCTCAAACACCGCTATATCTTGAAATGTGATTGGAAACGATAAATTATTGACATTTAAAACTTCTCGGAAATGAGGATAAGATGAAACTCTCTCTGGATGATGCTTTGTAGGGTACAAAGCTGTCACAATACACCATAAAAAGCAATACACGTCATTGTTTTGAACATTCAAACAAGCCTTTTTATTCATAATATATTTTGGCAAAGGAATAAATTTAGATCCGCTGAGAGGCTGATATTTACTAATATTTAATTCTAAATGTGAATTACTCAAAAATGACCACCCGCTATCTCTGTCCTGAAATTCTTCAATTTTTTTCAAGAGAGTCTCTACTGCTGGTTGAAAAATTGAATTGTAGTTATAATGTAAATGGATGGTAAAATTTTTAGTAGAAAAGGATTTTAACGCTTTTTCATCATTTTTGAATAAAAGAAAATAAGAAAAAAGCTCAAAATTAATTTTGACAGAAGTATGTTTTTGAAGCGACTTATCTATTAGAGATTTCACTTGGTTACTAATATTATTTAGAAATGTTTCAGGGAGATTATTTACTTCTTTGTTCGTTGCGATTATTCTATAACTTGCGATTCTTCTCTTGAAAGAAGAAGTTATTAGTTCAACATTGTCATACAAAAACGTTTTAGTGCATGTATTTAGTATTTTAGGTGCGTCTAAGTAATACGACCATGATAGGTAAATCAACACCGGATACGAAAATCGTGTCGAAACTTAGGTACAAGGAGTAAGCATAAAAATATTGCGCGGGTAGCTATTTTGTGCAGGGGTGACGCGCATACACAATTCGCTGCTTTAAATTAATATTATATTAACACGTGGCTATTGAAATGATTTGATTATAATAAAGACAGATAAAGCTATAGAATGTTTGATTACTTGATTTAATATGTAATCGATACGGTTATACTACAACGATTAAAAAAAGTATATTGCTTTCGTATATTAACTCCTAATCAATTAATAGAATAATCGTTTTTAAACTAAAATGGGATGTACTTGACCACAAATTGCCTGATGGTAAGCAATAATGCAGTCTAAGATGCCACCAGATCAGATCAGATGAGATCGGTTACCATATATTACGATTATAATTTAAGAATCACTTTTCACAATACCTAGAAATAGGTTTACATATTATTATCACAATTTGCTTATTACGCACTATGTAGGTATTGACAACCCTAACACTTTCCGTTTTTTGGCTACAGCACAATAAATTATTTTTGACAATTCTTCAGTTTTTGATCGAGTTTAATGCGGCTAAGGAAAAAAGTCGTGTATTACAGTAATATTTAATTATATGAGCATCGATTTTTAATAAAGCGTGTAGCTATGAGTTTTTGCTATATAAACTTTCACATATTGAAATGAGTATTCGTCAACGAGTCGCACTGTCTTCAAGTGATCCAGCAATCAAGAAGTAATCAAAGAAGAACTCCGCTGCCATCTTCATCAACGAGTCGCTGCCACCGGCTTCAAGAGATCCAGCAACCAAGAAGTAATCAAAGAAGAACTCCGCTGCCATCTTCATCAACGAGTCGCTGCCACCGGCTTCAAGTGATCCAGCAATCAAGAAGTAATCAGTTTCCAAGAAGCTGTCTCCCGTGCTTTCCTGTGCTGCACACTCCGACCTCGTAAAATGTAAGTACTGTAGTGAAAATAAGGTATTTTTTTTTAATATAACACTGACGTATTTTAAAAAATAAGTCTGTACTAATTTTAAAAGTCTTTTAATTTTGTTAACATTTTGAAAACTATTTTAATGCATTGATCATTATTTTGTATTTTCATTTTATATTGGATGCATAAAATTGTTGTTTGTCTGACTTCTAAGTAAATGTATTTTGTGATTGATTATAGTCGTATGGATGTCTACTGAAATAAAAATTTGTATTCTAAATGATATATTTATTTTTCAGGTCTGACTCTGAGAGCGATTACTATAAATCAACTTCAAGTATTGAGAAGAACAAGGCGACTCCAAAATCCGCAGGCGACAATAAGAAACGCAAGCCGAGGTCATCGAATTCAGCTCCACCGAGGTAAATAGCACTTTTACTTATATTCTTATAATCATTTCCCTGTCCAATGACCAACTTCTCAGCTTGCGGCAATTGCTTTTGTTAGTATTGATTAAATGTACTTATTTATTTCATATTTACCTTTGAGCATCTCCAACTGTAAGCAAAATCATATTCTAGCTATACTAATTTACATTTAAATAAGCAGTCAGGTTCTCACCTTACAAAAACCAGATATTTACCTACTTGTGTTCATGTTAAACACATAAATACAATTTAACATTTAATTTTATTTTTTGTTTCAGTAAAAAGCCAACTACGATTTATGATATCTTCGGAGTCAGAAACCAAGACGCGGACACAATGGCGGGTGAAGACGGACAGCACCAGCTGACATCGTACTTCGTAAATCGAGTGGGCAACGGGTGCGAGCGGCGAGTAGCGGTAACTGAAGGTGAATATTACATCGATGTCAAGGTGTACAAGACGGAGGACGCGCGTTCCTCCGATTCCCTGGAGCTGTGGAAGAAGGCGCTCGTCCGCATCAAATTCCAAGCCGACACCGACGCTCCGCAGTGGAAAACTCTACAAAAATTTGTCAAGACCGCTGACTCGTTGTTCAAGAACCCACCTCGATTTTATGATAAGTAAAATGATAATGTATATACTTAATAATTATAAATAAATTTGTTTTCAGCAACCGATTGTTTTTGTACATTTGCAATGATTTAAGCGTAGGGAGTAGGTAGGTTTTTAAAGTTGCATTAGCAATCAATTTAATACTCACTTGAATATAAATCATAATTAAATATTTTTGAAATCAATTCAACATGTCCAAAGTATAATATTGGG
Organism: Mellilla xanthometata; assembly: GCA_035578125.1. Taxonomy (NCBI): domain Eukaryota; kingdom Metazoa; phylum Arthropoda; class Insecta; order Lepidoptera; family Geometridae; genus Mellilla; species Mellilla xanthometata. Next base: position 10,880,760 of record JAPUBQ010000007.1, read on the forward strand.
CAATCTGCAACACCGTTGTTGCGATGGCAAAACGGAGTTTTGCCGAGATTCAATGATCGATCGTTGAATTGGAGCGCGTTATCACGACGGCGTTCTAAGATTTATTTCGTTGACAAATACAATGAAAAAATATTTTTGAAATCAATTCAACATGTCCAAAGTATAATATTGGGCAATCTGCAACACCGTTGTTGCGATGGCAAAACGGAGTTTTGCCGAGATTCAATGATCGATCGTTGAATTGGAGCGCGTTATCACGACGGCGTTCTAAGATTTATTTCGTTGACAAATACAATGAAAAAATATTTTTGAAATCAATTCAACATGTCAAACGTATAATATTGGGCAATCTGCAACACCGTTGTTGCGATGGCAAAACGGAGTTTTGCCGAGATTCAATGATCGATCGTTGAATTGGAGCGCGTTATCACGACGGCGTTCTAAGATTTATTTCGTTGACAAATACAATGAAAAAATATTTTTGAAATCAATTCAACATGTCAAACGTATAATATTGGGCATTCTGCAACACCGATGTTGCGATGGCAAAACGGAGTTTTGCCGAGCAACAAGGTGGGGCAGAATGCCCAATATTATACTACTTGTGTATCTGTCTAAAGGTAAAACAGGAGGCGTTTTAATTTTTTTTTTAATTTTTCGTGACGTGTGTAATAGACACAAGACAAAATGGCGGCACCTACAATTTGTCTAGTTTTTCGGCACTCACAAAGCCCTTTTCTAAATAACAACGAAACCTTGCTTATATTAAATAATGATTTGTAAGATCGTATGAATTGGTTATGCAATTCAGTATTACTAAAACAATGGTATCATGGAAAAGTTACGTGTACCAGACTTTGTAGCGAACCCATGCTAATTGTTTGTCAATTTTAGACTATTGTCTAAACTGTGATAATTACTATGAGCATAGTGTCAAAGTTTCGTACTACCCACGGCAGTGTTTGATCTTCAACTTAAATTTGAGATTAAGGAAGATTAATTTTTAGGGTTCCGTACCTAAAAGGTAAAAACGGGACCCCATTTACTAAGACTTCGCTGTCTGTCTATCTCCACACTATACCTCAGAAACCGTAATAGCTAGAAAGCTGTAACTTTCACAAGAAATGTATTTCCCGTACCACAATAACAACAAATACTAAAAATAAAAAAATTAAAATATCACGAAATACACAAACTTATGCTTTGATTTTATTAATAGCCAATTTGGCAGATTATAAATTATGATTTTTGGTGTCAATATTTCTGTGGCTACTAAATAATTTATTATATTAATAATGACTTCCAAAATCAACCCAAGCATGACGCCACTGTTGAAGAACCGCATACAAAATGTTTCTATTTTGAGGTGAAAATCTACGAAATGTCTATAATTTTAGGTGTCTAGCAGCTACCGTTATTGATATTGATTAGAGACAGTTCTCGTCATTCATTTAAAGTGCCTGCCTCGTTAATAAAAATGCATTTATAGTTAAATTTGTTTAGCATGTACTTAATCAATGTTTAAAGGTACAATCAATGTACCGCAATATTTGTGATGAAATTTATAATGACGAAATACCAAAGTATACCACGTTTTCACGTTTGGAATGCAAACTTTTTAGCTGACTCAATAATAATAAACATTAACAACATTTATTATGTACTTGCAACAGAATTATGCGTGGTTCAGTAATGTTCATTAATAAATAAACTGTAGCGCTTGTAAGTCAGCTAGCTAAGGTGATCTGACGCGATCATCGAAGCTAAGCAACGGTCGATGCGGACGGTGTTTGGATGGGTGGTCACCCATAATCAAGACTGTCGTTTTAAAAGTAGCATTTTCATCTGGGCGCTATCGTGGATAGGATGACACGCTAAATTGTAGGTCCCGGCTATTAGTCTTAGTACAATTAGTCGTTAATCCAAGTCAGAGGCCTTCGGGCGCCTTCAAAACTCTCGACAAGAAGATTACTCGTAAATTAATTCATAAGTGCAAAGTTCAAAGTTAAAAGTTAAATGATTGATACTAGATTTTATATTATGTTTAGTTATAGTTTTTATTCATCTTATTCCGTTGCATAATAATATTTGAGTATTGTATTATTAGAGTGTAAGGGAAGGCACTGAATCCCACAACACAGAATGTAGCTTGTGTGGGATTTATGGAGCATCAATATATAAGCATTAAGATAAAAATATACTTTTAATCCTAGTTCCTTAGTATAAGTTTTTGTGTCTATGTACTAAAATGTATATATTTTTGCCTTTATTGAGCAAAAATATATATTTTATACTGCATGCTAGTAACACCAACATTCAAAGAAACATACATACGGACAGATGAAAATAAGTAAATTCGGCCAGTAAAGTATAAGGCGATGCAGTTCGGCTAGTTGATATAATCTGACACAAACATCGAAGCTAAGCAACAGACGATGCGGAGAGTCTAGATAGGTTGCCCTAGATCACCTCAATTAGCCAAGCTACAGAGCTTGTAAAACCATGCATAAATAGCATAAGCAGCCCACTATACGTTCCCACTGCTAGGACTCGGGGCCTTCTCTCACAATGAAAGAGATATATAGGCCAAAATCCACCACGCTGGCCAAGTGCGGGTTGGTGGATGACACACGTCTTCAGATATTGTGGTCCTCTAACATGCCGTTTCCTCACGATGTTTTCTTTCACCGTAAAGCGAGTGCAAATCCACACATAACTTGAAAAACAAGTCATTGCGTAGGGCCGGGATTTAACCAGGGGCCGTCTGATTGAAAAACAGACATTTTGGCCACCGAGCCGCACTCGCTTTTTTATAAAACCATGATGTAGGGGAAAAGGAATTGATAATACGCATAGTTACAAACTTACCATGGTCGGTTGCGTAAATAGTAAACATAGCGTGTGATAATAAAGGCATTAACACACAAGATACATGACAGAAAATATTTTGTTATGCATTATCTTAATAATAGTTCAATACTATAATATTTGTGCGAAACATAGTCTTTTTGACCTTAAATGTCGATAAATACTGACTAATCTTTTCATATTCAAAACATCTTTATCATAATTGGGTTTTAAATAACTTTGCCCAATTATTTTAATGAATATTAATTGGATTTTCTAATTACACTACAGAGCAGGTCAATTTAAATAATTTGATGCCTATAAATTATATTTAGTCAATTTATCATCTCTAACATGGCCCTTGTGTAATCTTCTGTTTTGAACCCCCGACTTAAAATCGACGGCGTGTGTGTGTGTGTGTGTGTGTGTGTGTATCAATGACGTCGTAACTCCCGAACGATAGGACCGATTTCTATTAATTTTTTGTTTGAAAGGTGTCATAGTCGGGAGTTTTCTTAAACTATCAATACGAGTACCAAACGCAAGAGCTTCACTAGTAGAATACAAACACAATGATAAATTTCCAAATCTATAATGGCTGCGAACATACACGATCAGGTACGATCCGGAGCAGAATTCACTCCTTTCTCTTAGTTAAAACAAAAAAAAAAACAATTTTTTTTTTTAGAACACATTTCACACACGGCTGGTTAGCCCCATACTGAACCATTTCTAGTTCGTATTATGGTTGCTAACACAACTGATATACTACATATACATACATACATATTATATATAAATACATATTTAACACCCAGACCCACAGCCAACAAATTTAGTTAAGCACAAAGATGTTGACTGGGCCGGGAATCGTACCCGGAACCTTCTGATTAGCAGTCCGGCATGGTAACCTTTACAAGCCAACGAGGTCGTCAAAATATATATCAATATATATATTATCATGTTTAAGTTTGTAAAATAAACATATTTAGTGCTACGTTTATAAAATCCTTTTGTGTATGACAGGTGATATCCCTGGCGGGTCCGGTAGTATCTTTGGGCAGTTTCAACACTACAGTGGTAGCCGCGTACCACGCCACCGACCCCGGACATTCCGACCAACATCTGGCTATGGATATCGTTGCTGTCAATGGTAATCTATTATTTTAGTCTTATATTCGTGTAAACTCCATTTTTTTTACTTCTTTAGGGCTTGCGCTTGATCGCAATTCACCTGATGGTAAGCGATAATGCGATCTAAGGTGGAGCGCGCTTGCCCAGAAGAAACCGATTCACTCTTGCCTTGAAAACCGCTAGATTATAGTTATCGGGGAACAGGGAATTAGGCAAAGATTTCCACACCTTGGCGGTACGCACAATGAAGGTGGACGCAAGTCGCTTAGTACGCGACTTAGGCACCTCCACAGTATAACGATCCATATAACGTCACTCGATTTAACGACTCTCTAAAGCGTCGAAATCAATTGGCTTTAGTTGCTTTAGCTTGTATTCCATACAATGATTCATTCTCTTCATTTAACGACCTCTCTCTATAGCGCCATAAAATGCACAGTCCCTTCAGTGATGTTATATAGAGTTTACACTGTATGTATATACACCATATTTGTAGGAGGCAAACCGAACTACCTTTTCCCTGAGGCACACACAGCAGGCTACATTTGCACACAAATTTTCACATCAATAGAGGTAATAGGCAAATTTTCATGTTATAAAAATAATAATCATAAAATCATTAATTCCAGCCAAGAATCCTACTACTATTATAAAGGCGAAAGTTTGTATGTATGGATGTATGGATGTTTGTTACTCTTTCACGTAAAAACTACTGAATGGATTTGAATGAAACTTTACCACAATATAGCTTATACATCAGAATAACACATAGGCTATAGCTTATACATCAGAATAACACATAGTCTACAATTTTTGAGGTTTTTAATGTGAGGTCGTAAAAAAAAAACACATTTTTTGCGCTTAGATTGCAAACGCTGACTGAATCCTACAAGATAGATCAAAACAATTTACTACAGTATTGTACAACTTAAAAAGGTCTACAAAAAAGTCCGTGATGGTATATGTTTATCTCTTAGGAATAACCCACAATAACCATTTTTTATCCTTTACTTTGTACGAGAAATAATGGCTTATTTACGAAGCGATTTTAAGCAATACAGTATTAATCCTTATCCAATTAAGTATCTTAAATACATTGTGCATTTAATGAAGATCAATATGGTTTTTTACAGCATGTAAATTAAATGAATATTTTCGAAGATATCACAGATTTAAAATGCAGAGTCATAGCAATTTCGGCGATAAATACCGTTTCGGTGATAAATACCGGCAGCGGCGCCAGGCGAACGGGGCGTGGGGGGAGCGGGGTAGGTGCGGTGGGGAAGAAGTGGCTCATCGCTGAGTGCGCGACCCGAACGCGGGCAGACGCGTGAGGGCAGACGGCGTTGACGGTTGTGTCCGTTTTGCGAATTCTAGCGATTTGATAAAAACGTATGGTACTTTAAGTAATATAGGCCTAAGGTTAGTTATTGCCAGGTTTCTTTTTGGTTAGGAGTTAGTTACACGTACAAAAATATACTTCATTTTTACGAATTACTTCATTGATAATTCAATTAATATATAGATAGGTTACTCACAGTTAATTATAACAAATTATATTAGCAATAAATTAAAATTGCGGCTATAATTTGAGATTTAAACTATCCTATCTCTCAAGTTGGATCGAACTGCACATGGTGTGCGAATTTTATTATAATCGGTTAAGTGGTTTAGGAGTTCATTGAGGACAAACATTGTGACACGAGATTTATATAAATTAAGATAAGATTATTAATATTATATGTATGTTTTTTATTATTCTTTATTGTACACTACGTCCTTCTTTAGTCGTTTATAAATTCCTTTCCATCCAAAGGTTGCCTGGAAGAGATCGCTTTAAGCGATAAGGCCGCCAATTGTGGTACACTAATTTTAAGTGAATTGTCATTTACTGTGCCTTTTTTATTTATGTGTCCAATAAAGAATTATAAAATTTCCATGACACAATGTTAGTTACCGTAGGTACTCCTCCGAAACGGCTTGACCGATTTTTACCAAATTTCATATGCGTATTCAGTAGGTCTGAGAATCAGCTACTATATATTTTTAAGGCAAAACAACGTTTGCCGGGTCAGCTAGTTAATTATAATTTCCTTGAATATTACTTTTATTTTTACTATTTTGTTACTGTAAAGAACTGAAAGAACGGACCAATTTGTGATATGGGTAATAGGCGCAGTTATATTCTAAAACATTACCCATCCTCAGATATCAAGGTAAATAGAAGACAAAATTAAATATTTAGTGTACTTCCGCTGTGATCTGAAACCCAAATTAAGATGAAACACACCGCTGAATACAAGAAAAACAACAAATAAAAAACACCAAATAACACCATTGTGAATCGCATAAAGACTTTTCGAATCGAATATTCGGCCTGAGTCGATTCGGATCTTGTTTCCGTGTCATTGTGAAACACACCGCAGAAAAGGAAAAATTAAAACATTTAAAAAATGTTTTAAATTTAAATCCTTTCTTTTCAGGTCGTCAAGTGCGAAGCAAAACCGTCCCTATACCACTGACTCCAGGGTCCAAACTCGCTTGGCTCGGCAGCACAGATGTAGGCTCACCGTGTGCTTATGACAACACAGGAGTGCTAAGGCTGTATGATGTTCCAAGCGGAGTATGGGTCCCTGTTTGTGATACGAACAACCACTCCAGGGGCGCTTCGGACTCGTGGTTTATTGTTTCTGTAAGTGACTAAGTTTATGGTTGCGAAAGAGTAATATATATATGTACATACCTTATTACATCTATCTTCTATACTATAAGAATCTTTATCCTGACTCATTCATTCATCTATAGGCAACGCAGAGTCCAAACGGCTGGTCCTAGGGTTATAAAATTTGGAGGGTGTATTTGTTTTAGTATGTAGACGCCTACTAAGAACGGATTTAGGATTTTCCACCCCTAAGGGGGTGAAAAGGGGTAAAACAGTTTGTATGAAACTTCTTTGTTTTTGAGCTTCTAGCAATGAAACTTGGAACACGTATAGTTTATGTAAAATTAAAAATTATGGTATTATTATTTTTTTGCCAGGGTTTGTATAAAGTTCAAAATAAAAGTAAGGTGCTTTTGAAATCAGGGGGTGTGAAATTTGGAGGGTGTTTTTTTCGACCTTCACGTGGGCGGAGCCGCGTGCAACTGCTAGTTGTCTTATACATATGAATAAATGGCCAAGTTCGAGTCGAACTCGCTCATGAAGTCTTCCGTGCCGTTGATACAACAATGGTATGGAAGACTGCATGAGCCTTAGAAGACCTTAAATAATTATTTTACTATTAAAAATAATTTAATTTGAAAGGCTATATACATTTTTTTTCATCCTGACGTCCCCAATAGCTGTGCTATGGAGTACATAATTAAATTGTTATAAATGTATTTTTCCGTGTAAATAAAAAAAAACAGAAAGAGTTTTTGAAATATTCACACATGTTTTCTCAAGAATAATCTAAATTATTGAACTTGTTTCAATTTGCTTATCCGCTATGCTCTGTTGCTACTTTGAACCTAACACTGGTTGTTTTGTTATCCTCTCACAGTTTGGTAAACAACGTGACATAATGACAAACAAACTTCGCATTTATAAAAATAATATGAAGTTTAATATTACGTGAACATTAGCATAAGCATAGCATACACAGTCCACTATACGTTCCCACTGCTGGAACTCGGGGCCGTCTGATTGAAAAGCAGACGTTATTACCACCGAGCAACACTCGTTTTCAACGTAAACATTCCTGTTGGCGAAAACAAATACATATGTGATTGCATTCAAGTTTATGCAAATAGTTCTACGTTTATTTTTTACTGCACAAATTTGTTTTGCAGATATCTGAGCCAACGCAGAAGATACGGGCCATATTGTGCAGGGGCACATCTTTCCCCGCTACAGCGCCGAAACCTATTATCACAGAGCTCGATATAAAGGTAAACATGTTATGATAACCTTGCTCGCGTTCATGCGATAACACGTGTTTTGAGTTAAATATGGAAAGGGGGTCATATTATGTTTGGTACTTAATTATACGTAATCTACGTAAAGTTTGGCTTATGTGTGTACCAGTTGAATAAGACGAAGATTTTATTTTGAACTTCTTCCTTGCCTTATCCCACTAGCTGGGGTCGGCAAATGTTCTTCTTCCACTCTCTTCTATCAGCCGTCATCTCTATACTCACTCCTTTCTCTCTCATGTCCTCATTACTCACTCTATCCATATCTTCTTCTGTATCTTGCCCTTCTTCCTTGCACTACCATTTCCATACATCTCTTCTCTACGCATCACATACCCATACCACGCTAACCTTCCACTTTTTAATGTCTCACTCGCTGGAGCTACTTTCAAACTTTCTTTAATGTAATTCTTCTTCTTCTTCGTATGAGTTAAGTAGCCAAGTCTGGTGTCGAGAGTTTTCAAACCGCCCGAAGGCCTGTGACTTGGCTTAACGACTGGTTGTACTAAGACTAATAGCTAGGAACTACAATTTAACGTGTCATCCGAGCCACGGTAGCGCCCAGATGCGAATGCCACTTTAAAAACTATTGTCATGTGCATGGTTACTCATTCAAACACCGTCCGCAACGACCGTTGCTTAGCTTTGTTGATCGTGTCAGATCACCTTAGCTAGCCGAGCTACAGGCGCTACGCAAATGTAATGAGAATTTTGTTGAGAACTAGCTACTAGATGTTAATAGAAATGGTTCAGTATGGGGTTAACCAGCCGTGTGTGAAATGTGTCCTAATCTTATATCTTTAAAAGAGCAATTCTTGTATATATATAATTGGAATCTCGGAATCGGCTCCAACGATTTTCATGAAATTTAGTATATAGGGGGTTTCGGGGGCGATATATCGATCTAGCTAGAGGGATCATTTTTAGAAAATGTCATATTAAAAAAAAAACCAGGTACTATTTATTATATGAATATGTTGTACAGATTCCGCTATGCGAGTTGGACTCGGAGAAGAGCCAGTACGAGGAGCAGCTGGTCCGCTGGGCGCACACCGCGGCAGAAGTCGATGTGAAGGCTGCCAGGGAAACCGCTCTCAAACTGTTTGCTGTAAGTTTTTTTTTATAAGAACCATATATACTTTTCATTCAACAGAAGTGTAGTGCCCATACACAAACTTATTTTGTATACTACCATACAAACAAATAGTATATTCTTATGCTTTGCCCTTTTCCCACCATGTAGGGTTAAAGAATATTTTCAAAAATTTAGATTTATTTAAGATATTACCATGTCAAGGTCGAGTTGGGTGGCGAGAAAATTGAAAAAACTTCGTTATTAAAAATCTCAATTTTATTTTCTTACCTATCTGAATTTGTTTGTCTTTATTTCTTAGAAAGCATAGGTATTTATTAAGCCCATTATACCCTTCATTATACCCATTATACCCTTCAAACTTTCGAGAAAGCAGTTGTCAAATAAGATAATATGAATCGGAGTTAATTATCGAATCGAAATCGAAATTTAATAACCTAAAGAAAATAAAAGGTGCGGGTTCTGACTTTCAGGTTTGTAGCAAAAAAAAAAACACAAAATCGTGACGATTTTGTGTTTACATAATATCTCAAAACGCTAAACGAAATGAAGTTTTGTCTCTTAAACTATGAATCCCTATGTATCATAACTGTTTGTCTAATATTTTTCTGAAACACTCTGTTCTATTTTCCAGCTCGCCTGTCGAAGTGAAATAGAGCAACGAGCCTTAGAGCTCATGGAACTTCTAAAAGACGACCGTCTTTTGCCTCTTGCCGCTAAATACGCCTCGCGCCTCGGCCGCATGCATCTAGCAGATAAACTAACCAACTTGGCAGAGACTTGGGAACAAGAGTCGGATAGAATGAATGAGGCTCGGAATTCTCACTTCTCGGTGTTGGACACTCAGGAAACGTATGACGTCACTAGTTCAGAAGATCTGAATAATAGCCTCATCATACCGCAGAAGGTTAAAGAGAAGAAGGTGGAAAGCGTCACGCCTATTAAACCAGCGGTAAGTTATGTCTTATGATAAAACGTAGAGTTTCACGCTTCTAGTTTCGATATGGTTCCATACTACGGTTTTTCGTAGAGAAAAATCTTTAGGTGTTTTTTTATGACAGCTTATCTGGACAATTACTTGATATCTATATTCATACTAGCAACCCGTTCCGACTTCGCAAGGACTCTAAAATATTCTAAGTTGCAAAAAGAAACAACATATAGCCTATGTTGCTTGGGGGTAATAAGCTACATTACCCCCGAGTAAACTCCCCCGAGCAACTTAGCCTATCAGTGTAAAAAATCAAATCGGTCTAATCGCTTCGACGACTATTCGCATCAACCATCAAACTTTCTTCTTTATAATATTGGCTGGTATACATTAATAACAAAGTCATGCTAAGTTAAGTTCTTCAAAAGTATTATCTTAATAATTCAGTAAATAGTGCCCGCAGAGAACTTCCCATTTTTCGGGAAGCAAATCTTCAATCGAAAGTCTGATTAAAAGTTTCGCCATAAAACCCACAATCAAATAATCTACATATAAATTTTAAGATGTTTAGGTAAAAATACCCTTTTTTCTATCACTCTACAAATTACTCCATAATTATGAATACATGTTTTTTTGACGTGACAACGTCTTAAATTAGGTTGCGGCTGGGAGTCACTTATGAAAAAGTGTAACGCCCTGTAACGTTACGATGAGTCACCGAACGAGAGAGAGGCCCGCCGAATGCCTTGCGTCTCTCTCCCACTCAACTATGATCGGTCTGCCGCGCGCGCAGCACGCGGCAGACGTTGTCACGTAAAATCTTCGCCCGTAAAACCGACTTTACAGGCAACCATTTTTTTTTTATCATTATGTACATTATACAGGCAGTCTGGGTTTCTAATCATATTTGTATAATTCCACAGCCTATCAGGGCCTCTGGAGGTCGCAATCCGTTCAAGAAACAACAGGAGGCAGCCAAAAGTGCGCCCAGTCCACTCAGCTTGACTGATAGAACGCTTGTACAAGTACATTCTACTGAAGATCCTACTGAGAATAATGACGTTAGTATAACTTTACATTTCTGATATGTTTATAAACTGTACACATTTTCTTCCCTGTCTTTTATTCCCATTATTTCTTTAGGGTTGGCACAGTCAAATATCCTTTTCTGCACTCACACTCTTCATCCATGTCTTTATCGGTTGGACACTTCTTTTTCTAAAGTTGCACTTCTGATTAATAACTATCCCTGAACTGTGTTTTTTATCTTGAGATATCAGGTCTTATGTATTTATTCGAATTCACATATGCACCTATATTATTACACCTCGTCTTTAAGTTCTTTCTTTGTGTACTTTCTTGGAATTGGTTGCCTGGTAGAGATCGCTCTTAGCGATAAGGTCGCCAGTTAAAGCAATATCTTCTAAGTACTTGGAGTGTTTTCTGTAATTTATTTTCTTTTTTGTGAGTGTTTTAATAAAGTGTTTATCTATCTATCTAAATCTCATTGCCGTGTAATTTTACCGGCAGCAATGTTCTTCTAACCCGAAGGCACACATTGCTGCTTTGCGGCAGCTTTCCCAGACCGCTGTATAATAAGGGCTTACCACTACAAAAACTATATCTCTCTTATTAGCTCTATTGTATATTAGTCATAATTATGTTTATTGTATTACAGCCGCTAAAACCTCTGGCCGGCGAATCCTTCATGGACTGGTTTACTCGCAACAAATCAACTTTAGAAGAACAACACCCCGAACTAACCCCTTCAGAGCTCACTCGCGCTGGTGTGAGGATGTTCAAATCTTCACAAGCAGCACCGAGCAATGGTACAACCAATGAGAGTAACAAGAGAAAGATTGACGACGTTAGTAATGGAGTAGAACCAGTTGTAAGTGCGCCTAAACAGTCTAAACTAAGTGCTTTTGCTTTTCAAAAGAAAGCCTAAATTTAATACGTATGGTTAAAGTTTAGTTAAAAAACTTGTATACAAAACGACGTGAAGAGAAATTGTGAATGCACTATTAATTTAGATGACATAATCATAATATATGATGGCTGTTCGTTGACCAGACCAGAAGATGACCAGATGGTATTATTATTATTATTTTTAGCCGGTTCCGTCCCACTGCTGGGCAAAGGCCTCTCTATCCTCTTGACCAGACAGTATGATAGACCATTTTGTAACCTAACTATTGACAACATTTTCTTGCTCTTTTTAGTCAGAAAAACGTAAATTCAGAGGTCTTGGTATTTTTTGACGGGATAATATCTTATGAATCGTTGAATACCCACTGCACGCTTAACAAAGTATGACTGATTGTCACGTTCTGCATAAAACGATGTATACCGGCTGCACGCACGAAAAAGTATGACTGTGGTCACGTTCCGCCTGAGACGAATGTGTGAACGAGAACGCGGATCAAGTGATAGAGGCAAGAGGCTTATTGGCTCTGTAATGCTTTTACAGTATCACGTAAAATTACTTTACTGACTTTACACACAACTACCTTTTTTTAGTAATAAATATAATTGTTATCTGTGGCTTCGGCCGCATGCAATCAGTCATTCACACCCAACAAACATTGCCATTGCAGTTGCCGTGCATTGTATTATCATATCCAAAAATTGTTCAAAACGCCATCTATGAGTTTTCAGGTGAACCATTTGTTGTGGGTTTTGTTATTATTTCTTGACATAAGCAATCCAGTGTTTTCCAAAATGGCGTTTCTATGTTTTTACAAAAACAATGCAAGAGGATTATATTTTGAAATAATCTTATATTATGACGTCATTTTATTTGAAAAATTAAGATTGTCTATGATCATCATCGATACTTTCAAAGTATACTGTTGTAAAATTTCAGCTTGATTCGGTCCTTCGTTTAGCCGTGATAAAGTAACAAACAATAAATTACATTTTAATGAAATAATATTAAGAAACATCCATATGGTGCCTTGTTCACAAGATCAATAAATAAAAGACTGTGTAGTTTTTTACATCTTTACTAAAACCATTTGATGGTATTCTTGTAAATAGTAACATTAGGTATAAAATCTTAATAAAATATGTTTTTCTGTATTTTCTTCTTTTATTTAAAGAGTTTAGGTACATTATTTTATATGCTTCGAATTCATTATAAATATAAAAAAATATATATAGTTAAACACCAAAAATGTTTTGATATTTTGTTAGAAAATGAATGGATTTCCGCAAACTAACACCTGAGTTAATAGGTTTAAAAAAATATCTGTTTATAAATTTTGATGTTTTCTTTGCTATCTCAATTTGGTTTCAAATAACAGCAGAAGTAGAATAAATATTTCAGTTTTTCTTACACCTACAATGGATTTCCATAAAGTAACGCCTGAGTCAATAGGTTTTTATAAACATTTATATCGTTTATATATTTAAGCGTTAACGAGTTCAGTTTCATCAGGTTCTTCGAAGAGGCCTTCGCTGATCATTCTCTTCCACTCACTTCCGTTGGGATATGAGAACTTTTCCAATGTCCCCGGAATAAACTCGGTGCTGTATCCAGGCATCTGAAAATTTTAAGAAAAGATTATTTATTTGCTATTGAAATAGTTTTTTCTTTGCTCATGTAAATTAATTAACTTTTCATAAAGGAATTTTATATTTTTTATATGAACAGCAGTGGGAACGCATATTATTATAGTGGGCTGCGTATGCTAAAGTATGCACTTATTTCCTTGAGTATTTATATATTGTATGCACTTGTTCCCTCTAAACTATAAGTATAACCGCACTGTCTTCAAAACAAGGCAAGCGCGCTCCATCCTAGATCGCAACATCACTTAACATCGGGTATGTCGCGATCTAGCGCAAGCTTACCATATCCAAAAAAGTTAAATAGTAGTTCCATAATAGTTTCCATATCTTAAATAGTTGGAGGATTCCACAAACGGCTGGTTAGCCCCAAACTAAACCATTTCTACATTGTATTATGGTTGCTAACACAACTGATATACTACATATATGTTTACATACGTAAATACGTAATATCATTTGGAGGGTGTATAATAAATAAACAGAAAAGGCTGCCCCACCTTAGGCGCCAGATATCTGGCATTCTGGACGATGCAGGGGTCGAGAAAGTGCTCGTGCTGCTGGTCCACGTACTCGACGAGGCGGCCCTCCATAGTCCCAGATACGCTGGCGTAGTCCCACATCTGCAGGTGCTGCACCATCTCGCAGAGACCCACGCCGCCCGCGTGCGGACATACTTTCACTGTGGAAGTAAAAAATGAAGTAAAACTGATAGATGTTTTTGTGTGCTTTTTAGGGTTCCGTACCTAAAAGGTAAAAACGGGAACCTATTACTCTGCTGTCTGTCTGTCTCCAGGCTATATCTCAGAATCCTAGTTAGAAAGCTGAAACTTTCAGTTTGTATTTCCCGTACCGCTATAGCAACAAATAATAAAAATAAAAAATAAAGGGGGTCCCCATACAATAAACGTATTTTTTATTGTATACTACGGATCAGAAAAAAAAACAGTTAAATACCCTTGATAGGTTTGTGTTTGACTACAGCGTGTCTGATGTAAAGCTACGTTGTGGCATGACTATGACTGTTCATTTCATTTCGTAAGGCGTAGACATGGACGAAACCTTAAATTTACAGTTAATTCGTTATAAATAAAATGCCCTATGTTTATCTAAAAAAAATAAGTCGGGCCTTCCACGGTTTCCACGGTTTTGCATTCGTTGGAAAGGTCTCGGGCTCCTTGAGGTTTGTAGCAAACAAAATTCAGGGAAAATTTCAACTTTGTGGTGAAACTGAGTTCGTCGGGTTTGCTAGTTCGTTAAAAAAAGTCAAAGTTATTCAAAATATAGCTTCGCAACCGTCTAAAGAACCAAACCCTTACAATATTATACTCATTTAAGTACTAATCAGACCTATGAACTAAAAATCTAAAATTAATTATTTTTTATAGTTTTGCGGATTAAATAAAATATATTTTATCGTGCTCTACGTCGTGAATGCGCAAACTAGTAGATAATTACTTACGACAAGAGGCATACTGTTAACAGTAGGTGATTTCAGGCTGACGATGATGATGATGTCTTGTATTTGATATCTAACGTACCATTAAGTTTGTGCGCCATGAGGTAGACGGATAGTATCTCGTTGACCCCGCCGATGCGCGCGGAGTCTATCTGGCAGTACTGCATGCCTCCACTCATGAGGAACTGCTTGAACATGACGCGGTTCGCGCACATCTCGCCTGTAGCTACGCCTATGCCGAATGGACTGAAAAAAGTAGATACTTAGGCTTACATACTACTATTTGCAAAAAGAAACGGTTACAAAACGATGGGTAAACGTCCAACAGTTTGGACGCATTACGAGCATCACACGGACTGGCACCTGTTTACGTTTACGGCTGTTAACTGGGTCATTAATAAATTATTCAACCTATTTACCCCTAATAATAAATTTTAATAAAATTGTTTTAAAAAACAAACAACCGACTTCAAAAACACAACTAAAAAGGGAAAAATAATTTTAAGCCTACATCAAATCAAGACTATATAAATAGAATAGGAGAGTTTATTTCATGTACTTATAAAAAACTATTTGCAATTTTTACTAATCCTGTATTCTTGGAGTCGGTGCCAGCAAAGAAAGACAATTGAAAATATTTTTTTTTAACAAACATTAATTTGTTCTTATTAGATGGCACCGACTTCAAGAATACAGGATTACTAAAAATTGCAAATAGTTTTTTATAAGTACATGAAATAAACTCTCCTATTCTATTTATATAGTCTTGATTTGATGTAGGCTTAAAATTATTTTTCCCTTTTTAGTTGTGTTTTTGAAGTCGGTTGTTTGTTTTTTAAAACAATTTTATTTTTACATTTTTAGTGGTTGGTAATGATCGCGATCTATACGCGAGCGAAGCGAGCGCGAAAATTCTCACCGTATTTGTTCCAACCGTTTGAACATAAAGAAGTCCAAAGCAGCACAAATTACATAATGTTTGTTGTGTCAAAACGTACTAGAACCAAGTGCGAGCGAAAAAAAATGAATGCGAGCGAAGCGAGCTATGCGCGAGCGAAGCGAGCGCGAAAATTTTCACCGTATTTGTCCCAACCGTTTGAGCATAAAAAAGTCCAAAGCAGCACAAATTTCATAATGTTTGTTGTGTCAAAACGTACTAGAACCAAGTGCGAGCAAAAAGTGATTGATGCGAGCGAAGCGAGCGCGAAAATTTTCACCGTATTTGTTCCAACCGTTTGAGCATAAAAAAGTCCAAAGCAGCACAAATTTCATAATGTTTGTTGTGTCAAAACGTACTAGAACCAAGTGCGAGCAAAAAGTGATTGATGCGAGCAAAGCGAGCTATGCGCGAGCGAAGCGAGCGCGAAAATTTTCACCGTATTTGTTCCAACCGTTTGAGCATAAAGAAGTCCAAAGCAGCACAAATTACATAATGTTTGTTGTGTCAAAACGTACTAGAACCAATTGCGAGCGAAGCAAGCTGGATGCGAGCGAAGCGAGCTATGCGCGAGCGAAGCGAGCGCGAAAATTTTCACCGTATTTGTTCGAACCGTTTGAAGTCCAAAGCAGCACAAATTATATAATATTTGGAGTGTCATAAGCCCAGAACATCCTGGGGGAAATTCGAACGAAGCGGGATAACTCCTAGCAAAGCGAGCGCGTAAATATTTTCCTAATCCGTTCGAGGGTCTTGTCTTTTAATATATCAAATTTTACAGTTCCTTCTTCCACTAAGTATGACCCAAGTGGCCAAGCTCTGGCGTCGAGAGTTTTTCAAGCCCCTGATTTAGTTTGACCCCTGCTTGTACTAAGAGTAATGGTCCAGGCCCAACAAATTAACATGTTATCCGAAGCACAGTAACGCCCAGATGAAAATATCACATTTTTTTATGGAGGTCTTGTGCATGGTTACCCATACAAAGACTGGCCGCATGGGCCGTTGCTTAGCCTCGATGTTCGCGTCAGATTACTTTTGTTAGCCTGGCTGCTAATTTTATGAGCGAAATCTGTATTGCCGTATGAGCGCGAAGAAGTAAAATAGGTTATCCAGTTATTTGGGCTTCCCACGGGAATAGCAATGACTTTTAAGATAAAAAGTAACCTTCGTGTTATACAAGGTCTAGTCTACCCCCTATATCAAATTTTAGCGAAATCAGTGTGTCATGTGTTATTTGGTGCATCCCACGGGAACAATAATTATTTTCGGGATAAAAAGTAGCCTATGTGTAAACACATAGTCTAACCTATCTTCATTCCAAATTTCATCAATGTCAGTACAACCGTTCGAGCGTGAAGAAGTTAAAAAGATTTATATGTTATTTGGTGCATCCCACGGGAATAGTATTTATTTTCGGGATAAAAAGTAGCGTATGTGTAAACACATAGTCTTACCTATTTTCTTCTCAAATTTCATGAATATCAGTACAGCCAAACGAGCGTGAATCTCTCTTCATACGTAAAAATAACCTAACTTTTTAGGTTTTTCTTCGATTTCCCTAGGAGTCCATCATCAGAACCAGTTTTGGTGACAATGGGACCAATTCAGAACCATACTCTTTCAATTAAAAAAAGAATTTTGAGAATCGATCCACAAATGGCTGAGAAATCGGTGAACATACATAAAAAAAAAAAAAAATACATACACGTTGAATATATAACCTCCTCCTTTTTGAAGTCGGTTAAAAAATACGACTAAACGTCCGATCGCTACAAAATTCTAGGATTGATTTTAAATAACCAATTACGTAAAGTAAATACGCCAATTTACTCAGAATACAATATAAGTTTATGACGTCACTGGTCAGGAATCGCATACAAAATGTACGTGATTTATGGCACGTGTTTTAGGTAGGCACGAGTAAGTCAACGATTGAGTTGGAAATAATGCAATTGATTAGTATCCGGCCGCCAAATTTATTATCAGACACAAAGTCTACATAGACTACACGGTGTTCAGAAAAAATAAGTTTATATAAACTATTAAAATAATAGTTTATTTTTTAATAGATAGGCGAAAGTTTGTTTTGTCCAGTAAGTGTGTGTATGTTTGTTCTTTCTTCACGCTCAAACGCCTGGACCGATTTTGGTGAAATTTGCTATGAAGATAGTTTTGACCTCTCAATTAACACAAGGCTACATTTGATCCCGAACTAAGCCGGGTTACCACGGGGAACAGATAATTATTTACATAAAACTTCTAACAAGAAATACGTACGCCAAAGCCTTAGCAATAACCGCATGACCCAATACGTCATCAGGCGAGGTGGGTTCCTCGATCCACATCGGTTTGAGCGGAGCCAGCTTCTTCATCCACTCGATGGCTTCCGGCACGCTCCACGCTTGGTTGGCGTCTACCATCTACATAAGTTGAACAGGTATCAGTTAGAAATATACAGAACCCCCGATAAAAAATTGTAGCGGCAGCCATATTGGATTTGAATTGTAAAGAAATAAAAAAAAAATTGAGGCAAACAAAAAAAATCATAGTGTATGTATTCTATTAATATGACGACCTCGTTGGATCTATGGTTATCACGCCGGACTGCCAACCAGAAGGTCCCGGGTTTGATTCCTGGCGCGCACATCTAAATTTGTTGGCTGTCGGTCTGAGTGTTAAATACTTATCGATATAAAGTACTTATGTATAAATATAGTATTTCAGTAGTGTTACCAACCCAGCGAACTAGAATAAATGGAAGAGTAACTCCATACAATTACCGCCTAGAATTTTAATCCATCTACGCACACAATTAGACTGCTATCCCAACGAGTCACACACAAGCACAAAGCTCGCACGCGATTGCTGCAATGCCGGGGTAGCTGTTTTGCCCCGCCCATCGCGGTATTTTACGATTACGCGTGGAACCATTTTATCGGCCAATTTACAATTATATTTATTCTAGTTCGCTGTAGCAACCATAATAAAAACTAGAAAAGGTTTACTATGGAGCTAACCAGCCGCGCGAGAAATATCCTAATATTAATTTATTTAAAATATATTTTTCAATTTCACAAGTTTTAAATGTTACTGGAAACAAACTGACCATAGCTTTATCATATCCGATGTTCTTCCTAACAGCGTGGCACCGCCTGAAGTCGTCGTCGAAGTTGCGTCCCACCTTCACCTTGAAGTGCTGGAACCCTAGCTTCAGGTATTTGTGGCACAGCTCCGATACTAGCTCGTCGCTGTAGCCCATCCAACCTGGTCACATTCGTTGCAGATTTATTACATTACTGTTTGTTCATTCTAATTTGAAGTGGGGCTGATGAGACCTTCAGCCCGAGTCTTATAAAAAGCCATTCGCCATTGATGCCACTGACAATAAGAATGACTTCCATTCTTAGTCGCAACTATCGGACGAGCAGGGAAACGCCAAGGCGGCATCGGTTTACGGTTGAGGTGCCCAAGACGTTTTGCCTCCACCTTTGTTGTCCGAACCGCCAAACTTTGGAATTCCTTGCCGAATTGCCTGTTCCCCAATGACTACAATCTAGCGATTTTCAAGGCGAGAGTGAACCGGTTCCTTCTAGGTAAGCGCGATCCACCGTAGACCTCAATATCACTTACCATCAGGTGAATTGTGGTCAAGCGCTGACCTATTCCGAGAAAAAAAAATGATACAAAAATTTTCATTTTCAATGAAGGTCAGAGGAACACAACAAGATTGATTTCATAATAGGATCAAGCGGGTGGACAAACGAAAGCAAAGACCAGCTGCTTCTCTTGCTTTCTGGTTCTCAGTGCTCCCCTGGCTACCTATTCTACCATCATAAATCATTTTATTTATATTTATATACTTAAACCAACAAGCAAGCGAAGCCAACATTCAGAGTATGAGTAATGAAAAATATTTAAAAATATTGATCAATAAAATCTTACCAACTTGCGTAGTGTACGCCGGGTATCCATTCTCTGCTACATACTTGATCCGCTCCTGTTTCCCTTCTGCTTTGTTTCGCAACAACTGCACCGCCTCTTCTTTGGTGACAACGTCGGTTATGTAACGGAAATCTATCGTCGATACCAGCTCCTAAGATAAAAACGTAATGTCAATATGGCGTGTTGAACATAAACATTGATTGTTTAATTTTTATTAATTGGGACTCTTATCTTTGGGTCGATTTGTTTGTAAGTGTACTGTGATTGTAGAGTTCAAAATGTTATTGTTTTGGAGTATTTATAAACGCTTTATCAGGGGGTATCAAACTAAAGTTCTGAATCTCACAAATATTAACATATTATGTCACTTTTTTGCAAAAAATGGTGTAAATTGCGTGAAAAATATTAAAATGATTTGTGTCACGCACATATTATTATTTTTTTACATATTTTTTTAGCTTTTTGTTAATTATCTTTATCTTCATATTTATTAATTAATTTTAGTATTGTGGTTTTGAACATTCCTTTTATAAATGTTTATTTTCTTTACATTCCCGGTTGCCCGGTAGAAATCACCATATGTGATAAGGCCGCTATTGTACTCTACTTTTAAGCTTTTCTATTAAAGATACTAATTTTAATTTATGCTCGTACAGACGATCATGCCCTCTACATAATGGTGTATACCTACAATCGACCATGATGGCTGATTGTGAAAAGAGGCCATAAGTAACGGCTATAATATAAATATTATTACCTCAGGTTCCATATCGGCCAGCAGCCTCCAAAGAGGCTTGTTCTCAAGTCGCGCCCACAGGTCCCATAAAGCATTGATGATAGCCGCTACCGCCAAATGCGCCACGCCCTTCTCTGGACCTATCTGAAAAAAAAACAGATACATAAAATAATGTGATACATAGCTTTAAGCTTTGTGTCTAAATAGGGCTACTGCATGGTAAGTAGCGAATGGGGCTGGGTGGTAAAAACGTCTGCTTTTTAATCAGACGGCCCCTTATTTTTACGTGAGTCAACTGGTGCCACTCCATCTAGAACTTGAATGGGGGAGTACAAGTCTAAGGAGTGGCCAGTCTCTCTCTTACCCTCTTAGTTTCACCATGGGTGACCATGCCACGGTTACTGAGCTAAGAATGGAGTTCATTCTTATTGTCTTTGGCATCAATTGCAAATGGTTTTTTTTTTCAGATTCGGGATGCAATTGGTCCAATTTGGACCATGGCCAAGTTTTTCCATCGGTTACAGGTTTTTTTTTTGGCTGTTATGCGTAAATAGCTCCTAACTAGTATAAATATCAAAGACTTACCCATCTCATCTGCGAATCATTAGTGATAGACCTCCAGAACGTTCCGAAGTCGGCAAAGATGTCAGCCGCGTTCTTGCCAACGACGAATCTCTTCATGGACCTGATGCAGAGCACGATGACCTCGGTCCCGCGGCCGCAGGTGAAGGTCAGACCGAAGCCGCGGCGGCCATTCTCAGTTGCTATGGTTACGTATGCGCAAGAGTAGTTCGGATCCGTGTGCTGATATTGGAGAGAAAAAAAAAATCAGATTCATTTAATGTCAAACTGTACAGAATATGGTGTTACAAGTAGGTACTTACATAGGTTCATTGTTATGAACAGTTTTGTTATTTTCGAACATGCAACAAATATAATAAATTAAATACTTATGTTCAAATTCATATATTCTTCGATTAATTAATTAGGTAAAATCTCATTTAAAATAAATATCAATGTTACATATATCAAATTTTATCTTAAAAAAATAATTTTAAAGTATATTTAGAAATAATCATACAATTTATTTCTAAACATAGGTTATTACATTTTCTTATCATTTTCGGCAAGTGATTGTAAACAGCTGGTCCCATACCCAAAATACTGTTTCCATACCGCGCAGTTTTATGACGAGATGGAACAATTTTATCATTATGCCGTTTAGACTCATGATGTTTAAACACGTGTAAATGTTTCTTTACAAATAAAGCAGTTTCAAAAATATACAGGCACGGAAATGTTAGTAAGTATGTTAAACTTCGTGAAATACTTATGTCTTATCTGTATGAATAATAATTTGCAGACAGAAAACAAAACACGTAGGTATATAGTATTTTTTACTGATGTAACAAAAAGAAATAGTGACAAAGCGCTAGTATACATAGTTATAAGGTAAAGGCACCTATTTCCGCGGTATTTTCACCAAAACTTGAAAGGATATTGAATATTAGGCATTAACTGAACCTTTCTAACAGTTAGGCTATTTTTATTAGAAGCTTTATTGTTTTTCCTTTTTAAATAGACTATATATTTCATAATTAGGTTAAACTTTGTATTTAAAATTAAATTAAATCTGAAAAAAGTCCTAAGCACCTTATTCCGATGTAAAAATCCTTATTCCGATGTATTTGGTCCTTAATTCCGAGTGTACAAAATAGAATCGGTAGGAATGATACATGTTGTTCAAAAAATTACGACTTATTTATTAACATTAATTATTTATTAATTACATTATTATTATCAATATGGCTCCTAAAGAGCTACGTTGAACTGTTTGTTACAATTTGTTACTGGACTTCTTAACAATGAGAACTTTTTGATCCGTGTAATAGCATTTTGGAGATCGTCTTCTGTATATTTTATTCTAGGCTTCATTATCCTATAACCAAAAAAAATAAATATTATTATAATAAAAATTAAACGAAGAAGTGAGCTATATACAACGTAGCTTTACATTCTCGCCAAATTTGTAGAAGTAAGTATACTCCAATAGCAGACCATGAATAAACGATGGCGCAACCTTGAGATGGAGAAAAAAAACATCTGTTCCATTCAAAAAATTCGTTGATCGTCGACAAAATATATGAAACAGCAAATGATTTTTTTTTTCGATTTCAAGGTTGCCCATAGTTTATTCGTGCTCTGCTAGTGGAGTAAAACTACCTCTTTACATTTGCAAAGCAACATGTTGTATATTAAGTTAAATCAAATCTATCCAGTAGTACAAACGTCTTAATATAGGACTCTCTGCCAAGCAAGGCATTATGTAAAATAATAGTAATAAGTACATACATTATTTGTATTTTAAAATTATTCATAAACGTTTACCGCTATCTTTCTTTGTTTGTGATAGTTACTAATGATTATGATAGGAGAATAGTAATTTTATAAATTTTTATTTCGTTTTTGCATTTACTAAAACTAAATAAAACTACATTGTTACCTGTACAAGTTGTGAACACCCTGTATTTTACTTGAGTCTGTGCCGCGGAATTACGTGCGTATAGAACCTTATCCCGACCTACTGTACATCGGAATAGCGTTTCATATAAAAATATCATGTTTCCTAATTCCGAGTACTAAAAAATGTATAAATTTTTCATATTTTTTATACAGAAAAAATCTTATTTGCAATATCGTCGTAAATATATATATTACTTGCTAACACTTATATTAGATTAAATATGAACTTTAATTTTCTTTCTTATCTTTTCCATACAACGAATTAATAAAATAGGTAAATAAGTCATCTATTACATGCTATCATTAGTGAATGTGATGCAAAAACTTACCTCGGAAATAGATTTTAATATTCATTTAATATTGAATTTGTCAAATCCAAACTGAGATACCCTTAATCATAAAAACAACCCAGAAAATCAAAATATAGATCATGTCTATGAAATCGCTATTCCGCGGTATACATCGTAATTAGGAACTGACTAAAATATTTAGCACCTAATGCCGCGGTAAATTCGAAATACATTTGGGGCTTAATTTACTCAGAAAAATGCACAAAAGTTAAGTGTTTTAGATTAAAAACATATTTTTTAAATAGTTTAACACAAAGAAGTAAACACAGAGTACAAAAATAACGAGAAAAACACTATTTAAAAAAACATGGTTTTCACGTGCACAGGGTCCAAAATGTATGAAGCTTGCGTTTGAGCCAGCTGCTGTCGCTATTCTAACCGATTATTTCAATCTGTTTACACATGACACCACTTTTTTGATGATATAACTACGCAAAGATATATTATCTATTGAATGGAAAATCTTGCATTAATTTTCATTAATTAAATCTCTTGTAAGCGCTATTTTTCTAAATACCTCGGAATATGGTGCCAATTTCAGAACCCCACGGAATAAGGTGCCTTTACCTTACTAGTAACCAACGAAAATTCATTTAAGCATGTCTTTGGTACATCAAGAGTCAACTTTGTTTTACGACTTTTAGATATTCGAGATTGTTCGATTGATGTACCTACTGAAGCGCTCTTCTTTTTACTCCATACAGCTAACCATTTGGCACATAACCAGACCATAACCACCAGCAGGGCGGGTAACCAAATGAGTTAGCGACGCTCTGGACTAAGGTGGAGCATATCTAGCCTGGAGTAACTGTCTCTTGAGACACACTGTTAGGTGCTTGGCGACAGATTTTTCAACTTGAAGGTGATTGCTATCCTGGTGAGTATTAGAAAATACCCTACCACAACATGGTATGGTTTCCTAACGATGTTTTCCTTCATCAAAAGCTTGGCCTCAATTGCGGGAATCGAACCCATGACCTTCGGGACAAGAGGCGGCCGCTCGCTCGACTGTGCTGTCATTCCTTCAAAAACTATTAAGGATACTTGCTTAGCCGAAAAAGAGCTTAAAATTTCACTATTGTTCATTGTTGACTTTATAATTGAACATTTATTTCGTGAAATTTCCATTGCCGGATGTCAGGTGCAAAGCACAAAATTTGTATGGCACACATTATTATTATATTATTACTAGCTGACCCGCCAATCGTTGTTTTGCCTTTCAAAATTCAAATTCGTTTATTTACATAAATGACACTTACAGATAAACCAAACGTTAGACTAATAGAAAATTAAACTAAAATAGATAGTATAGCCTTATAAAATAGATAGTAACCGATGCTCAGACCTACTGAATACGCATATAAAATTTGGTCAAGCCGTTACGGAGTACGGTAACTAACACTGTGACATGGAAATTGTATATATTAGAAGAAGATTATCACTTACCAAAGCATCGGAGCCATGTCCTCCCAGAGAAGTAGGAAACCTGACATCTTTCACATCAAGGCTTACTATTTTCAAACCGCTTCTATTTGGTACCGGCATGTTTGAATGCTCCTGCGCACTCCGCTCTACTGAGCAGATATCAATATCTCTGTTGTTTTGAGCATATTATTATTTACGTATCTCAAGAGATAACCGAATTGTCTCCGATGTTCACTTTATATTTGTAGTTTCCGATGTAAAACGACCTCAGTTTCACGACCTAAAGGTCACCATGCCGGACTGCTAATCAGAAGGTTACGGGTTCGATTCCCGGCCCGGTCAACATCTCATAACTAAATTTGTTGGCTGGGGGTCTGGGTGTTAAATATGTATTTATATATAATATGTATGTATGTATATGTAGTATATCAGTTGTGTTAGCAACCATAATACGAGCTAGAAATGGTTCAGTATGGGGCTAACCAGACGTGTGTGAAAAAAAAAAAAACGACCGACGGAGTGTCATAAGTTTGACGTGTATGTGTGTGTGCATGTCTGTCTGTGGCATCGTAGCTCCGTAGATGAAGCGTTTTAATTTTTTTTTATACGAAAGTCAGGTGTGTTTTTCGCTATATTTGATAGAAATAGGACCAAGAGGGCAACCGCTACAAAATGGAGGAACACCTATTTTTCACAAATTCGCTATTAAGGGTATCAAATAAAAGAGCTTGACGTAGAATACTGTAAACTATGACACATTTCAAATATGATGGCCCGTGGGTCAGATGACACGTATAATTGTAGATTGTTTTAACTTTTGACACCAGAGCTTAGCCACTTAGCTCATACGAAGAAGAATATGATGGCCATAATAATATAATGTTTTTTTTTTTACACATTTCACACATGGCTGGTTAACCCCATACTGAACCATTCCTAGTTCGTATTATGGTTGCTAACACAACTGATATAGATACTACATATACATGTGTAGGTGGTTTTAAATTTTTTAATTTATCCTTGTTTAATAGACTAATGACTAGTGTTATTTAAGTAATATGTGACTTAACAGTGGGGTAGAGAGTTGAAGATCCCTTGACAAAGCGTGTTAATAAGTTTATCTGTTTTTTATGTGTAAGGTACTACTATCTTATAAAATAAAACTTGCATAAGTTTTTGCATAAGTATTATATAATTTTGTTTGTATAAACAATTAACAATGTAAAATGCTATTTGGTATTGACCAAGTACATGTACATAAATATATATGTTTATATATGTATTTACGTTAAATCATTTCGAAATACAAACCTATTGCCGGCCTTACATAAATTATTATTTATAATATTAAGTAAAAATAACGCTGGTAAAAATGCTGCGTAAAAAGGATATATTTATTTTTTTCTTTAATTATATATTCTATGATATTTAATATTTAAATGTCTCTCCCAATGCCAATCAATAAACGAATGAATATTACAAAAATAATCTTTTGTGAATGTACCCATTCATTTTTTATATTTGTAGAAAGGTATTTATAATAATTAGGTCGGTAATTTCGTTACACTGAATTTCGAGCTTTCAACATGTATTTCTTTATGTAAAATCATGACAAATATAATCTAAGTACATCTCTTATGGAATCATAATTTGTACATTATCACTTATCAGTAAAAATCTCTGTTGTAAAATTAGTCAATTGACAGATAAAATTATCCACGATTATATAATAATAGTTGACTAAAACTATACTTACATAATTAACAATATATCTTTAAAAAATATAAACTGTTTTCTTACTTATTAAAAATTGACAATCACATCACAGATTTGGTTTCCTTCCCCTATAGCCTAAAACATTAGAACAAAAAAACATTACTTTGCAAAGGGTTTGAAAATAATTTTCTCCCTGTTTCAATTATCATATCTTACTTTTTTCTCATTTTTCACTTTTGTTAAATCAATTTTGCACCACACGTACCATTACCCTAGGCTACGTGAATTTTTTTAGCAGTAATTTTATTAATAGAAAAAATCACTCCAACCAATCTTCCCCCTACTAGAAAATCCCCCCTAAAAATACTATGCTATTCTCCGAACAAACCACCTCACAAACAATTTCTTTATGGACCTTTAGCCTGACTCAAAAACTTCATAACCTCGTGCCTCTCCAAATAACTAACCAATTTTGCACGTTTACTCTATAAGGTACAAAGATTGGCCATTCAGCGCTCAAAGATTCAATAATTCGATATTCTGTTGAATATTACCAAAATCGGCTTGTAAATGACTACGCAGCAAAGACGTAAGACGTGTAGCAACATACAAACATGCATATAGACGGATTTAAGGATTTTTTGTCAGCTCATGCAGACTTCGCTTCGCTCGCTAGTCTGCTCGTAAAAATACTAGTTAGATTATTAAGCTATAAAGCCATAACTTTCAGTCTAAAATCAAAATAATTCTAACAATTTGCTCAAAAATTCTAACTGTCATGCAAAAGTATTACTACTACAACATAATACATACATCATGTATGTATTTATATTCATATAGCACCATTGTAATTATGTTTTTTGAAATTATGTCCGTATATATAAAAACTTTCGCTCTATACATATAATATTAGCATAGTAGATTGGTGTGTTGTGACTTTTAAACTAATGTCTATTATAAGTAAAATATATTTTTGTTTACTATTTTATACTATATACTCTAGGTATTGTTTGTTATTTGTACAAAGGTTGACCATAGCCATTCAGCGCGGCACAAGTTTTTTTTTTATAACGAGGAACTACATAATAGTGTGCGATTGGAAAAAGTTCTACTCATGGACAGTCTATATAAGCTAATCTAATAAATCATTTGTTTACTTATAAAAAAAAAAACAAAAAAAACTATGTGTACCTTTTGCGCAGTCGAAAAAACTTATACTTGCTCTACAGAAAAATAAATGATTTGTATTGACTCGAATTTACGAAAATGTCTTGTTACTAACTATACATCAAAATACGACTATTATTATGATATCTTACACAAATTATATTAAGTTTACTTGATGTTCTGTTTGTATATAAGCGCTAATTCCTTGACAAGTGATCTCTCGCCTTCCTTCCAGAGCAGCGAGGCAAGCCGACCGAGAGTTGGATCCTCTTCGTTCTCTATCCAATCGAGAAGGAGTTTGTATCGCGCCTAGAAGTAAAAACAAATTAAATTAGCAACTTTTTAGTTTTCTATTTTTTAGTATGAGCTAAATGTTTTAAACTACCCAAGGTCCTCTGACTTGGCTTAAAGATTATAATTATGGGACCTACCGACTCACAGTAGAGCTCAAATTGAATTGATAGGTAAACTCTTTATTGCAACACAAATAAAGAACAATACAAAATAGTGAAAAAAAAACTTGTTACTAATGCTAGAAATGGCGACCTTATCACTAAAAGCCATCTCTTCCAGGCCACTTATTAAATGACACTCTTTTGGTCATCTATCTAAAGACTGTCCGCATCGACCGTTGCTTAACGTCTATTGCCTCAGATCTCCATAGTTAGCCAAGATAATATAAGTATGTCAGCCTTGTGACTAAATTCTAAAATTATTATGGATTTAAATGAAGGTAAGGTTTTATACTTTGCTTTGAATTATAATATATTTATTTTCCAAAAACCTTAACCTTAATTAGAGGACACCTTTTGGCTGCTTCTCGGAGAGAAGAAGGGAACATAGATCATATATGTTCCCACTGAAATACAACCTTACTGTCTTTAAGGCGAGAGTGAATCGATTTTTTCTAGGCAAGCGCGATCCATCCTAGACTGCAATATCACTTAACAATAGGTGAGTTTTGGTCTAGTGCAAGTCTATCATTCATTAAAAAAAAATTAAGTTACCTCTGAAACACCATACTTTTCAGTATCAATAACTACAGTTTCGATTCTGTTTTTAGAATATCCCAATTTCATGAAGAACTTCTGCCAGTTCCTGCCAAGGTTCTTTGATATATGGTCCAAATATTCAAACTCGGGCTGAAATGATACAAAAAATAAATGATTATAAGTAGAAATAATGAACATGACAGAAATAAATCTGCACAGTACCTACACAAACAATCATATAGCCATGACTGTTAGGAAGTAGGTATGGGTAAACAAACCACAATAATTAATATGTAGTTCCATTTATACCAAATAAAAGATTACAGGGGCCGCAGGCGGCAAATGCAAATAACAATAATTGACCAAGTGCGAAATGAACTTACAGAATAGAAAATGGCATATAATTTTACAAGAAAAGTGAAAGTTCTCTTCATCAATATCAACAAAATATTTGCTAGAAAATCTCATAACCACCATACACTGCTACCACAACGCCGTTTAATGGCATCTTTAGAACTACCAATCAATACAATCAATACCTTTGATTTGTTGTTTGGAAGCTCTCCTTAAATATGATTATATTATTTATATTTGACTTGACAGATATATGTATAAAATTTCAAGTATCTATCATAGTTCATGAGATACATCATGCATGTCGGACATTGAAGACTGTAATACAGCCCTGTCAGAAAACTTTTGGCATGGAACCCTAAAAATGACTCATTTGTGTTACTAAGTTGACAATGAAAGTAAAGAACATGCCAAATATGAGAATGTGTGATACAAGCAATATTGACATTGAGCTGTGTGTGATATTTTGGTCTATTTATCAGTTTATGGCATTATCAAAGTTTATTATAATATGTTAGGTATAGAATAGGTTCTTCCCCTTCAAATATAAGAGTCACAAATTTTTATCCTTGTATCTTGTGGTTTTAAATAAATGGGTAGGCCTTCTTGGAAGTAATTTTTTCCATTGAAATATACATAATTATATTATGACCTTAAAATATGTCAGAGGCCCTTGGATGGTTTGGAATCTCCTAATACCAGAGCTTGGGCACTTAGGTCATATGAAGAAGAAGAATATTTATGAACCTAACCACTAAGTCTAATATATTCAAGGTTCATTGGTTATTCTGGAACCCATAGAAAGACTTACTAACAAGTCCATTCTTGATATCATTAGTGACAACTGACACATCATATAAAAACTTGTTTATTTGTAAGGTGGTAGCTCTTTCTCAAGTCATTTACAGTGAATAAAATCTCATCTATCAACCTGCTCAATTATATATAACAGAATATTGAGTTTATCTATACAGTGTAAACTCTATATAACAACAATGAAGGGACTGTGCATTTTATTGGAATGTGGAATGTGAGTCATTTGCCAACCTGCACTTGGCTGGCATGGTGTATTATGGCCTATATCTCTCATCTTGTTAGAAGGTCTCGTGTCTCAGCAGTAGAAACGTACGAACGGAGTGGGCTCCTTATGCTTGTACATGGTATGCTATACATACCTTAATCTTAGATTCCAATAAAAGTCTGATATTATTGCACTTCTTGACATCCTCTTCTGGTTCTTCTGTATTGAAGAATTGTTCGTGCTGTGGTTTCATGTACGCAGGGCCCATATAGTAGCTGTTACCCCAGTGTATGTTCTTGGAGTTCACTACATTGATTACATTGCCGGTAGCTGCAAGGCATATGAACAAATTGGTAAGTGATTATTAAAAATGCGTACTTTTTAGCTGGCAGCTATTTTTATTAAGACTGGGCTTAGCTATTCGTCAGGGCCATGCTGCTAGTATTTTTGGAACTCTGACACTCAGTGAGAGTTTTTTTTAATACATTTCACATGTATGACATGTCTACCCAATGTCAGGTGACCACTGGGCGAAGGTTTGTTTTACAACTTGGGTACCGAATGCAAAACAACTGCGGTCAACCCAGACAAAGGTGCCATCATGATCTAGACAAATATGACACAAACTGGGCCACCAAAGTTGAAGACCGTGCTGTCTGGAAGGAGGGAAGAGAGGCCTTTGCCCAGCAGTGGGACATAACAGGCTGAAAATAGTAATAAAAATATACATTTCACACACGGCTGGTTAACCCCATACTGAACCGTTTAGTTCGTATTATGGTTGCTAACACAACTGATATACTACATATACATATATAATTTATATAGATACATATTTAACACCCAGACTGACAGCCAACAAATTTAGTTCAGCACAAAGATGTTGGCCGTGCTGGGAATTGAACCCGAAACCTTCTGATTGGCAGTCTGGCATGATAACCATTATGCAAACAAGGTTGTCTGATTGGTTGGGCTTACTTTAATTTTAGTTGTAGAATGTTTTAATTTTCCTTGTTCTTTTCTTTTTATCTTTGAGCTTGTAGGTACATAGTATTTTAATCTTATCTAAATACATTCATGTAGTTATGTATCTGGTTTTATCAGTAATTCTTTTAAAGTAAATTTGTTGCTTTCTGAGTATAATTCAGACAGATATCAATATAATCTCAGCTTGCTAACTTATAATGAAACTGTAGGTATCAAGTGAAAAGACTGAAGTTGATAAAGTCTATACATATATAAATGATTATAGCTATAGGTCAAGAGGTTTATCAGTTTAAGTGGTTTTACCTTGAGTGTTGACTGTACTGCTTTCATGCTTATCCTTTTTAGGTTTGCCTTGCTTTTTACTAGGCTTGAAAAACTTAAATTTCGGTTTCTCTTCCCTACATTCTTCATCTTCATCAGCGGATTCCACTAATATTTCTTCAGGCTCGTTGTTCGAGTCCACATTTTCATTATTTTCTTCTTCTGTTTCTATTTTTGTAGGCTTTTCTTTTTTACTTGGCCTTGGTGGCCGTGGCATTGCATCTGATTTTAAATTACGAAAAATCTCGAAAAACTTATTTATTGAAGTCATTTTGCTTTATATTTACACAAAGAGACAAGTCAAGAACTCCCGATGACGATTTGGGAATCCCAGTTGGTAATTCCGAGTTTGGTTTGCAGTTTGCACTTCTCAGATAATAACAAAGAACTTAAATTATCAGCACATATAATATTATTGGATTTAGTATAAGAAAATTAATTAAGTTAGAAAAGTTTGCGTAATAATCTGCGAAAACAGGAAAATTGTAATGGTAAACATTTACGACTTTGAAATGACAAAGAGTATGGAAGGAATTATAAAAAAAGGAACATAATGTTACCTATTGTAACATTGTAGTTACCTTTTCTCGGACATGTAATTTACTCATAGGTATGTAATGTATTATAATATATTGACCAGCTATTCAGTGTTGAATCTTTATTATAGTCTAATCCTAACTAATGAGATAGGCATTTATAAATAATAAACAAATATATTCTGTTATCAAATATATAATTTAACCAATATTTTGTAGATAGCGAACTTTACAAAATGCAGTGCATGTAAGCAGATTTGACTATCATTAAGGTTATGCACACAGACTTCTAAAGAGAAGTCTGTGGTTATACATTGGTCAATGCGGGCATCTGTACAGTAGATGGCTGGCCATGACAAACACTCTCATAATAATTAAATAATGACATCTCAGCGCTAACATAGGTCAGAAGACACGTTGTATTATAAGTCTCGCCTGTATAATTTTTTAGCAATTTTACAAAATTGATATATAATATTATTTATAGGGAAATTTTGGATGCTGGCTATACTTTAAAAGGCACAGTGTGACAATGACATTTTTATAACGGTTTTATTGTTTTAGACTTAGCACCTTACCACATTATTTAATAATACACTAGAATTATTTAATTGGTTGCTGTATGTTTAAGGGTATTTATTTCAAGGAGGTAAATCTTCAAGCAAATGAGGTAAGTCTAAGATTTTATATAAATAGACTAATCTTTAAAAAGCAGGATTAACGTCATTAGTCATACATATCTACCACTGACCTCTATTCTACTAGTACGCTGGACAGGCTATGCCATACAAAATGACAGCAATTTTCTGTGCCGATTTGAAGCGCCTCCTTGAACGACTTGAGAACTAAATTTGACATTTATTGCGCAATTGCAAATGGCCGTCGTGTTGTTTACATCGATTCCACGATCTTATTAACGTTTTAAGTGTTTAATATGTAGTTAATCTGGTATTATACAGTTTAATTTAGATTTATACTAGCGTGATACTTATTTTTACCAACAATGAGAGTGTTTGGGTTTTGCAAAAACTCGTATCCAGAGAAAAGCGGGATAACCTTCCACAAGTAAGTAAATTTACAATTATATTCTATAAATTAAAACTTTCTGTAAAGATAATATCGTCACTAGTAATATTACATGTCATTAGAACGTATTTAACTTGATATTACCGAGTTGCGATAAATATAAACACACAATAGTGTTGTCGATATTCCATATCGACAATATTTGTCGATGTTTTTTCTGGCATATATTGTATCATTCAATTAACGGTTTGTTTTTTATTACAGGTTCCCAAAGGATTCTTCACTAAAACTGTGGCTCAAAGAGATAAAACTGTTGATCGGCTTCCCAAGAAAAATGATCAATCATCATCATAGGATGGCGTCCCGGAAGTGTCATACATAGGCTTTATATCCCAAAATAAAATGAGCAAAGCCGCTGGCGACTACTAGTTATTTTTATTTATATTTTTTAATCATGTTGTTTTTGTAATTATATATTTATGAGTAAAATCATTCATCGTTTTATTGGTACCATCCCTTAAGTTATTCAAAATACTTAATAGCCTATGTTCACCACAAATCATGCAGGCTTAGTCATAATATTTATTTCTTATCCGTTATCAGTGTTACTCGACATTATATATAAAAAAATAAAAAAAAATGAATAAAAATTAATTAATTTATTTATTTCTTTATTTATAAATAAATAAATAAGTAAAATGCAATCAATCTCACATCGCACAGAGAATCCATGATTGATCGCTTAAACTTGGCCCTTACGGCAGTCTCTGACTGGGGCGATGCCACTTTGGTAAAGTTTAATGCGTCAAAAACACAAGGCGAGAGTGAACCGGTTTCTGCTGGGCAAGCGCGCTTCATCTTAGACTGCAATGTCACTTAACATCAGGTGAGTCACGGTCAAGCGCAAGCCTATTATACGTAAAAAAAAATGAAGAAAGATAGACACGTACCAATAGGCTAAAAGTCGTTTTTTTGTCGATATTATTTATTACATTGTCCCGTCCCTAATTAGTTCCGTGGTCGTTCACTGGCGCTGTCAGCGCCAAAATGGCGAAAATCAAATAGGCACAAAACGATGTGACGTATAGCCAGTCCAGCGTACTAGTAGAATAGAGGTCAGTGATATCTACCTACTTATAACAATTATTTAATTATAATTTCCCTGTAATTTCATTTTCCATGTTTAAAAATATGACCTGCCAACTTCGACTTGCAATAATTCAAATCAAACGTCGCTCAAAGAAACGCCTGCCAATTTATGTCTCTTTTATTTGCTGCCAAGTTTTATTAGTTTTATTTTGTTTCCAGCGAATTAATTATTATAAGCGCAGCACAATGCAACAAGATAGACCAAACAAGTCGTCCTTCTCGCTATTGAATTTGTTGAAGCTGGGGATTTTTGAGTCTATTTATGCTAAAACCTGTCCGCCCGGTTCGACTTCGGAGTCGGAACGCGGGATCCCGACGAGGAAGTGTTGCCCTGACAGCGCTGCGGGGGGTGACGCGCCCAGCCCTCCACCGCCGGCGCCGCGCAAGTGTGTGTGCAATCCACCAGAAGCGACTAAATGCTCAGCCAGCGACCGCGGCAAGACCGGCGCCGGCGTCACCGGCTCTCGCTCTCGCGTCGTGACGTCATCGAGGAGAATCAGCCGAGACGATGACGATGATCTTCCCGAGGGCGCATCTCACCCCGGCCTACTCCGCCACATACACAACGCCGCGCGGTACCGCCTACCCCAATGCTTTGAGGGGGCCTGCGTCTCAGTCAAACAAGCCTCCACAAATAACTGGGTGTTAGGACACACGCTAGCGTTTAGCTCGGTATCTCCAGGGGGTTACAGAATGCTACTGTCGTACGTTGATCGGAAGAAGCCGACGGCGTTACCATATTTCGTGATGGAAGCTGCGCCGGGTGGGCAGATGAGTTCGGAGCTTCGAGTGGGGCCTACCGCTGGTACCCGAGCGACTTTAGTTACGCAGATAGCCAACGGAGAGTTATATAGTTTCGAGAGCATCATAGATGCCTACTTCCAAAATTGTACCGCGTCCATTATCGCGGTGAACAGAGATTTCATTGCTGTTCATTATCTTCAGGTAATTTTACTGTTTTATAACTTGTGACGGTTCTGAAACATGACTATGGTACCTGAGAAAAATGCGTTGAAATATTTATTAAGAGAGATTTTGAAATAAGTATTTTTGTACTTTGAATAATAGCGAACATAAATGATTTCTCTTGTGCAGTAAAAAAAATCAATGTAGGTACACGTACCTACGAGTACCTATAATATGCCTTTCTCTATCTCGTCAAATGGCATAATTATGTCTCATGTTTATGACACTGGCAGAACTCCATATGATAATAACCACTGTTGTCAGTAGCAACAGATACTAATACTAAGCTCATCGGCGCGGGAGTAGTCTAAAACCATATTTATTCTGTCAGTTTTTTTATTGCACTTAGAGATGAATTCACTGAAAGCAATTACGTATATTAAATATTACAAGCATCCCGTCCTGGCGTCGCACGGGCTCTAAGATAATCTGAGTAGCAAAGAGAAACAAAATATAGCCTATGTTACTCGGAGATAATGTAGATTCCCAACGGTGAAAGAATTTTTAAAATCGGTCCAGTAGTTTCGGAGCCTATTGCCGTCAAACAAACAAACTAACAATCAAACTTTCTTCTTTATATTATTGGTATAGATTTATTAAGGTGTGACCGATTGACTTTAACGAGATTGCAAACGAAAGCGATTATAGTCACTATTCGTTATGCGGTCGTCGCCCTGCCATGTGTACTGAAAGCTATTCAACCCTATTCAACCTTATTCTATAGCACCCTCAAGGGTGGAGAAGTTGGAGGCGCGATATAAACCCAATTTTGATTCGTTTGTGGTGCGCTTTCCGACCCAACATGTGGCGACCTTTCTCAAGGAAGAGTTTGGCCGCATGGTGTGCTGTATCGGCGATTCCGAGGCTGGTCACGCGACACCTCGCAGCGTAACACGACGCCGCCACTTCTTGTGCACTAGTTATTAAGTTTATTATTTTTAAATGTGTATTGGTTTTTAGTTATTGTTCAATTTTTATGTGTGTATTGCATTTTATGG
This sequence comes from Mellilla xanthometata, assembly GCA_035578125.1. Lineage (NCBI taxonomy): Eukaryota > Metazoa > Arthropoda > Insecta > Lepidoptera > Geometridae > Mellilla > Mellilla xanthometata. The sequence continues at coordinate 10,916,894 of JAPUBQ010000007.1, forward strand.
GCCTCTAGTTGCCTGAAATAAAGGAATAAATAAAATAAAATAAATATTATATCCCCAGGCGATGACGGAGGAGCTGTCCCTGGGCGCGGAGGTGGTGGCTCGCGGCCACAGCGCCGAGGTGAGCTCGGCGTCGGCAGCCGCCCGCTGGTCCAACGAGAAGCACTCCCTGAGCGGCACCCTCGGGAACCGCGGCCTCGACCTGTGCTACGCACGAGCCGTCACGCCGTACCTGGCTGCAGCGGCTATGCTAGAGGTTGGTACTTTTTTACACGCTTTCTATTAGCTTAACCTGTATGTTTGTTTGTAACCGACTTCTTTGGGCGCGATTTTGACCCACTTTAATGAAATGAAATGAAGTAATTTTATTTGCGTAGCCACAGGTAATATAAAAACATGGAAAATAATATAAAATTTCCCTTGTAGGCTACCGCATATGCGGTGTGCAAAAAGTTAATTAATTAGATAATTTATAAGTTAATTGCACTCCACTATAATTTACAGCTAAGAAATAATATTTAAAAGAAATGTCAAAGATTATAAGTATACAATATCAAAAAATGTCTAAACTAGCTAACTGGGTTGGCACGTCGACCCGAATCGGCCAGATTTCGTTTAAACTTTGTAGATTTATTGAGGACCGATGACAATACACTAATTTGATAAAATTACGGTTTTCTATAAAAAGCGTGTTTTTTAGTTTTTTAAACTATTATTATTTTACTCTTAATAGGCTTGCGCTTGACCACAACTCACCTGATGTTAAGTGATATTGCAGTCTAAGATGAAGCGCGCTTGCCTAGAAGAAACCGGTTCACTCTCGCCTTGAAGTTAGTTAGGTTGTAGTTTGAAAACGTTGTTGCGCGTGAACCTCGGCTATAATAATACATTAGAAATGAAGAAACGATTGGGAGAGGACGCGTTCAACCTGATCATAAATAAAATGTCGTAGCACTTGTTTTATGGGTACAAATGAGGAGATCGATTTAAAATTAATAAAACGACTGGTCCAAGCTACAATGCATGACCGTCGGACGGCCGTCTCCGGACACAACATCTGTCCGGGGGGATATCCCTTTGCTAGATGGAGGCAGACCGTCGTCGCTCCATAAGTACTTCGGTGATTCCGCCATACAGTGGATACGGAAAGCCCTTTAGAGGGATGAGATCTTTCAAAAGAGACGCGTTCTAACTGGGCTCCACCGTGGGAGAGATGATACGGGCTACATACAGTTTATGTATTTTGATTCTGTCTACTATGGACAATATTCTACACGACGTAGCATAATCTACGCTCGTAGCATTTCTACGTCTGTTGCTATTACTAATACAATACATGAATTTCAAACGAATCACCGCATTCGTACGATTAGGGTATTTTATGCCAACCAAAACTATTTACCATGAAATCAGTGCTAAGACATTTTATTGAGTTATGATCAGGTAGAACGCGGCTTCTCACAATCGTTTCTTCACTTCTAAAGTGTTTTATAAAACTGTTACTATCACTAGTTATTAAGTCGTGTTTACTAACCTATGGACCCTATTGATTTGAGAATCATTTGACAGGTGGGTTTCGCAATCCGCCGCGCTGTGGCGACGCTGGCGTACGAGTGGCGGGCGGACGAGTGGACGGTCCGAGGGTCGGCGGATTCAGACGGGCTGGTCGGGGCCACCCTGCAGAGGTCTCTCGGAGGGAAACGAGCACAGCTAGCGTGTGCTATCTCCGCACTCCTCAACCATCCCAATAACAAGTTCCGACTAGGATTTGGCATCACTGCGGCTATTGTTTAGCGAACGAAATATTTTTTGTGATATACCTACTTATTTACATGCATTTATAATTAATAATTTTTTTGATCTTGTAAAACGAGTTAACTACATATTTCAATATTTAATTTACTATCTTCAGCGATTACCTACACTGTTTATTATGGATATTATGCATACCTAAATAACTTACTTCAGTATTTCAAATTAAGTAAAATATGCTTTCTTTAAAGTAGAGTCTGTGCCGACGGAAGCGGAGCGGTGTTACATTTTGTGATTTCTTGAAATTATTTTGTCTATTCACTATTTACTCGTGGTTTTATGATAGATTTATCCAATTATTGTTATGTAGATTTTAATTTTAGACTAGTTTATACATAGCGTTTGATGTAACTGACTTATAAAAAGCTTAGACTATTTTTTAAACATAATTTTCTCCTAATAAAAACTCAAATTGACTCACATTGTTTTGCTTTGAGCCCGCTGCGTTCAAAACTCACATTTAGGTCGGCGACTCATCACAATCACACGCTTACAGAATTATTCAGCGGCGTTGTCCTCACCGTTAGACACAAACACAGCGTTAAAAATTCATTTTCAATATAACGATAATGTAGGCGTGTATTGGCGAGCCGAGGTTCTGCCGGGGAGGACTGGGCGCGTGCGCGACTTTAGGGAGGAGTTAGCCGCTACCCCGCCTCGGCGAGGGTGTCTTATTAATTTGCTCTTTGTTTTTTGAGTTGTAGGGTGCAGTTTGTCGGGGGAGAGAGCTCGGGCCGGGTGTGGGCGTGCAGCGAGCCGCGAGTGCAGTGCGGAGCGCTAGAGCGTGCGGAGCGACGGGCGCGCGCGGGGCGCCGAGCTGCTCCAGTGATGCTGATGGAGCGGCTGGCAGACTTCGTCAGCAAGAGTCTGGAGGGCGGCGAGGCGCCGGCGCCGCCGCCCGAGCCGGACGCCGACGAGCCTGACGATGTGGAGGTGGACATCACGGAACTGGACGAGAAGCCGCCGCCGGCGAAGCGGCCGAGGAACTGGCTGCTCTCCCCCGTGCCCACCAACCACTGCAAGCGGGAGGCGGCGCATGATGATGATGACGAACATAGACACGGTGAGCTTTATTATATATTTATTTATTCAGCAACTACATAATTTATAACAAACGGTCAGAAGTCCGCTCTCGGGGTCTGCCAGTCAAACTAACAGACCGCTTAAGAAACACCGCACTGCGCTCCAAAACACGCATCATAAACGTTGGCCAAAAGGCAGCCGAACTGAAGTGGAATTGGGCCTGGCACATTAGCCGGATGTCGGAGGATCTGTGGGCTAAACGGACCACCCAGTGGGTACCACAGAGCGTCCGACGTCGCGGCAGGCCCAGACGGAGATGGCGGGACGAACTGGATAAACACTGCAAAAACTGGCAAGAAATAGCAATAGATCGTGATGAATGATAAAATTGTTTTAAAAAACAAACAACCGACTTCAAAAACACAACTAAAAAGGGAAAAATAATTTTAAGCCTAAATCAAATCAAGAATATATAAATAGAATAGGAGAGTTTATTTCATGTACTTATAAAAAACTATTTGCAATTTTTACTAATCCTGTATTCTTGGAGTCGGTGCCAGCAAAGAAAGACAATTGAAAATAGTTTTAATTTGCTCTTATTAGATGGCACCGACTTCAAGAATACAGGATTACTAAAAATTGCAAATAGTTTTTTATAAGTACATGAAATAAACTCTCCTATTCTATTTATATATTCTTGATTTGATTTAGGCTTAAAATTATTTTTCCCTTTTTAGTTGTGTTTTTGAAGTCGGTTGTTTGTTTTTTAAAACAATTTTATTTTTACATTTTTAGTGGTTGGTAATGATATTTTGTTTAAGTTTTAGCTATGGAGAGCCAAATAAACTTCACGATGAAAAAAATCGGCGTGTGCCAGGCAGGCAACCAATTGGGAGCAAATCGAGCTGGATGCGAGCGAAGCGAGCGCGAAAATTTTCACCGTATTTGTTCCAACCGTTTGAGCATAAAGAAGTCCAAAGCAGCACCAATTACATAATGTTTGTTGTGTCAAAGCTTACTAGAACCAAGTGCGAGCGAAAAGAGTTGGATGCGAGCCAAGCGAGCTGTGCGCGAGCGAAGCGAGCGCGAAAATTTTCACCGTATTTGTTCGAACCGTTTGAACATAAAGAAGTCCAAAGCAGAACAAATTACATATTGTTTGTTGTGTTAAAACTTACTAGAACCAAGTGCGAGCAAAAAGAGGTGGATGCGAGCGAAGCGAGCTATGCGCGAGCGAAGCGAGCGCGAAAATTTTCACCGTATTTGTTCCAACCGTTTGAGCATAAAGAAGTCCAAAGCAGCACAAATTACATAATGTTTGTTGTGTCAAAACGTACAAGAACCAATTGCGAGTGAAGCGAGCTGGATGCGAGCGTAGCGAGCTATGCGCGAGCGAAGCGAGCGCGAAAATTTTCACCGTATTTGTTCCAACCGTTTGAGCATAAAGAAGTCCAAAGCAGCACAAATTACATAATGTTTTTTGTGTCAAAACGTACAAGAACCAATTGCGAGCGAAGCGAGCTGGATGCGAGCGAAGGGAGCCGGATGCGAGCGAAGCGAGCTATGCGCGAGCGAAGCGAGTGCGAAAATTTTCACCGTATTTGTTCCAACCGTTTGAGCATAAAGAAGTCCAAAGCAGCACAAATTACATAATGTTTGTTGTGACAAAGCGTACAAGAATCAATTGCGAGCGAAGCGAGCTGGATGCGAGCGAAGCGAGCTATGCGCGAGCGAAGCGAGCGCGAAAATTTTCACCGTATTTGTTCCAACCGTTTGAGCATAAAGAAGTCCAAAGCAGCACAAATTATATAATATTTGGAGTGTCAAAAGCCCAGAACATCCTGGGGGAAATTCGAACGAAGCGGGATAACTCCTAGCGAAGCGAGCGCGTAAATATTTTCCTTATCCGTTCGAGGGTCTTGTCTATTAATATATCAAATTTTACAGTTCCTTCTTCCACTAAGTATGACCCAAGTGGCCAAGCTCTGGCGTCGAGAGTTTTTCAAGCCCTTGATTTAGTTTGACCCCTGCTTGTACTAAGAGTAGTGGTCCAGGCCCAACAAATTAACGTGTTATCCGAAGCACAGTAACGCCCAGATGAAATGTCATATTTTTTTATGGAAGTCTTGTGCATGGTTACCCATCCAAAGACTGGCCGCATGGGCCGTTGCTTAGCCTCGATGTTCGCGTCAGATTACTTTTGTTAGCCAGGCTGCTAATTTTATGAGCGAAATCTGTATTGCCGTATTACGTGTACGGTTATCCAGTTATTTGGGCTTCCCACGGGAATAGCAATGACTATTAAGATAAAAAGTAACCTTCGTGTTATACAAGGTCTAGTCTACCCCCTATATCAAATTTTAGCGAAATCAGTGTGTAATGTGTTATTTGGTGCATCCCACGGGAACAATAATTATTTTCGGGATAAAAAGTAGCCTATGTGTAAACACATAGTCTAACCTATCTTCATTCCAAATTTCATCAATGTCAGTACAACCGTTCGAGCGTGAAGAAGTTAAAAAGATTTATATGTTATTTGGTGCATCCCACGAAAATAGTATTTATTTTCGGGATAAAAAGTAGCGTATGTGTTAACACATAGTCTTACCTATTTTCTTCTCAAATTTCATGAATATCAGTACAGCCAAACGAGCTAGAATCTCTCTTCATGCTTAAAAATAACCTAACTTTTTAGGTTTTTCTTCGATTTCCCTAGGAGTCCATCATCAGAACCAGTTTTGGTGACAATGGGACCAATTCAGAACCATACTCTTTCAATTAAAAAAATAATTTTGAGAATCGATCCACAAATGGCTGAGAAATCGGTGAACATACATAAAAAAAAAAAAAAATACATACACGTCGAATATATAACCTCCTCCTTTTTGAAGTCGGTTAAAAAGAGGGCTTTGCTCTTCAATGGGACAAAACAGGCTCATAATTTTAATAAAATAATTTACAGATAACATCCAACGCATTATAAAGGTAGAAAGAGATAAAATTATAAACTAAAAACTTAACCATAGGTTGTACTAGCTTTGTTTGGTTATATATGATTGATTGATCTCTGTTTTGTGTTCTTTAATTAAAAATAGGAATTATTTGCTTTGATAAAAATAGAAATAATTGGCCAAGTTCGAGTCAGGCTCGCGCATGAAGGGTTCCTTACCATTGTTGTATGGGACACCCTTAGATATTAATTTTATTATTTATTTTTGAGGTTAAAACACATTTAAATATTCTATGAATGTATACGGGGTCTGCCTAATGTCGTTATAACGATGGATTAAAAATGTTTGAAAATTACGTTTCTTGTATGGGAACCTCCCTTATATATTGATATTATAAAATAATTTGAAAAAAGAATTAATATACATTTATGTATTGTGTGAAAATTTTAAGTATCTACCAACTCCCGTTATTGATACTCGTATATAGCAAAAAATATAAAAAGCGCCCCATTATATAATGACTATTTTCATTTTCTATTTTTAGTATTTGTTTGTTATAGCGGCACGGGAAATAGGTATATATTATCTTGTGAAAGTTTAAGCTTTCTAGCTATCACAGACAGACATCGGTAATTGGGTCCCGTTTCTATATTTTAGGCACGTAACCCTAAAAGAACAGTCGAGTCGAGATACAATCCAACAGTAGACCTCGAGAACCAAATTTCTTTGATCATCTTTTGTTGGTATTGGTATAATTTTATTTTATAATTTATTATTTAAAAAGTTAAAATACATTGAAATATATGTATTTTATTATTTTCAGTATTTGTTATTATAGCGGCACGAGCTAACTTGTGAAATGTTTCATCTAATGATATAGCCTTGTGACAGACAGACAGGCAGCGGAGGCTTAGTAATAAGATTCCGTTTTTACCTTTAAGTACGGCCCTAAAATCCATTAAGCACCTGTTGTATGCCAAGTTTTGGTTTAACATTACAACCTCCAGCGAACTAGAATAAATAGAATAGTAACTTGGCCGATAAAATGATTCCACGCGTAATCGTAAAATACCGCGGTGGGCGGGGCAAAACAGCTACCCGCGCGCCCACGTGATGTCACCAATCGCGTGCGAGCTTTATGTGTGTGTGTGTCTGTGTTTCGTTGGGATAGCAGTATAATTGTGTGCGTAGATGGATACAAATTCTAAGTGATAATTGTATGGTTACTCTACCGTTTATTCTAGTTCGCTGACAGCCTCTAAAGGTGAACCGTCATACAAACAAACATACATACATACGTACGTTAAGATGATCAAAATTGGCTTGTTATAATGCAGAGAGCTAACTCCCTCGCTCGTTCGGTCTATTCCACAGAACAGACTAAACTCTCATCTCGTCACGGCCGTCGCGTCTGACAGTCATTCAGAGCAATTTAGCAAATTGGAAAGCTCTCCTTTTTATACGGCAATTATGTAAATGGTAGGATTATCCAAGGAAGGCGGCGCTTAAGGCCACACCTCTCCCCTTTCGTCCCCGAGGGCCCTAAGACACCTAACGACCTGCGTCGAGGTGATTAATCGAGCCGTCTTGCCCCCCCTTAAACACTCCAAGTGTGATTTATTTGATTGAGAAGTCTTTCCGGATATCCATTAACGGCTTATTCGTTTCATTTTGCTCTAAGATCCGGCTAATTGATGGTTGTTGATGAGGGAGGTGAATAATGAAATTGTAATTATTGTTTGCTATCGATTTGTCATTTTGTAACAATTGCTGTGTCTGGAAGATTGGTTTGACGAAGTCACTGCTTTATAGTATGTATCATTTAAATAGAGAAAAATTTGATTTTAATGTTTCGCTAAATTTCCAGGACTCTTAGATAAAATAACATGTATAAATAAAAAATGTAGAAAACCCCCAACAACATTTTATGATTTTTACATTTTTGCTACAGCAGCTTCAGTATATAAAAATACTATGTCTACTGTCACATCCAAAAATGTTGTCCAAATTGTGATAAATATATGTCATTTGCCATTTTCAACCGGTTTTCATCAAATATAGCTAAGAACACTACCGACTATCGGTCCACTATCGGCTATCGGACTAATCGGTCCAATCATTCGGGAGTTACGTTACCACAGACACAAACACACACACACACACACACACACACATTTAAACATACAGAGAGACACATGTCAAACTTATAACGCCCGTCGTTTTTGCATCGAGGGTTAATAAGGTGTTGTACAATATTTGTATATAGGTATCCTATATTCTGTTTATTAGTTTTATCTAAACAACATTAGCCGCAAATATTATAAAGGGACAAGTGAATTTCCCTTAACCCAATGCCCCAGTAACCATTGGAGATCCCTTGAGAGCCGGGGGCGATGTCGTTACTTGGGTATTTGAGAGTTTTCTTGAACTTAGGGCGCTCGTTGTGATATGAGAATTATATTTGAGGTAACCTGAAAGGGTGTTACTATCAGTTGTACTTAGTATGTTATTATCCTACGTATGTATGTTACAAATGTGAAAGTTTGTAAGTGTCCTTATATTATCCGTCTACGCAAAACAATATACCTACGTAATACGTGTCTTTGTGTGTGTGTGTGTGTGTGTGTGTGTGTGTGTGTGTGTGTGTGTGTGTGTGAGTGTGTGTGTGTGTGTGTATGTGTTTGGCTGAGGCATCAAAGCTCCTGAGCCGCGAAACCAGCTTAAATTTTATTTTGTTTGAAATATGTGGTAGTCTATTTCTTTGCAATTGATCTTTTGATTGGTGAGACTTAGACTATTTTTTAGCCCGTGCTAAGCTGTTTCGGTCTGCTACAATTTAAAGTACCTAGAAGAAACCGATTCACTCTCGCCTTGAAGACAGTGAGTTTTAGTTCAGAGGGAACAGGAATTCCGGCAAAGAGTTCCACAGTTTAATGGTCAGCACAATTTATGTGGCAATAAAACGGTTCGTGCGGATTTTTGGAACTCCTGTATAGTGATGCCTCCTAGCCGTCTCCCTGCTCGTCCGATAGTGGAAAGGAGCCGGAGGAATTAGCTGATGCAATTCAGACGCGCACTCTTCGAAATGCAACCGAAAGGAAACCGGCAGACTCGCTACATTGCGGAGATGCTCCAAACTTTGAAGCGTCGCGTGGCATTCCGGTAACCATTGCGCCAATAAGGTCGTCGAAGTGACATGGTTGATATTTGATTTTCGTTTAACTTTTTCAACAGATATAGCGGATAAGTCTCCGAACGCGGGTGGTGCTGGCGGCGGCAAACAGAGGCGGTCGCGGACCAACTTCACGCTGGAACAGCTGGGGGAGCTGGAGAGGCTGTTCGACGAGACACACTACCCTGACGCGTTCATGAGGGAGGAGCTCAGCCAGCGACTTGGCTTGAGCGAAGCGAGAGTACAGGTGAGGAGATAAATATTAAAATTTATTCATCAAATTACTGCAGCCCGTGGTGTTAAATAAGTTTAAAAAATGTCCAAGTGCGAGTCGCGCATCAAGGTTCCGTACCATTGTTGTATGGGAGCCCCCTTAAATATATTTTTTGTTTAATAATTTATTTTTAAAGTTAATTCATAATTAAATATTGTGTGATTGTATAGATCTAAATGTAGTTATAAAGATGGAGTAAAGTGCTTTAAAAAACGTTTGTTGTATTGTTGTAACGGAGCCCCCCCCCCCTAAATGTATTTTTTTTATATATTTATAATTTTATTTGAAACGTAATGTACATTAAATGTACATTACGATTCAAATTTTATACCTTCCGTGGAAATTTTAGGTGTCCATAATATACTGTTATTGATGTATAGCAAAAAATGCCATACGCATAAAAATATGTTATTGATATATAGCATAAAATAAGTATAAATATTTTTTTATTGTTATAGTGGCATGAGAAATACATAAACTTGTGAAAGTTTCAGTTTTCTAGCTATCAGGGTTACTGAGATACAGGCTGGTGACGACCGAGGCTTAGTAATAGGGTCCCGTTTTTACCTGGTAGGTACGGAACCCTAAAAAGTACCTTATGTGATAAACTAACGAACAAAATTTCGTTAATCCGTTTGAGAGTGAAAACATACATATGTACATACACTGTACATATGTATGTTTATAATGTTTTCACTCTCAAACGGATTAACGTCTTATTTTTCTTACCGTTTTTAGAGACATCACCTTTAATCTAGTACATTTTTGATCGAAATATTTGTTTTTTTTTTTAAACTTGAGAGGTGTCAAGGGACACCCGATTTATTATTATTTTTTATTATTTACAAAAAAACTTGTATACACTCAACAAAAATAATCGTCGCGACACCACACTGTTCAATACGAAACAGAAATGAAAATATTTGGCTTTCTATAAGAGAGAGAGGGACAGACAGAGAAACATGCGCCCGCCACACAGCTCACAATAGCTTACTATAGCAAAAAGTGTCGTGACAACTTTTCGTAGGTAAGATTTTTTCCGTCTAGCCCCCTTTCACAACGCGCGATGAAACTTTGTTCCAATTACATCTGTTTGTTACGCATACGTAGTCCTATATTGAAGTAACACCATGGATTTCACAAACAGCTATCATCAGCCCATGCAATCTCCATTCTCAATCATCACATACAACATTAATCGACACACCCTGAGCCAACCCGAGACCCCTACTCATTACTAATGCACGTAATTATCTGCAATAGTCCAACAAGTGCTGGTTTATCGCCGATATATCACGATTAGAACACGTTACGTTACATGTAGGTACCTAACGCTTGAATTCACTCGATTCGGTGTTAAGTGGACAGACCGATGGTAGGGGAGAGAAGTGGAATAAAAATGCCTTGACCTCTATGTCTTAACTAGTGTCAATCGATGTCGTGTTTATTGGAAACGGTAATGGACTTATTGGGATTTATTAGCTGAGTCCAGATTTATTACTAAGTTCTAGATAGATCTATTCATGGTAATAGATTTCCTCATATGTTTCCAATATACAGTTTTTACAACTAGTTTGGAAGCCAAGGGCTTCCATAAAATTTTCTTGATTTTTATTTATTTACCATGTCAAATAAAGATTTTTTGTATTTTTTGTATTTGTATTAATAAAATAGTAACGATTTTTTAGATCAATAAATGTAGATATTCGTTTAACGTAGTCCTAAACCTACGTATCAAGGCTGAAAAACGTACTGATTATTCTGGACAGACAGTTTATTACAGCTTTTATAATTTTATTATACGGCATTAGTCAATAGCGTATTTTAAGGCGATAATAAGGGAAAATCGAAATAAAACTGGTTCATAAAATCTAAAATTAAGTTTCTTGAATCAGGTTTTTTTTTCATATTGATAAGTCTAATTGCTTCCAAAATAAGAATAAACATTCTGAGAGTGGTTATTTAGGCGGGCTTTAAGCTACTTGAACTTGAATTGTTTTTTCCGTTTACAATTGAAAATATTAAGGGGACATACAATAAACGTGATTTTTTCGTATTTTTTTTGCTCTATATAAATAACAGTAACTGATAGACGCTTTAAGTTGCCACTTAACTATAAATGTATATAACCATTGGAAATAAGTCAATAAAAATATAAAGTAATTATTAAAGGACTAATCCCATACAAAAAAACGTAGTATTTGTAAAAATTAAAAATATATTAACTATAAAACTAGGAGTAAATACTTAATCATCTCATAACATGCCGCTGCGAAAATCATGATTACAAGCAAATTGGATCAGAACCGAATTCAAAACTTAGCATTAGTTATCTAAACAAAACAAATGAAATCAAGTTAGAACATAAACACACCTAAAAGAGTGTGGCATTGTTTGTTTGTTGATTAGTAGTTGTCTTATGTAAATATTGCTAATGAACTTGCCCCTGGAACGTGATAGTAGAACGGTATATTTACGAAATTAAATCTTGTATTTTTTTTTCTATTTATTATAGTAGATACCTACGCCAAGGAGGCGATAATTACATGAATAACTAAACCAACAAGATAGATGGCAAAATTCACATGTCTTTTTATATTACAATTTACTACGTAAACACAGGTCCTTGAAAATTGACAGTGAAGAGCAGGGTGCTAAACGTAGATCCGACGTAGTTTATCGTACAAGCAGGCACAGGACTGCTTTGGCTGGTCGTCACTACGAACATATCAGTCCTCGTCTTTACAACACTGTGTGTGCTTCGACCGCGATATTTCCGTTAACGCAACATAAATGCAAGATAGCTCTTACAACTTGGCTAAAATCTTTAAATTATGCTGATACTGAAAAATTACTTTCTATTGTCTGTTAGACTTTCCAAACGTCAAAGTACTAAATATTACTTCTCTCCCACCATACTTCTTCCATATAACTCACACTCTACGCTTAACACACACACACACACACACACGTACACAGACACACACACACACTCGCACGCACACGCGCACACACACTCACACACACACATACAAACACAAACTCACATACAACACACTATCTCTCTCATACACACAATCACAGACTCAAAACACACATTCTCTCACACACACACTTACGCCACACAGGCAAAGTTATACTATCAATCACATACTACACTTACCCATCACCTTATACGAGTGTATACAGATTAGCATGTTAGAGGTCCCACTTAATTTCATTTTTACTAATTTATTTAAGACGACAGTAAATGTAAATGTATAACATAGAATAACATAGGATTATAAGTTGACAAATAACTAAAATTAATACTAATGTTCTGATTTTCTTATTTTCTGTTTTAAAATAATGATTTTATTCAATTAAAATATTATTTAGACTTGTATATTAACTACCAAAATCATAATATATATATATATAACATTATTAAATTGAATTAACTTATACATTACTGTTAATATGAATATAGAACTTAATTAATATGAATTAATAGATTTCTCAACCATAGAGTAAGTACAGTGTAAGTCCCTATTATTTACCAATCATTTATTTAAAGCACTAACTAGCACTCGTTTCTTAATGTATTTTAACGACGCCTTCTGCTGATTAATATAATAATATAATTTAATTTCATATAATATAATTTGATGAATGTAATAGAGTGATAATAACTATAATGTAGTAAATATAATGAAATGATAATGTAATATAATATAATATAATATAATAATAATAATTAAAAATTGATTTTGTTAGGATAAGTATGGTATAGCATGTCCCAAAAATATTTGAATTTTTACTCCTATTAAATGATGTACGACACCCTTATTCAAGACATTGGAAGGAACTAACCTCCATGACACGGGCGCTCAGTCCAGTTTGAGGGTTAGGGAAAATAAAATATGTACAGCTTTTATTGAATAAAAATATTTTGAATTTTGAATTTTGAATTTGAATATTATTGACGTTTTTAAAATGTAACATGATCTTTAATTATATATATTGTTGTTTGTAAAATTTAACTTAAGTTATTAGTAAATTTATTTAAATTTAGATTGGTAAAAAGTGGTATATATTTTGTGAATTCATTAAATGTCATTTTTCTTTTACTTTTTCTTTTACTATAGTACGAATAGGTAGCATTTGTAATATTTTATTATTCACATAACAATTTTACCATCATGATTAAAAGTAAAACAAACTTAGTAATAATGAACCACTTATAATAAAACTTAGCTGTAAAGTTTCAGTTTTGTTAACAAAAGTAGATACTTAGTTCATTTTCAATTTACCATACTGTACATTTTAAAAGATTACTACTGTACAATAATACTTTATTGCATGCTGTACTTTTTAAAAGATTACTACTCTACAATATCTAATACTTATGTAATAATACTGTACTTTTCAAAAGTACAGTATTTCGTAATGTTAATCAAATCTACCATACTGTACTTTTTTAAAGTACACTAATAGTGTACTGTTGAAAAAGTTTAAGTACAGTATGGTAGATTAATTAAATAAAATCAAATCAAAATTCTTTGTTTTGACGGTTTATGTTATTACAATTTGTAGCAAATTACAATAATATAAGCCGAGATTGTGTTTGTCTCTATAACAATTTAGATGAATAGAATTGAAACTTTACCATTCGATACCCATTTGGTAATAAAATCTGGCATCGTGCATTCTATATGCATCAGGCTCGAGTATAATAACATGTGCCAATAGAATGGGTAGCGATGCAATCAGCGCTCACTCCCTCGTGCGGTCACAGTGTTTGCACTGCGCTACACCGCCACATCTGTACCTGCATACCGTTCTAGAATGTTAGAATAACATAGCACAAATTAAGTTAATACAGAACTGGGTTTTGTTTGGTATTTGGAAGGGTCAAATGTTGAGGGGTCATGCGGTCAAAAAGTTACAAAACAATATGGTATGCAATTATGCATAAGTACCAAATACAAAAAATAATATTATCTACGTTAACAGAAAAAAGATACAAGTTGTACATTAGCCGGATTCATCGCCCAAAGCGATATCTGTCAGGCAACCTTTGGATGGATCTTAGGTTACGGACTAGCAGAGGGTGGTGTACAAACTTAATAAACAATAATTAAACAACAGAACTAACCTTACTTATATAAATTATATCTCATAATGAACTACAATCTTCTTCTTCTTCTTCTTCCTCAACCTTTTCCCACCAGGTGGAGTCAGCACAGCAAGTTTCCTCTTCCACACGATTCTGTCAGCTGTCATATCCACATTCACTCCCTTTTCTTTCATATCCTCATTTTCACAATTCAGCCACGTCTCCTAGGTCGACCTCTACTTCCGCTACCTCGTACAACCATATCCATACTTCTCCTAGTCACATGCATTTCCTCTCTACGCATCACATGCCCATACCAAGATAACTTTCCGCTCTTCACTTTCTCTGTCACTAGAGCTACTTTCAAACTTCCTCTACTATACTTATTTCTTACCTCATAATGAACTACAGTGTGGACATATAATGATGATAGACAACGTTCTGAAAAATGGGAACAGACTTGGTCTGCCGAATCGGCAGTGGCAGCGCATTACATAACTGAAAGACCTTAATGGTGAAGGAGTTATGATAGAAATAATTAGAATGAGAACAGTTGGAATGCTTCAAGAGGACCGAGCAGGAATGTTCTAGTTAAAAATAAATAGCTTCCGCGTAGCACATCAAAAGTTGGCTAGACTAGCCAAGTTCTTAGCTCAAGCGTTCATTCAGCCAAGTCAGAGGAAAACTCTCGACAGTAAAGTTTGACCAGTTTCTCAGATATCATGTAAGAAGTAGAAGTAGGTATCACAAAATTAAACCCCAATTTATAAAGTAGGTACACTAAATATTTAATCTTGTCTTCTAAAGTATGTACATTTATAAAGTGTATACATATTTAGTCTAAAAGATTATTAATGTAATGATTTTGTTACAGGTGTGGTTCCAGAACCGCAGGGCGAAATGTCGAAAACACGAAAGTCAAATGCACAAAGGTAAGCGCACTCAAACACTTACTTTTTAGTGTATTTCTGTTATTTTAATTGTTAATTTGCTTCTAAGTTACCTCCTCGGTATTAAATCCAAATAATAATTACGTAGCTTATTTTGTTCTTGGTAGTAGAGCATTTACTAGTGCTCGTCTGACAATAGCTACAACTCTCAAGATAAAACTTTCTGTTCCAATCACCTAACGGTATATTTGACAATCTCTGTGAGAGCTATTTATTACAGAATAGCAGATCATCCCGGTTTCGCACGGGCTAAAAAAAAATCTTAATTGCAAAGAGATAGTCAACAAAATATAGCCTATGTTACTTAGGGATAATGTAGCTTCCCAACGGTGAAAGAATTTTTCAAATCGGTCCAGTAGTTTCGGAGCCTATTTGCGTCAACCAAACAAAGAAAAATCAAACTTTTTCTCTTTATAATATTGGTAAAGACTAGGCATACTCGACATTCTGCCAGAGTTATAGGCTAAATGTATTAACCAACCCTAACTAAATTAACCCTAAATGTATAGTGTAAAAATTCATAAGTAATCTTGCACAAATGTGCAAAGTTATTATTCAAATATTAATTTAATAAAAGTTACCACAGCATTGTTAATTGTTACAAATGCTCTAAAATGTCGTACTCGAAATATATTCAATGTTTAATGTAGTCGAAAACAACAAATTGCAAATGATTCTGCGACCAGCAGAGTTGGCATCGCTGCATAATCTGAATTAGTGTACTCGTGCGTTACTATAGTTAGGCGCTTGCAATTTTGAGTTTAATGTCGTTGGGATAGAGATTAAAGTCGTTCAACTTTTAGTGGTTCGTTACTTATTAGTACAAACGTCGGAATTGTTATATGACCAGGGACCAAGTTAAATTGTAGGTCCCGGCTGTTAGTCTTAGTGCAAGCAGTCATTGCGTTTTTACAATTGACTTTTTACAAGTGACTTTTTACTGTTGTTATAATATATTCCTATGTGGAAAAAATAAATGAATTGAATTGACACTTCCATATTTAATAAACAGTAAAACTAAAAACAAATGGCAAATCATCATATAATTTCCTTCTTCTTAAAAGTCATCAAAGGAAATAAATATAAAAACATCTTGTATTCTAAAGTAGGTATGGTAAGATTATGCATGGCGTTAGTTAAGCTATTCAGAATTCTCATAATGTGCACCTTAATTAGGTGTAGAATATATTATTGCATGCATATAGCGGATACATAGTCCAACATTCGCACCTGTTATGATCACAGTTGCAAATCTCTAAAGCATAAAATGCTCTAGTACCAACAAGCAGAGAACTGAGCATTTCGTATTCCATGAGTGCGTCTAACTGGATTACCTCTCCCGACGGTGCCGCTCGACTCTAACAGTTTTTTAATTCGACCATAACTTACGGGGATGAATAATTAAAATGGCGCGGGCCGGGGCGCGAACTCTGGTAAAAAAGCCGAGCGACGTGCGCCGATAAATTCTGGGGATTGCACTACGCACTTAGTGATTCCACTGCGGCCGCGGTCAAGAAGCTTTAGGCGAACTGTGGCTCTCAGGGAGTAGAGGAAATTGTGTATGTGAGATTTGTTTTGTTTGCTTAATTCGCTCGTAGCTTTGTCAATGTTATCCTACATGACTTACTTATATTAAATAATCTGATTTAAACGATAACTCGATTGTTCTACATATCTGTGTAACTATGCAGCCAAAAAACGATTTTTCTTCCTCTGTGTCTGTTAACAGAATGTTAACATATTTGTTTGTTTATTTCATGTTTGAGTGATCTATGTTTTTTCAGATATTTCCTACCGCATAAATTTATAAGGAAATGCTGTATGAATAAAAATGCTGAAATATTCTGTTTTAGGAAAAACATAATTGTATATTAAATATTACTAAATGCATAGTTAGGATAATTACGTAGTGTGGCTGCTTGTTGTGAAATTTTCATAATTTGAAGTAGATTTTAGTTGTGTAGGTATTTTGCTGTGTGGTAAAAACGGGTAAAAAGGCAATGAGTTTGCCGGTAAAGCCTTAAAACGATTCGATTTAAACGCTTATTTTTGTTAGTTACTTATCATTTTGGATTATGTATAAGCAAATTGGTTCAAAAATATGAGAAGCCACATGTGTCCAATGTGTCCCAGTGCCTTATTAACACTAAACAAGCACCGACCCTGATCTAATCACATTGTGTAGCACCCTGCGGCCTCGCTGCGCTGTCTCCGCTCGTAACGTCATTCATAACAAACTAGATCTGACCGCAGGAAACAACCAGCATTTAATCTATAAAGATGTACAAACTAGAGCGTGTTCTGTGGCTGTTCTCGTAGCAGTTCCATCGCACTATCGTGATTGCTCCAGCATCGGACCGCTAAGCGGAGCGTAAAGCGGAAAAAAGCCGCTAGCCGGAATCGAATAAAATGATTCCCCACGGGAGCCATTCGGACGCAATCCGGCCGTCCCCTGCTAAATGTCTTATTAACTTACGAGCCGCCCCCGCGCCCCGCACCCCGCTAACACGAGAATAATCATGTAAAGTGAAATGAAACGGTTATTTGTTATGTTATGCCCCTTTAACGTCGCCGGCGGCGCGGCGGCAGCGAACCTGTTATTGATTGCGCAATCGTTTGCGGCTTTACGATCTACAGATGATCGTTATTGATGATTGGATGTGTGGAGTGAGCGAGCACTTTCTGTATACAGTGAGTTCTTTGGAAATAATGTTGAAAAATCAATAACTAAAGACTGTTAGATTGGCAATGCCACAAAGTATTATGGATAATCTAACAAGACTTAAGAGCGAATAACAGTATATTGCACAGATATAATTAAGTAGGTACTTACGCTAAAATATTAAACAGATCTTTTATTCTTAAAAATATTTAAAAAAAACACTCGTAAATCTTTATCAAATTATTTCAGCTCGAAAAACGAGCAGTATATTCACCTTTACCCCTATTAAATCATAAAAAGTAGGAGTTGTATCTTCATAAAATTAAGAATTCATATTCAACGAAGACATGAATCTTCGCTACGCGTCCGCGCCGCGAAAACAATCACAGCAGCCGGGAAATTTAAGAAAAAAAAACGCGAATACACCGAAGCTTTAATTGTTCCCCTGTTCATAAAATTGTAAAGTTATTCGCGCGCAGCGAGGGGCGATATTTTATTGCGCACAAACCACTGTAAAGATGTTCGTAACGCTTTAAAATAAGCGAGATGGGGAGCACAGCGCCCGGCGGCGACGGCTTACCTTCTAATTCGATTAAATTAAACAACTCAGAGTTAATCAAATAAATGCACGACGGCCACGGGGGGAGCGGCGAGACGCGCGGGCGGGGGAGGGCCCGCGCTCCTATTTATGTCGGCACTTCTCGAAAGTAATTCGGTGTCAAATATGGAAATAACTCATACGCAGGGAGCATCCATTTTGATAATACGGACGGCGACCGGAGAGGTTTGATTTACTGCGCCAGGAGTGAACCCCGCCCGCCCTGCGCAGCGGCCATGACCCGCCCGCCCAGCGGCTTCCACCTAGAGTACTCGTGACTGCATCCACACACTGCTTCATTCATTCCATTTTATATTTTCTGTAACATAGTATGAATTTAAACTGTTTTGCAACTACATATATAAACTAGCTCCTTTTTTATGTACCTACTAGTGATAATCTCAGCGATAAGGCCGCCGATTGTGGTGAAAGAGATTTTGTATTGTGAATTATTTCATCTTATCTCTATAAAGACATGATCAACCGATCTACAATAAATATTTACGAGTTATGGTTTTATAACTCAGCCATCCATAACAAAACAAGTTTTTCCTTGAAGACACTTTACATAATTTATATCAATAACTATAATTAAATAAACGCTGAAACAATTTCCTTTAAGAGAAATAGAGTAAGCCGAACGTAGAGTAATTAATTTGATGAATATTTCAAGGAACGAGTACCTTAAGACAGCGGATCGGAGTAAATCCTCGTTAATTTATTAATTGGCGCCCGCTGGGTATAAACAACGGATTTCACTTAATTTACGAGCAAATTATGCTTTGCTTAAATATCAATTTAATTAAGTGTTCGGAAAATATCCGTCGGATTTGCGCCGCTCGTTTGTATCTGTCAATCGCGGCGGTGCTGGGGTTAGCTTGATTAATTAACTATAGTGTTTTCTTTTGTTTTTTTTATACGCACTTGACTCAATTTAAACAGGAGTGTAAGGCTTACAACTAACTAAAATAAAAGTAGTGTAAAAAGTAAAAATAAAAAAGCCATTTATTCAAAAAGAAAACTAGTGTACACAAGAATAAATACTGAGTCGTAGCAAAATGCTACGCGTGGCGTAGGCTGTTCTACGTTAGGAGATTGTAGCACTGGTACGGTATTGGTAGACATTCTACGAGGTCCATAAGACAGGCGCAGTTTTTCAAAGTTCTAAGATTTCTTAAAAAAACACAGAGAGTTGTTTATTTATGCTGAGGAACTGCTTATAACGTGAAAATACTAATGATTTTAAACTTTTGTTGGATAACTTTTGTTTTTCAATTGTATTTTGGGTTCCAACAGGTTTTTCGATTAAAAATACTGGACTGTGCTGTCATTTTTTAACATTTAATGGGCCTGCGCTTGATCGCAAGTCACCTGATGGTAAGCGATATTGTGATGTAAGGTAGAGCGTGCTTGCTCAGAAGAAACCGGTTCACTCTTGCCTTGAAAACCGCTAGTATATAATTTTGGGGCAACTGAACGTTTGGCAAAGATTTGCACACCTTGGCGGTTCGCACAATGAAGGTGGAAGCAAACCGCTTAGTACGCGACTTAGGCAACCTAACCCTTTATTTTTTTTTTCTATCTACAATGGATTTCCGCAATGTAACACCTGAGTCAAAATGTTAATAATAATAATTTTTATTTATGCAAAAAAAATTGTTACATTTATATACAAAAATTAAGTTATAATAATAAAGTTATAAGTTAAAGTCTTATTTTAGTGTTACTTTAAGCTAAGTTTTGCATGTTTGGAGGCTCTAGCTTTCTCAGTAGGATTCCCTGAGTTTGAGAAAGCTAGTTTCTTCTGGAGTGCAGTAATAATGGCTACTTAGAGAATAAAGTTACTTACCACCATTCCATTCCCATTTGTTCTTAGACTTACTGTTTCTGAAATTAATGATCTTTTTTTCTTTCTTTATTGTCAGGAATAACTTATTGACTCAGGCGTTACTTTGCGGAAATCCATTGTAAATAGAAGACAAAATTAAATATTTAGTGTACTTCCGCTGTGATCCGAAATCCAAATTAAGACAAGTAAAGGAAAAATCAACTAAGACCAATTAACCAAGCTTAATTAACTAAGATTAACGTTACCTATCACAATTCGGAAATTCTTAACTCTACACGTGTTTCGCCTAACCACAAGGCATCATCAGGAGATGCTGACTCTCTCGACTTGTCGTTCGAATTTGGATTTCGGATCACAGCGGAAGTACACTAAATATTTAATTTTGTCTTCTATTCGTTGTCAGGGTTGGTGCTGAGCGGCGGCGGCACCCCGCTGGAGCCGTGTCGCGTGGCGCCGTACGTGTCGGTCCCCCGGCTGTCGGCCGTGCCCCGCGCGCCGCCGCCCGCGCCCCTCGCGCACCCGCCACCGGCGGCGTTCGCTCCCTTCGACTCGGCTATACTGTCTGCTGCAGCCCATCAGGTAAGTCCACCGAGCAGTACAATACGCAAACAACAGGTGTAATTTTTGTGGTTGCGGCAATCTGAATTTGAAATTTATTATTATGTATCAACTAACTAATCGAGTTCTCTATTGACGTGACAACGTCTTAAATTAGGTTGCGGCTGGGAGTCACTTATGAAAAAGTGTAACGCCCGGTAACGTTACGATGAGTCACCGAACGAGAGAGAGGCCCGCCGAATGCCTTGCGTCTCTCTCCCACTCAACTATGATCGGTCTGCCGCGCGCGCAGCACGCGGCAGACGTTGTCACGTAAAATCTTCGCCCGTAAAACCGACTTTACAGGCAACCATTTTTTTTTTTAACAGTTGTTTATTTGTTAATAAACTGTGTGTGTCCAGTACGCGAGTGCGGCGGCCGCAGCGGCGGCAGCCCTGTGCCCGCCGTACGCCGGCCTCGCGGCGCTCGCGGCGCGCTGCCGCTCCTCCTCCATAGCTGACCTCCGACTGAAGGCAAGTACAACACTAGTACATACACAAGTCATAAGGTATCGCAGCAGTAAAAGGAAGGAGTCTTGATTGAAGCCGTCCCACTTCCTCGCTAAGTCGGCAGCCTGCAGTCTACACGGTGTAACGGCGGCTGTGTGCGTAAAAAAATAAATTGAGGTCTTGGTTACAGGACCATATATTTTTTTTATGGTCTAAAATAAGATAGTATTTTTTATTAATGTATTAATAATGATAATGTTTGAGTGATCATATATATCTTTGTCTTTAAGTTCTTTTGTTGGTTGTTGGTCTGGGTGTTCAATATGTATCGATATGAAGTACCTATTTGTGTACTCGTAAGTACGAGTATAATATTATGTAGTATATCAGTTGTGTTAGCAATCATAATACAAAGTAGAAATGTATGAGGCTAACCAGCTGTGTGTGAAATGTGTCCTAATATTTATTTATTTAAAAAAGAAACATACTTTTACAATGTTACCTGTAGTAAGTATACGTTTCCTGGAACAATTGAAATTCGATACAACATCATCAGTATATGTTCGCACACTGCTGGATATAGGCAACTCCCAAGGCACGCCAACTTCGTCAGCTCTTATTTTATACTAGCTGACCCGGCAAACGTTGTTTTGCCTCACTTAGGGGTATGAAAAATAGTGTAGCTAGCTTATGTGACACGTTCGTAGATTTACCATAGCAGCGCCATCTATTGATTACTTACGCAACCCAGTTGAAAGGTATCGACATCTGTTAGAATCATTTGGAGTTAACAGATAAGATAATTGTGACTTTCAAATAATAACAGACAATAATTGGCAATAAATTAAAATTGCGACTATAATTTGAGATTTAAACTATCCTATCTCTCAAGTTGGATCGAACTGCACATGGTGTGCGAATTTTATTATAATCGGTTAAGTGGTTTGAGTCCATTGAGGACAAACATTGTGACACGAGATTTATATATATTAAGATAAGATAAGATGTATATTACCCCAAAATGGTTTAAATTGTAAATAAAAAAGAGGTGTTGTATTGCAGGCTCGGCGCCATGCGGCCGCCATAGCCGCCGCCCGCGGCAGCCCACCGCCTGCCAGCGTGCCAGCTTCCACCCCCGCTGACACATAGCCCACATACATACTAGGTACACATAAGTATAACATAGACGAAAAGATTATAGATACACGAATGAAAGTGACCTACATCTTGGCGAGGGATGCGCAATGATGCATAGCCTACACGGTTAAACTTTGAGGAGTTTTATAGTAATAGTAATGAGGAATTCAACCTGTAGGTCAACCTTGAATCTAAAATATATTGCCATTAAAATTTTATTACAAATCGAGTAGAAAACTCGTGTCGCTATGAATATGAACAGAACACAGGATAATGAGTTTGAGAATAATAAACTATGTTTTTTGTATGTTTTGTTCGAAAAAATATAAATTGCAAAACTTTGAATGACAAAAATCTCGAATAAATAAGAAACACTTTTGAAAGTTAAATCTTTCAAATGTTAGATACTTTTAAAAACTCGAGCTACGTTGTGATATTTTGAACTTATAAACTTCGATCAAATATTTGATCGTAGCTCATAAAACATTTATTTTCTTTACTATTAGAAGAAATATATTGATCGGATTTCTAGTTTGCTTTTGTGCGTACCTGCTTGCTAAAATTATATCGTTTTACCCGATTAGGAATTAGAACAATGAATTTCCTCTCATTAAATCTGAATTCTTTTTAGTACTACGTTATTTGTCGAATTTTTGTTGATGGATTATAAGTTTAGTCACTTGAGCTAATTATTTTTCTGCATAAATATATAATGATCAAAATCGAACGACCAAAGAGTAGAATTGAATTGTAAAGTTACTGTAAATTATTAAGCTGTGATAAGTGTTAGATGAAATAACTACGATCTCATTAAAATTATAAATTATCGTACGCCCTTTTATCCTGTTAATCTAAAAACATTGAATAAAACGCGTGTTTCTTCGGTGATTTTTTATAAATTATTGTAAATATTATAACTATGTAGTATTCTAAGTATTAATTACGTGATTAAAATACTTAATTAGTCCTATTTATCTGTTCATAGTTGTGTAACAAGTATATGCGAAATAAATTAGATGATGAGCTATAACTTGTATCATTTTATTTATATCCCTTTGTAACCTATGATCAGTGCACCGGTGGACTTAGACATTGACATTGAACTGTGGACCTTTCCTTCACTGTTTAAAATAAAATTTCATCTCAGTGATCACACTGATAAAGGTCCAATGGGCACACCAGCATAATGCTGTTCGCTTACAAGTGAAATAAAAGAATAATTTAAAAACATTTTTAGGTAAAGTGTGGAGGGATCGATAAGTTTCCGATAGAAATTATTGCTTGTTAGTTGAAATAATATTAATGACGACTTTTATAGTTACAAAACAGTCACAAATTTTCAGTCAATAACTGTGAAGAAATTAATATTATAAGTTACCAGAAGTGTATTTAACTAAAAATAATACAAGAGAACACAAAGTAACCTATAATTTAACAACACCAAATCTTACAACAAATAGACAAAAAATAAACTAAGACACAAATTAACCTGACCTTAACCTAACCTTAACCTAACCTTAACCTAACCTTAACCTAACCTTAACCTAACCTTAACCTAACCTTAACCTAACCTTAACCTAACCTTAACCTAACCTTAACCTAACCTTAACCTAACCTTAACCTACCTTAACCTAACCTTAACCTAACCTTAACCTACCTTAACCTAACCTTAACCTAACCTTAACCTAACCTTAACCTAACCTTAACCTAACCTTAACCTAACCTTAACCTAACCTTAACCTAACCTTAACCTAACCTTAACCTAACCTTAACCTAACCTTAACCTAACCTTAACCTAACCTTAACCTAACCTTAACCTAACCTTAACCTAACCTTAACCTAACCTTAACCTAACCTTAACCTAACCTTAACCTAACCTTAACCTAACCTTAACCTAACCTTAACCTAACCTTAACCTAACCTTAACCTAACCTTAACCTAACCTTAACCTAACCTTAACCTAACCTTAACCTAACCTTAACCTAACCTTAACCTAACCTTAACCTAACCTTAACCTAACCTTAACCTAACCTTAACCTAACCTAACCTAACCTTAACCTAACCTTAACCTAACCTTAACCTAACCTACCTAACCTAACCTTAACCTAACCTTAACCTAACCTTAACCTAACCTTAACCTAACCTTAACCTAACCTTAACCTAACCTTAACCTAACCTTAACCTAACCTTAACCTAACCTTAACCTAACCTTAACCTAACCTTAACCTAACCTTAACCTAACCTTAACCTAACCTTAACCTAACCTTAACCTAACCTTAACCTAACCTTAACCTAACCTTAACCTAACCTTAACCTAACCTTAACCTAACCTTAACCTAACCTTAACCTAACCTTAACCTAACCTTAACCTAACCTTAACCTAACCTTAACCTAACCTTAACCTAACCTTAACCTAACCTTAACCTAACCTTAACCTAACCTTAACCTAACCTTAACCTAACCTTAACCTAACCTTAACCTAACCTTAACCTAACCTTAACCTAACCTTAACCTAACCTTACCTAACCTAACCTTAACCTAACCTTAACCTAACCTTAACCTAACCTTAACCTAACCTTAACCTAACCTTAACCTAACCTTAACCTAACCTTAACCTAACCTTAACCTAACCTTAACCTAACCTTAACCTAACCTTAACCTAACCTTAACCTAACCTTAACCTAACCTTAACCTAACCTTAACCTAACCTTAACCTAACCTTAACCTAACCTTAACCTAACCTTAACCTAACCTTAACCTAACCTTAACCTAACCTTAACCTAACCTTAACCTAACCTTAACCTAACCTTAACCTAACCTTAACCTAACCTTAACCTAACCTTAACCTAACCTTAACCTAACCTTAACCTAACCTTAACCTAACCTTAACCTAACCTAACCTAACCTTAACCTAACCTTAACCTAACCTTAACCTAACCTTAACCTAACCTTAACCTAACCTTAACCTAACCTTAACCTAACCTTAACCTAACCTTAACCTAACCTTAACCTAACCTTAACCTAACCTTAACCTAACCTTAACCTAACCTTAACCTAACCTTAACCTAACCTTAACCTAACCTTAACCTAACCTTAACCTAACCTTAACCTAACCTTAACCTAACCTTAACCTAACCTTAACCTAACCTTAACCTAACCTTAACCTAACCTTAACCTAACCTTAACCTAACCTTAACCTAACCTTAACCTAACCTTAACCTAACCTTAACCTAACCTTAACCTAACCTTAACCTAACCTTAACCTAACCTTAACCTAACCTTAACCTAACCTTAACCTAACCTTAACCTAACCTTAACCTAACCTTAACCTAACCTTAACCTAACCTTAACCTAACCTTAACCTAACCTTAACCTAACCTTAACCTAACCTTAACCTAACCTTAACCTAACCTTAACCTAACCTTAACCTAACCTTAACCTAACCTTAACCTAACCTTAACCTAACCTTAACCTAACCTTAACCTAACCTTAACCTAACCTTAACCTAACCTTAACCTAACCTTAACCTAACCTTAACCTAACCTTAACCTAACCTTAACCTAACCTTAACCTAACCTTAACCTAACCTTAACCTAACCTTAACCTAACCTTAACCTAACCTTAACCTAACCTTAACCTAACCTTAACCTAACCTTAACCTAACCTTAACCTAACCTTAACCTAACCTTAACCTAACCTTAACCTAACCTTAACCTAACCTTAACCTAACCTTAACCTAACCTTAACCTAACCTTAACCTAACCTTAACCTAACCTTAACCTAACCTTAACCTAACCTTAACCTAACCTTAACCTAACCTTAACCTAACCTTAACCTAACCTTAACCTAACCTTAACCTAACCTTAACCTAACCTTAACCTAACCTTAACCTAACCTTAACCTAACCTTAACCTAACCTTAACCTAACCTTAACCTAACCTTAACCTAACCTTAACCTAACCTTAACCTAACCTTAACCTAACCTTAACCTAACCTTAACCTAACCTTAACCTAACCTTAACCTAACCTTAACCTAACCTTAACCTAACCTTAACCTAACCTTAACCTAACCTTAACCTAACCTTAACCTAACCTTAACCTAACCTTAACCTAACCTTAACCTAACCTTAACCTAACCTTAACCTAACCTTAACCTAACCTTAACCTAACCTTAACCTAACCTTAACCTAACCTTAACCTAACCTTAACCTAACCTTAACCTAACCTTAACCTAACCTTAACCTAACCTTAACCTAACCTTAACCTAACCTTAACCTAACCTTAACCTAACCTTAACCTAACCTTAACCTAACCTTAACCTAACCTTAACCTAACCTTAACCTAACCTTAACCTAACCTTAACCTAACCTTAACCTAACCTTAACCTAACCTTAACCTAACCTTAACCTAACCTTAACCTAACCTTAACCTAACCTTAACCTAACCTTAACCTAACCTTAACCTAACCTTAACCTAACCTTAACCTAACCTTAACCTAACCTTAACCTAACCTTAACCTAACCTTAACCTAACCTTAACCTAACCTTAACCTAACCTTAACCTAACCTTAACCTAACCTTAACCTAACCTTAACCTAACCTTAACCTAACCTTAACCTAACCTTAACCTAACCTTAACCTAACCTTAACCTAACCTTAACCTAACCTTAACCTAACCTTAACCTAACCTTAACCTAACCTTAACCTAACCTTAACCTAACCTTAACCTAACCTTAACCTAACCTTAACCTAACCTTAACCTAACCTTAACCTAACCTTAACCTAACCTTAACCTAACCTTAACCTAACCTTAACCTAACCTTAACCTAACCTTAACCTAACCTTAACCTAACCTTAACCTAACCTTAACCTAACCTTAACCTAACCTTAACCTAACCTTAACCTAACCTTAACCTAACCTTAACCTAACCTTAACCTAACCTTAACCTAACCTTAACCTAACCTTAACCTAACCTTAACCTAACCTTAACCTAACCTTAACCTAACCTTAACCTAACCTTAACCTAACCTTAACCTAACCTTAACCTAACCTTAACCTAACCTTAACCTAACCTTAACCTAACCTTAACCTAACCTTAACCTAACCTTAACCTAACCTTAACCTAACCTTAACCTAACCTTAACCTAACCTTAACCTAACCTTAACCTAACCTTAACCTAACCTTAACCTAACCTTAACCTAACCTTAACCTAACCTTAACCTAACCTTAACCTAACCTTAACCTAACCTTAACCTAACCTTAACCTAACCTTAACCTAACCTTAACCTAACCTTAACCTAACCTTAACCTAACCTTAACCTAACCTTAACCTAACCTTAACCTAACCTTAACCTAACCTTAACCTAACCTTAACCTAACCTTAACCTAACCTTAACCTAACCTTAACCTAACCTTATTATATCACTAACGGTAGCTGCTAGACACTTGAAATTTTCAATACATATATAAACGTATATAAGCTATAAATTTAAATTATAAAATTTAAATAATATTAATATTTGAGGGGGCTCCCATACTACAAACGTACGAGAGTGGCTGAAAAGTTCGCGGCCTAAAACATAAATACTTAAACTACTTTACTGTAACCATGACAACCATGTTACAACTCTGGTTGCCAAATTATCAAATTCTATCCCAATCGTAGACAGAGGTTTTCTCTGTCTTCGATCCCAATGGACTATATTTATATTAGATTGAATTTTGTAAGACTTTGTGCACCTTTTTTAATAATTTAATTAAAAAATAATATTTAGTGGTAGTTCCCATACAACAATGGTACGGAACCCTTCATGCGCGAGTGCAAATCGCACTTGTTTAATAATTTTGTTCTTCTAGTTCTTGAAAACGATATGATTATGTATTATATGTAAGTGTTTATGTATTCATATGGATCCCTAACTATAGGCGTTTGCGATTTCCTACAAATAACGTCTGAACTTACGAGCAATAAATCAAGAAGGGTCGGGATTGGCGTGAACGTTTGTATTGTTTCTACATTTGATTGTTCCCCAAACTGAATGATTGATACGGACCTATTGCAATTGTTTTTTTTATCGAAACTGATTTGAAAAATAAAGTTTTTATTCGTGTTTAAGTCCTTGTTAACATACCTACATGTCACGGTTTCAAAATTCTAAAACAACGCGAACAAAGCTACAAGATCGAAAGATTTTTTTTAATAGTAGTTTGTGAGTAAAGTGAAGTACTTATGTAAGAAATGGAGCCGGAGTTAGAGAAGTACATAATGGAAGCAGATCTAGATATACTTTAAGCTATAGTAGCATTATACCCATAATATATACGAGTATTGTATAGAACTTGAAACATATTTTGTATTTCTATGTATATCATAATAGACACAATAGTTCTGTGTATATAGTAAACTCATGCATTTTTTTTTTTTAACTTCTCTTACTGCGCTCCATTCGAGAATAAGTGCGTTAGCTAACACGCTACGCAGCTGTGGGCCAGGTTTTACCATGTTAAGCAAAGTGCTATAGACATGTGCCGTCTCTGTCTCACTTCATCGCCCGCTACCAATCAGAGCGCTTGTTCTGAATCGCGTAAACGGTATTTTCAACGCGCGTACGACTGGTCCTGCTGCAATGCATGACCGTCGGACGGCCGTCTCCGGACACAACATTTGCCAGGGGGGGATATCCCTTTGCTAGATGGAGGTAGACCGTCGTCGCTCCATAAAGCTAGTGAGATATCTCGGGTGTCGAATTTAATCGACACATCACTACGGTCTCAAAAAAAATTACCAAAACTAAAGCTAAACAAATATGATTTAGATGCCAACCCTCAGCTACTTGGAGCGGTACCATTAGAAAAAGAAGAAAATTATGATTTTAAAATTGTTCCAACCCTAGACCATGTTTAGCATGCATCGTGCACTAGCATCGCGGAAGGCGCCCGTGTTTGTGAAAGCTGTTAAAAAAGCCCGCCCTCGCACGGGGCGGCCAATTAGCTAGGGCGGGCGGCGACGCTGCTGATTGGCTGTAATCGTGTTAGTATCGGCAACAAACATCCCCTGCATCTCTCTGCAAACGCTGCCTGAATAAACAAGCATCGACACAATGTTCGATACAAACGACTATCGATTTTTTTATTCTGTAAGGTCTTTCCTACGTTACGTTGGACATACGTTACACACTTGGGTAAAAAACCCTTGACTATGGTTATACATGTTTATTTCAACAACTTGCCGACGTCGTGATAATTAAAAGTGTGTCCACGCGCTTTATTAGTTAACTAGCTGACCCGGCAAACGTTGTTTTGCCTCACTTAGGGGTATGAAAAATAGATTGTGTAGCTTATATGACACGTTCGTAGATTTACCATAGCAGCGCCATCTATTGATTACTTACTCAACCCAGTCGAAAGGTATCGACATCTGTTAGAATCATTTGGAGTTAACAGATAATTGTGACTGTCAAATAATAACAGAAAATAATTAGCAATAAATTAAAATTGCGACTATAATTTGAGATTTAAACTATCCTATCTCTCAATTTGGATCGAACTGCACATGGTGTGCGAATTTTATTATAATCGGTTAAGTGGTTTAGGAGTTCATTGTGGACAAACATTGTGACACGAGATTTATATATATTAAGATTGAAATTGTAAGCTTCTCAGATAATTTACTCCTTTAAGAACCAACGAAGGCGAGCTTCAGATACACGAAGAGAACAGCTAAGAAACCGCCTTCAAAGATCTTTACTTTTACAACCTCGGTGTCCTCATATGTAGCACTTGTTCTCGAACATTCACTGCTAAAATAGATTACATCAGCCATGAGGACACATGGACATCCTCGTTGGCGTAAAAGTCACCATGCCGGACTGCCAATCAAAAGGTTCCGGGTTCGATTCCCGGCCAGGCAAACATCTTTGTGCTTAATTAAATTTGATGGCTGTGGGTCTGGGTGTTGCAATGTGCATCGATATAAAATATGTATTGTATGTACCTATATGTAGTGTATCAGTAGTGTTAGCAACCATAATACGAACTAGAAATGGTTCAGTATGGGGTTAACCAGCCGTGTGTGAAATGTGTCAAAAAAAAAAGAAGTCGCCTTTATGAACTGCTACTGAGCTAGGCTTATAAGTTGGAGAAGAGTTTAAAAAAAAAGCTTACCTCATAAGTACCGGCGGGGCAGGAGCCGACGCATCGCGGCTTGCCCTCCGACGTGAGGTTGAAGCTAATATAAAGCGTGTAAACAGCTTACCTCATAAGTACCGGCCGGGCAGGAGCCGACGCATCGCGGCTTGCCTTCCGACGTGAGGTTGAAGCTAATATAAAGCGTGTAAACAGCTTACCTCATAAGTACCGGCCGGGCAGGAGCCGACGCATCGCGGCTTGCCTTCCGACGTGAGGTTGAAGCTAATATAAAGCGTGTAAACAGCTTACCTCATAAGTACCGGCCGGGCAGGAGCCGACGCATCGCGGCTTGCCTTCCGACGTGAGGTTCTAGGTGAGGACTAGAAATGGTTCAGTATGGAGTTAATCAGCCGTGTGTGAAATGTGTCCTAATATTAAAAAATAAATAGAGTAACCTGATATTGTCAAGCAATGCCGTGGCCGCAAACGACCTGAAAATCATCATCATCATCAAATTTCTTAGGAATTGGTGTGAATTTTTCAGAAGACGGCTTTTTTTTATTTGTATGGGGTTCAGAATACCTAAGGCCAACCTTGGAAAAACGGATGCACAACGCTGTGTCTCGCAAACCATCAAACTAAAATAGTTTACGCAGCTTATAATAGTAACTAAAACTTTGCTCTTACTAACTACAGTGTAAACTCTATGTAACGACACTGAAGGGACTGTGCATTTTATGGAGTAATAGAGAGTGGTCGTTAATTGAAGAGAATGTATAGTATGGAATACAAGCTAAACCAACTAACCCCAATTTATTTCGACGCTTTAGAGAGTTTGTCGTTAAATCGAGTGACGATGTACACTGTATTAAAATAAAATAGTTATTATAATAAATAACTGTATTTACCAAGCATTCTTAAAAAAACTTTTTAATGGACAAAAAAATAACGTAACTACATAATAATAAATCGTATGACATTGATTGTGTGTTTGTGTTGCCACTATAACAACAAAAACTTAATAATAATAATAATAAAGCATTTATTGACCAGTAAACACATACAATGTTATAACAATAATAATACAACCTTATTTAATATTTTACTTACTTATAATAAAAATATGAATGTGGCCCCTATACAATAAACGTCTATTATTCATGTTTTTCGGTAACAGATAGACGCTAAACATTTTCACAGAATAATTAATAGTTGTATTTTACATTCGAAAAAATAAATTACAAAATATTTAAGGGCTCCCATACAATGTAGTTTCTATCTTTCTTTCTTACCAAAAACGTAATTTAGTAGGGTAGTGGAGGGTGCATTTTATACGCAGACAGGGTTTTACTGTCTACGATTTTATACAAAAAATTAACCATTTCATGAAATAAATGTCTTTTGTATTCGTTGATATGAGTAGTGGATAAAAGATCAAAAGCTGTTTGAATTTGAGTTTTCGCGCCAAATATTGTAGAATTGCCTTGAAAAACAGTTGTCAAAGTCTAAGCTCTGGCCCATAGACAAAAGACTACGCTCTGGCCGGAGCGTAGACGGAGAACTCAGAATTCAGAAATTTCTGTTCTTCAGTGTGATCGCTTGTATCAGATTTCTGCCAATTTGGTCATTCCACTACAAAATTTTGCCTATGGCATTTTGGCATCTCATAAAATGAAAGAAAATTTGAAATATTATTATTACTTTTTATATTTGATTTTTTAGTAAACATTTACGTACATAAGAAAACCTATTATATAATCCTACCTACTATTTTTTTATAGATAGATATACTCCTTATTGCAACACTATTAAAGGACTATACAGAACAGAGAAAATTAAAAAAAAACTTACTACGTAGTGTAACAAAGAAGGCGAGTGTGGCAGATTAATGTGTAGGCCGTTGTTAATTTTAAATTAGCAAATTCGCTAATTTTGAAACGGTATCACTGAGTAACTGAAGTATTTGACTATTGTGCGCGATTCGGCACTTTACTACAATTTTATTATTTTTAATTTATGTGTATGAATAAAATGCAATCTATAAATGTTATAAATAAATACACTAAGCTTCAAAATCATGACAATCAATAGGTATAAATCGTGAAAACTGTGGTGTGTGCGGCAAATTTTATTTTATGGTTTTAACAATCCTGCCAAAACAATAATTTTGGCTGTGCTTATTTTTGTACTAACCGTGAATTTCAAGGATCGTTGATTTCCTGTTCTATTATAGATTTGTAAATTACATACCATTTATGGGAGACAATTTAGTATACAGTCAATATGCTAAACACAATAAAAAGTGAAAATCTCTACATCTGTCTGAATAAGCCTTAAAATCCATTGGATTTTTTAAATATGTCGCTAAACTATGCTTTTGGTTTCTCTCTATTCCTTCTCTTGTTAGTAGGTTTAAATATATATTTTTTCTATACATTGAACACCGTGAACAAGCCAACAGCAATCCAAGTACCTCATAGTAAATTTGATCAATCACCGAGCATATTCAAAGAAATATTTGACCATCTCAATTACTTGCCAAAGCAATATAAGAATAAGAACCCCAAATATTTGTCAGTACAAAGAAGCCTGCTTCAATCCTTCAATCCCACAACATACCCGGATGCTAACAATTTGTGGCATGACACAGAAAATGTGAGTTTGATTTTTGTACTAGTTAATATGATTGGTATTTTGGTTAACTATAATGATCGAAAACAAAAGAAGGTTATAACTTATTGATGGCCAGTTACATGGCCATGAAGGTTTTGACTTTTGACTTGTAACTTTGGTGTTATCAATAAATGATTTGTATAGCTATGGATAACAATCAGCAGTAATTTAGAAAAAGAATCATAACTAATTTATTAATTTTAGCCTTTCTTTGTGTTTGTAATAAATGTTTGCTGATACACATATCCAAAAAAAAATTGATGATAATTAGATTTATTTATTAATAAGTTAATATTCTGTATGTTTTCAGTGGTCCAATGAAGAGTCATTGTTTCCTCACACAAATGGTGCTCCTGGACGGATTCTTAATGCAATTCAAAGTGCACAAATAGTATTAGTGGACAATGCACCTAAGGGCACACAATTGAAGTTATTATTATTATTAGAGGTTGGTATTTTTTATTCTTCTTCTTCATATCAGTAAGCTCTAGTGTCTAGAGCTTTCAAGCCGCCAAAAGGCATCTGACTTTACCTTCCGACTGCTTGTACTGTGGCTAACAGCCAGAACCTACAATTCAACATGTCATCTAACCCACGGTAGCACACAGATGAAAATGCGACTTAAAAGATTGTACATGGTCACCCATCCAAAGACTTCGCATCGACTGTTGCTTAACTTCGATAAAAGCGTCATATTACCTTAGTCAGGTCGGCTCTAGAATCAGGGCCGAATGAATTTTTCGAAAATATAATATTAAAATAGATATAAGACATGTGTTTTACCTTATTTATTGTTTTGCCCAGAAGTGGTCTTGTGCTGCAACTAGAAACGAAGATCCCATTAAACAAGAAAAAAAAACAATCTCTGAGCTTTTCAACCATCAGTGACTGGCTGGTATAATTATTGTCGAGAATGCATTGTCATTTACCAAATAGCGAAAAATGAACATGGTGGAAAAATTGGTGGCCCTGCTAAAATTGTTAAAATAGACGAGTCTGAATTTGGCAAAAGAAAATATAACCGAAGACGCCATATAGAAGGGCATTGGGTCCTCGGTATGATTGAAGACGGTCAGAGGACCTTCGCTTAGAAGTGTGTCCAGACAATGTACACTATGCTGAAGTGCTGGTGCCTTTAATAAAAATACAAGTGATAGAAACTAAACACTACAATTCATACAGAAAATGGATATATCCATAAAAAAGTTAATCACTCTGACCCGGACAATCCTTTTGTCGCTGATGATAGGAATCATACTCAGCGGATTGCGTCCTAATGGAGAGCAGTGAAGAGATTTTTTTAAAAAGATAATTATAATACCTAATACAGAAAAATTTGCAAATATTATAATTGAATATTAAATTTGTTTAAGCATAAAAAAGATCCATTTGTAGAAACAATCACAGTAAATTATGTTTATAAAATAAAAAAATAATACATTACATAAAGTTTTTTAATTTTATTGTTAAGATCCAAACATTAGCTGTATATTAGGTTTGAATAGACTTAGGGTTGATCAAAAGTGCTAGAACCGAAATGCTGTTATTTTACATGACCCAAACATGAGTTATATGAATTATATTAGGTGTGAATAGACTTAGGTTACAGGCAACTCAAACCATCTCAGCTCTTACCTGGCATACCTGTTCCACTGTCTTTGCATCATATGTTGTGGTACTTCTAGTAAAAGTTGTTGGATCACCTTTGCTAGCCAAGCTAGCAGCAACACTACATATTTTTATGAAATGATTTTAGAAACATCTGAAAATTCTGTCTATAGAAGAAAAGATCAGCTCTTTTATGAGAATGTATAAAATACTTACTTTAATCCAGTGATAATTAATTCCTGTAATTTTTTTTTTAATTTCTATATTTAATTTTCAGGGCAAACAGAAGCTTTTTTTCAAACCAAAGAGATATAATTTAACTCATGTTGTTCAAGGCAGTATATATGCAGGCTATGACCGACATAATTCAGAGGTATTATTTTCTTTTAATAGATTGTTTTGCTTCCCCTGGACTACAATATTATATATGCAAATATTTGTGATTAAGATTGAATTTATTCTGTATACAAATTCATTCTTACACTTTTCTTTTATTATTTAGAGGTTTCATGCCTAAAAGTTAAAAACGAGACCTTATTACTAAGCCACGGTCACCAGGCTGTATCTTAGAAACCATAGTAGCTAAAAACACCCCCATACAATGTTTTTTTTTTAATTTATTTAAGATAATGGTATGGCACCCTTCGAGCTGGAACCAGACTCCCACTTGGCAAATATTTTCCTCTTTAAAATTCTGATTTTTTAAGCCTCAATATATTTTAGTCAATAACCAATGCCATGGTGTGTATTTTCAGGTATTTGCATATTACTTAGCAATGGTATTGAATTTGAAGTGGATAGTACCATCTACAATAAGAAGAATACATTTAGGGCGAGATATATTACCTTATGCTACCGCGGGGTTGAAGAGGACTATGGTGAAACATGGTAAGTAAGTAGTATTAGTGAAATACAATGGTACAGAATTGAATAGTTATATCAGGGATCAGATTACTGGAGAGGTTTGCTGATTCCCATACAATAAAGCTAGTCATAATTACCGATGAAACCTTGATGGCGGCGTCAAATTCCACAACGCGCTGTAGTCGCATAGTGATATGACGATTGTAGATTTCGTGACCCAAGTGAAGACGTTTCGAGGAAGTACGAATAGATGGCGCTACCTATATTGAATGATACACACAGTACAAGATTGAGTGTCTATTATATTTATTAGTTTATGTTTAGATATATTCTGTAATCAATTATGAGAGCCTAAGACACATTTATGTAACAATCATATGCAGGCTCTGTGTGACTATAACATGACAAAAAACCTAGCCCAAAAAATGGTAAAAGTACTATTCTATATAATGATTAAAATATTATACATATTGAAGTCGTTTTATTATATCATATATATTATATTAAATAGTATATCAGTGAATAACTTTAAGTTTTATCAGGCATAAGAAATAAAACACATTGTGACCATGATTTAAACATATTTTATTTTTATTATTATTATTTTTTAGAGCTAGACTAAATGTCGGTAAAGTTCTTGACATCTCATGGATTTGTGTTTACTACAACCCCCTTTTAATATGTGACTTTACCTTTTCCTTAAATAATCTGGTCGGCAAACACCCTTCTTGCTCTTTTAATTATTTGCAATTTATATTTTCTTTCAGAAAGTGGATCCTACTGTATCTTCGGTAAATGTTTATATTGCAAATTGAACGAGACAGTTTGTCCAGATGTCAATGGAGAAATTGAAGGGGCGGCCATCTTGTACTTAGATAGACAGTTCAAGGTACACAAGGCTCCGTGGAGGCGGTCTTATAACAGTAAGAAAATGGACTGGGAAATTGATAATGATTATTGTAAGTAAGTACTCCTTATTTACTAACCAAGCAGTAAAATTTGGGCTAATTGTCAGTGTTAAAAATTTCATGATGTAATGTGCTCAACAAAGCGAACTAATAGGGTGATAAATTGCTGGCTCCTAATTCGTTACAAAGACGCGCATAGATAACGATAACGACTGTGATTGGTTAATGCTACCTATGCGCGTCATCTCTGACCAATCAGACTCCAGGATGTCCTTCTATTAACTCGAATTGTTGAACAGATTATAAAATGTGTAGTGTAACAGGGGTATGTACTTAATGTAGAAGTAAAATGTTTAACTAATAATCAAACCAGCTGTCGTTAGAGAAAAAAGTGGTAAAAAACTCACATTTGTTATATCTAAACCCCCCCCCCCCCTTAACTGTTTATTTTATTTTGATTTGTTGTTAATTAAAATTAATTTAAACTATAGACGCCCACTGTCTTACCTGGGTTAATCCCCGACAAAAAGTGGCCTTTTATCTCCAAACAAAATTTCATGCACATTGGTTAAGTCGTTTGAGCGAGGAGAAGTGACAAACAAAAAAACACACAAATATTAGTGTGAATTATGATATAATTAAACACATTTAGAATTCTGCGTTATGACCACCTATGTTTTCCCAATTCCTAATTACTTTGAATACTTTTTTAGTCATAGTACATAGCACATACATAAAAAACCGTAAAGTGTAAAAAGAGTAGTTTATGAACAAAAATTCCATACCAAAAAGTTTTAGTAATAACAAATCACGATTTTAACAAGTTGCCAAATAAAAACTCTTTGAAAGAAAAAACATAGTGCATGTGTACCATTAAAAATATAAATATCTTAATTTTCTGACTCATATCTATTTTGAAGGCAGGTGACCAAAACACTCAGCACAAAGAGAATCCTGAACCTCATAGACGTCGCAATATTCGACTTCCTTATACAGAACGGCGACCGACATAGGTACGAGGTTTACAAAGACCAGATAGTGATGTTAGACAATGGGAAGGGACTCGGGAACCCTATGTTCGATGAAATGGATATTCTTGCTCCGCTCTATCAGTGTTGTATGTGAGTATATTTTTTATTTATTTCAGCATAACATATACATTACAAATTAAATTATTACAGTTACATGTACCCTGTAATTAAGTAACATTAGGGTGTTGCTAGTCTTATGAATGTGAACAGTAAAGATACTTTATACTTTAGGTAACAATAAAATCAGTAAATATATAACAAGAAAATAGAAGTTGTATATATTGTCTTAAGATAAATAGTTACCATATAGAAATTTTTTTTTCAAAGAAATTATTAAGGGTGTAATAACAATTTTTTGTTAAGAATTTGTGGAGATTAGTAGCTATAATAATTAAAACAGGAAAGAGGAATCAAAACATACTTTAATGCTATAATCAATGCTAGAAGTGTGCAATGCAAGTACTGAAGATTTTATGAATATAACTAAATGCCAACCTTGTGTCATTTACAATATTTTATCAACACAGTTTTACAAGTTAATGTTGTTGTTATCATTTTGTTATTACCTTGCTACATTTTTATGATTTTATATTATATTGCTTTTACGTAGATGTATATAAATAAGTAATTGGGTTTTTTATTACATTTTTGAGAAAATGTTTCCATCATATGAAAAAAAAGTTGTTTACTCACGGCCCAACATGCACGCCGAACATGTTCGATAACTGTATATTATTTTCATTTGCTTTTATTATTAATGATTACGTTGTATCTGTTATAGGCTTACGACGTCAACTTGGCAGCAGCTAGAAATAGTTTCTGGTGGAAGTCTGACAGAGACCATAAAATTACTCTCCGGTTTGAGAGGAGAGAAATTGGCAACAGAAGAACATTATCGAGCCGTTGAACGTCGCTTGTTAAAGATTTATGCAACTGTGCAATATTGTATAGGAAAACATGGCAGTGCCAAAGTGTTGAAAAGTATTTATTAAATCAATTTCACTCAAGATTTCTTTTATTGGAATAAAAACAACACAGAGTTATATTTTATATCAACCTAATAAATGTGCTAGACAAGGTTCTTGATATAATCAATTGAATCAATAATATTTCAGTCAACGAGCGGTCAGTTACGTTCCGTAAGGCATGGGTTAGAACCCCGCAGCTTTCGGTGAAGAAAAATATCGTGAGATACTTTGGTAGAGCATTTTCTAGTGCTCGCCTGGACACACCATTGAGTGCTTGACAGATTTCGTGAAGGAGGTTGGCTAGCCACCTAATTATAAATCAATTCCCAAGCACTTAATAACGTGTCCCAGAAGCTTCCTTGAGAGCTAATGATTCCAGACTAGTTTCTAATCAGTCATGTGCTGTGTCCTGATGGCCAGGGAAATAAATAAATATACTCAATATTTTTCTTTCTAAGAATTACTGATGGGTGTATAAGAGCCATTACGCACTGTCGACTGGTCGCCGGCGACTCAGTCACTGGGAACTGTGACTTTCTTTAGTTTAAATTAGTGTTTACGCACTCGGTCGCCGGTTGCGCAAACGACTCGGCGACTCGCCGCGTAGTGGCGACGCACAGGCGACTACCGGTCGCCGGCGACCAATAGGAGCACGGTTTCAAATGGAAGCATTCACACTGCGAGCAACTGTCGCAACGACCGAATGTACTTGGAATACTGTCGCTCGGCTTGGTCTCCGGCCCTAGTTGCCTACGTTTCGGTCGCCGAGAGACTGAGTCGCCGGCGACCAGTCGACAGTGCGTAATGGCTCTAAAATGCAGCAAACGAACTTGTTGTCTTACATGCTGGAGTATAAGTATAGTTGTGAGCTACAACTTCATGGTTGTGAGTATGGTCTTAATCGCTTCCTCTCTTATGTTATTGGAATGTCAACGTCACTTTATGCCAATTAATTGTTATTGTGTCAAATGCAAAATTAGGTTATTTTATTATCAGATAAAGACATTAGTCGTGTTTATGCGAATTTTAAGTGTTTGTTCCAAATATTACACACGAAACTGGGTGCCGTTTAAGAAAATGTACGAAGAAACAACCGATACGTTCCTTTACTTTGCGTATGGAAGTAATTTACTGAAGAGGAGGATCCGGATAAATAATGCATCAGCTGAGTTCATAGGAATTGGAAGACTTGAAGTAAGTACATACGTATGTACTTGTGTACTATGTATATATAACTTAAATAAATTTCCGCGTAAAAAATAAAATAAGAAAAGATAAAAAATAAAATAAATTAACACAAATACAATAAAATAT
Organism: Mellilla xanthometata; assembly: GCA_035578125.1. Classification (NCBI taxonomy): domain Eukaryota; kingdom Metazoa; phylum Arthropoda; class Insecta; order Lepidoptera; family Geometridae; genus Mellilla; species Mellilla xanthometata. Next base: position 10,956,957 of record JAPUBQ010000007.1, read on the forward strand.
ATTCATTATTTTAATAACTAATCTTTATTTTATTATCATTGTATCATAAAAGATTTAATGAGAAAAATATAATTTCAGTACATTAAATTATTGATAAGTATTTTTTTTTCTAATTTACCAAACGCCATACCAAACGTGAATCGGTCCTTCTGATTCTTTTTTATTTAGTATGCCAGTTAAGGCAAGCACCGAAGCTACCAGTGACAGGGTTGCCAACTCAGCACTTTGAGTGCTAGATTCAGCACTATTTTTATGTGCCTAGCACTGAAATTTAAGGAACAGCACCCAGCACTTTATCTAGCACTATTTTGAAGTAGTCTGTTTGCTCAAAATGCAGCTGTATTTTGTAACATAACACAAGCAACATTATCAGTAGTTCGTGGCACTTTGGTAGGGATATGTTAACAGTCAATGTTTATCCTTATCTCTAAGACAACTCATTATTTGTCAAACCTTGTTTGTTGTCCTCAGATTTCTTTGATCCGTCTCCTTATCTTAGAGACAGTTTTGAGAATGCTATCCTAACTTTAAAAGATACCAAAAAACAGTAAAAAATTAAAACATATTCTGTTATGTGCAATTTTTTTAATAATTTCATATATTTGGCACTATTTTTGGAAATTTCTAGCAATTTAGCACTATTTGAGATATTACCTAGCACTCAACCGAGCCATTGAGTTGGCAACCCTGACCAGTGATAGGGTCTCCACAGATGACCTCTGGACATAACACGCCTCATTGATGATGACCACCTTCATTATCCACTAGAAAAGCGAAAGCCTCTTGAGATTTTGAATGTTTGAATATCTTTAAAAACATTCACCAATGCAACCACTGACAATATTGTGATGTTGAAACAAATAATTGTATTTAATTATTTCTTAATTTACTCTCTGAATGAGCCTACACTGTGCCAAACATGCAGGATCACCATCTGGATTTCATCAAATACTCAGAGCATTGGCGGGGCGCGTCCGCCACCATCGTACCAACAGAGGGCGCACATGTCTGGGGTGCTATATGGAGATTGCATGTCTATGACATGCCAGCATTGGACAAGTGAGTGGGCTTACCTATGACTCCTGAATTTACATTGCCAGCATGCTAACGCATTCAAGTATAAAGTGTTTAAGTTAGTTCATGCCATCTTATAACCTATAAATACAGTAAGTATTGCTGTTCGATACAAAGTGAGTGGACTGTATGGAAGTTCTGACCCTCACAAGGAAAATGCGAAATTTAGATACGACATAGTTTTCATCCACAACGCCACTCCCTGCGACAACTCCTCGCGTCTGGCGGCAGCTTGGTGGGTAACGATCTTCAACGTAGCTTACACTCCTTGGTTAAATGCAGAACAGTATTCACTGTGCACGGCACAGTAAACATTCAAATTTGAATCAATGCGTGACACTTTTTGGATATATTAGCGAGTGACTCCGTACTACGGTAGGGCGATGATAAGCGCGGGTTGACTCCCATACGATTCCAGAGTGACTGCCTCTTTCTATTCTTGACCAGCCAAATGATGCTCAGATGCTCAAAACAAGGATAAGAATCTCTCTAATACAAATTGGCAATGCCACATCTACCAACGCATACTCTCATTTTCATTGCATACCATTTTTTTTTTCATTATTGTTACAGACAAGAAGGCGTAGATACCAACTGGTACTTCGCGAAAACAGTCGACGTGGTAACACCGGATGGTTACAAAGTTAAGTGCCGTACTTACGAGCAGACTGAAAACCCTGCGCCGTTGGAACCTGGCGAAGAGCTGCCCATGGAGAGAAGACCATGCATCACATATCTGGACTGTATCATCAGTGGAGCGAAAGAGTGTGAACTACCACCCTCATATATTGAAGAGCTGAAGAAAATACCCCACAATGGACAAGAGGCGTCCTCAAAATTGATAGAGAAGTTGAAAAAGACATGCTAATACATACCTGTGATTTATTGTGATGTGACGAAATTATATTGAATTGTTATTTAAATATTATTTCCGTTTTTATTTCCAGTGGGGGGTCACTTAAGTACTTACTTAAAATTATACTTGATGATTACTTTTGTATTTGGTGAGACTTATATACTCAGCTTTATATTATACTTAATCTCTTTTGTCGTTTTATATTTTGAAGGATTTCATCATCTTTCATGATATTGTCTTTTAGGCTATCACAGAAAAATTGTCAATTCAAAAACTCCGCGAAACGCACGAAAATTCAAAGTGTTTTACAATATATTCAATTTCGTCGATATAATTTGCAAGATGATGAAACACGAGATCTACAAACCCAACACTTTCCTGTATTTCTCATACGGCGGCAATATGCTGACATTTAGGATGCACATGCATAATCCGAGCGCGGAATTTGTGGCTATCGCTCGTTTAGATGTAAGGACTTTTCTTAGGAAACTTAATCTATATTTTGCTGTCCTTATACTATGCTTTGGCATTGGTATGAGATAGGGAGCTTGGTATGAACTTAATGATTGGTATGTCTCTGTATTACTTCTTTCGATTTTATACGCCATGAACCGAATCATGGCACGTTTTGCTTGATGTTTTTCTTCAATATTGTCCTATAGAACTACAGGTTACATTTCATTAAGTACTCGTCGTTCTGGGGCGGGCCGACAGCGACGATGGTGCCAACTGCCAACGCGCATGTCTGGGGCGTCATCTGGAGAGTCAGCGAGGAAGATGTACACCATCTCGACGTGTGAGTCTAGCTATACCTTAATTATGCGTAAATTCGTATCTACTGTTCGGACCTATGAGTCTTGTCTCTTTTCTCTTCTGCCTCAGAGATTCAATTCTAGCAAAACTATCTTGCACGGTCAATTTTAGGGCGCGAAAGCCATAAAACATTCTAATAGATAATTACATTGTTCCGACCTTATTTTCGATGGAATAAATTTGATCCTTAGGTAACATAAAGTGAGCTAGAAGTTACCGGCTTTAAGCTTATTTTAGCTATTTGGTTACGACATCTTGCTTACAGACAAAAAGGAGTGGAAGTGAACAAGTACTACATAAAGTACGTGAATGTCCTAACATGCTACATGGGATATTTCAATGTCCGAGTGTACATTCAGAAGATCAACCCTCTGCCTCGAGGTGATAACGATCCCATCCCTGTAGAGTACTGGCCTTCTTGGACACTGAAAGAAATTATGATCATGGGTGCTTCGGAGCACGGCATACCTAGTTACTACATCAAGCAGCTGAAAAAGCTTGAGGATAATGGAGAGGAAGGGGCTCTAAGAACTGTGTGTCTACTTATACGCTATGCTAGGGACGACCCGTGCGAGTGTCGAGTCCCAGGCAGGATACCGCGGCAACCCCTCAAATTGGACCTGAACCTAATTCACAAGGGGAGGCAAGTCATAGCAGCCTCGACAAAAAGCGGAGGGAAATTTGTAAGACACCATGTCATGTAATTTATCTACGGACCATTTGAGTATAGAAATATTTGGATTATTTATTGATTTAGGATCGTAGGAAAAACGAGGAAAGAAAAGATACGTTCCTCTATTACTCGTACGGTAGTAACATGCTGAAGAAGAGGATTCGGCTGAACAATCCTTCGGCAGAATTTGTTAGCATCGGCAGGCTTGAAGTAAGTTAACTTAATAGCAATGCTTGCAAGTGACTTGGTAGTCTATTTTTTATTTTAATCATAGCTGGCTTGATAGATAATCCTTCTATTAGATATAATTATCTTATTTTTTTTACATTCGTTAATCTGTCTTGCCGCAAAAATCGGATTCCGGTCCTCGGTGCACAGAACATACCGCTAGGCCTCCTCAAGTCTGCGGATGTAGCTAGAAGCTAAAGCTGGGAGGGCCTCAGTGTTTCCACCGAAGAACTTGCAGCCCTCCATTAAGCATCGAGGCTGGGCACCGATGGGATTTTAGTGGGTAAAAATCCCACATAACAACTGCACCCCATTGTAGCTGGGTGTCTCCCCTTGCCTCAGTGAGACATTTTCCTTATTACAGAGGGTCGTGAGTCGTGACTCGCCTTAGTACTAATTCATTGAAGGAGTTTTCTTGGACAAGTCCGTACATCACACTTGACTGTTTGAAATCGGTTGTTTCGTTCCAGGACTACCAGCTAGGCTTCCTCCTGCAGTCGGAGAGATGGCGCGGCGCGGCGGCGACCATCGTGCCGGCTCGCGGCTCGCGCGTGTGGGGCGCGCTCTGGAGGCTCCACCTACACGACTTGCCGGCTTTGGACAAGTTAGAACTTGTACATTATATTGTGTGTCTTATTGTGACTTGGCACATATTCGTGCCGTTGTATTTTAATTTATGCATTTGACTGGCACCCCTCTACAGTGTCAACAAATTGGGTCTGGGTGTTAAATATGTATTAATACGAGCTAGAAATGGTTCAGTATGGGGCTAACCAGCCGTGTGTGAATGTGTAAAAAAAAATGTAAAACTAATGTATAATCATTTGTTTTGGAATATGGGTACAACTAGCCTGAAATATTATTTTATTATTTTTATTATATTGTATTGCTTATTTATACTAATTTTATAAAGAGGTAAAGTTCGTTTGTTTGACGAGAGTAGGCTCCGAAACTATTGAACCGATTTGAAAAATTCTCTCATCGTTGGGAAGCTACATTATCCCCGAGTAACATAGTGCCGGACTACCAACCAGAGGGTCCCGACTTCGATTCCCGGCAACTACATCTTTATGATGAATCCTTATGATAAATTTTTTAGCTGTCGGTCTGGGTATTAAATAAGTATCGATATAAGGAGTTTATATGTATATGTAGTATATCAGTTGTGATAGCAACCATAATACAAACTAGAAATGGTTTACTATGGGCCTAACCAGCCGTGAATAAAAAAAATAATTAAAAATGTTAAAAAATTTAATTAATAGTCAAATGTATGCAATTTCGTTAATGTGGTCTCATTCATAATGGTCTGAATTAATTGATCTTCTTAATTTTCAGACAAGAAGGTGTAGATACCAACCGTTACTACGGCAAGGCTATAAATGTGGTTACCCCAGAAAACGTTATAGTACAATGCAGGGTATACCAGCAGACAGTAGACCCACCTGTTCTCATCCCTGGAGAAGACCTTCCTATGGAGAGAAGACCTAGTTCTACTTACATACAGTGTATCATTAAAGGAGCCATTGAATGCGAACTGCCCCCGTTTTACATCGAGGACTTGAAGAAGATACCCCACAATGGATTACAAGCTACGCCAGAAATGATGGAGCTCGTGAAATAAAGTTAAAATTGTGAATTATTTCAAAGTTATATATAAATTAAACGTTTAAATAGCCAAAAAGTGTTTTTTTACTCTTCAAAGCGATGATTTGGGCAACTTATGGTAGTTCTTTAGACGGTCTGCTATTTTTAACCATTTATGATTTATAACAAAAAAAAACTGCTAATTTTAAATTTAGCATGAATCAGTAAATTTAGAAAAAAAAATTAAAAGCCTTAATAGTAAATTTAGAAGATTCAAGGTATAAATCAAAATATCCGCAATCGAAATTCTAGTAAGTATAGAAGTCTACGAGAATAGATCAAATAAAACTGCTTCATTATTTTCATAACGTTTTTATTAATATAAATATTAAAATTATTATTAATAGGTACTCGGTTTTCATTAAATTAATTATAAAATTGTACACTATCTCAATCGTTTGGTGAAATCTAAATTGAGCACATAGCACAACGCTACCCTCACACTAGTCACATCTCATTCGCACAATCACACACGATACCGTTTGGAAATTATAAAATCAGTCAACGCCAGGGTTCCCCTCAGTCAGCCACTACAGGCGGCACCGAAACTATGGGAATTACCGAATACACCATATAGCTCTTGCAGTCGAGTAGCGCTTTATTTTTACCAAATACAAGTGAATTAAAAAAACAAAACACTAATCTCCTGATCAATAGCTGATTGATATGCATTCGGCAAAGCCCCTAACCAAAGAAGGTCGGTCATCTCAAATCAATTCTTTAAAAATAAACCTTCAAACTCAATGTCCAAATCGCTTCAGACTTCGACAGCGCCTCTAGCGGATCACATCGGCACCCAAATTTATGCATAATTAGGTTACCTACAAATGAGGTAATGTAACAACTGCCTTGTTTATTGAATCACAATAAAATAAATACTGATAAATAAGGCATAGACTTTAGCGGCCGCTAGGACAAGTTCGCTGTCTCTAGGGCCAGATTTAGCGGTTGTAGGGACACGTTTGCAGATTTCAAGACCTGAATAGAGGCATTCTTGAACTTTTTAGAGGTTTCTAGGATATTTTAGAGCATTCTTATTTTATTGTTTGGGCGGTGAGAGGCAACGTTGTGCGCCACTGGCCGCAGTCACTCCACGCAACGCGCACTATTCTATACGGCTCCTAATTTAATATAAATGCTAATCAGGAAGACTAGGTAGGCTTCGTTAACTCGACGGCGTTAGAACCGCCTGAGAGACAACAGCGAATGGTTCACACTCGAGTGGCTGGGCTTCGACATCGTGCGCTGTCAATAGTGTGTATATACTAATGTATGTGTCTGTACTAATATTAATAGAACACTTCGATCAAAAATGTACTAGATTTAAGGTGATGTCTCTAAAAACAGCAAGGAAAATAAGACCACAAGTAAAAGTGTGGTCTTATTTGAGTTAATTATTAGTATAGTAATACAGTTGAATTTTCTAATGCTCACTGCCTACAGTCATAAAATTTTATCGCGGAGTAAGAAACTCAACCTTAAAATACAGTGATAAGGTTGACTTAAAATATTGTTTGTGACGTAGTATATTGTAATAGATACAATAGTGTAGTAAACTCATACCACTTTTTTGTGCTGTGTTTGTATGCAACACTGAATCTGGTATATATTTGATCGAAGATAAAACAGTGTCCTAGGCACAATTCTGACGTACACTTCAAAGAGATGGCTAAATGGGTTTGTTTTAGAAACATTAACGGCAGGACTTATTTATCATATCTTGAATTAACTGTGAGGGTTCACATATTTCTGTGAAACCAATTTGTTGCACTAGTTTTTTTTCTTTTTTATAGAAGTACTATTTTGTAAATAATTTACATGTTGTCATTATTGTATCTTCGTCATGAGTGTTGATTGTTACGAAGTAAACTAGAAAACTATGTCTACCGTAAAGTATGTAAGTATATTCTGATCCTAATAATTTTAGATCATACTTGGTGCAGAGGATAGGTATCATATTCAGCGTGGAAACGCAGCCAGTGTTATGAGCACCTTTGCACCAGGTACTGTCATGGGCGGGTTGTCCTAAAATTTAATATTTTTGACATCTATAAATATTATTAACTTATGTGCTTCACACATTAAATTATTAATTACATCAAATTAATTCCCTGATACAATTAGGGAAATAAATTTTAGAATTTTCAAATAAGCTTTTTTTTAAGTGTCGTGTAACGTCAGAATTGTCTGCGCGTGAGTTTGAGAGCGCACGAATCCAGCGGCAGACGAGCGTACCCGCGGGGCGTGGCGGTGGAGTGGGCGGCGCGCTCGGCTCACTACACTAGGGTTAGTATAACTTTAACATTTTCAGCTTAAATTACGAAAACTATTCCATTTCAATCTTCCATACATTTTTAGTTTAGCGCCCCCTAGTGAAAACTTACTAGAACTAACATTAACAATAGGAACTTAGTATCACCTACAGTCTAACTTAGAAAAGAATCGCAAATTCCAATATAGAACAATTAAGAAATATATTGTTTTGTTTCTATATAGAACAAGCACGATTTCTAATCATTCAAACAGTTTATCGTCGATTCTAAGTAAGACTATCGGTGAAATAACGGACAGTAGTGGCTACGACGACTTATTCTAGACAAAATTATAAATGGTGATTTTTACATTACAGCTTATACTAACCCTAGTGACGTCATAGGCCGCGATGTTGCGCCTGCGCCTGCATTGTTCGCAAGAACGAGCTCCCTCGGTACAACGGACAACTAAACGTAAGGCTAAGTACCTATCTACATTCATTAATTGAGCAAAAGGCACTATGCAATTGCTAAAGTTAAACGAATATTTGGATTTGGACTTTGGAAACTGATCGTACGATTCGGTTAATAAAATGATTTGTTACTGCTGCAACGTGCCTTGAGCCCCGAACGACGCCGGCTCGATGTTTTCTCGCCTTTACCTCCCCTAACCAATGTTTATGACGTCATTTTAGAAATAGATTCCCTTTCTACGTGTTTTGAAGCGTTTGTATAATATGTGTTTTATTTATCGATTTTTATTTTATTAATTATAAATATTCCGATTTAGAGCTGATGTGTTAATGTTTAAGAATGTAGCGCTTTAGAGAGTAAGTCTGAGTCGCTTTAGGCAAAACCGAATGAAGAGTGGTCAGCTCTTCATTCGGTTCAGTCATAAAGGTATGAGGTAAAGTAATTTACGATTAGACGGTAAAACGGAAACGTTACTAACATTTTGTATGCGATTTTTACAAAGGGCTTTACTTTTTTTAATAGTGTAAAATGGCGTACAATAACAAAATCAAAACAATACAATACATAAAATCAAAACTAGCATTTTATGGAAGTCTGATAGATGGGAGTCATATTATTGTTTTCATACATTAGTAGGAAAGGATGTCTATATAAATTATTTAGGTATAAACTAGTAATCGAACCCATTCTAGGCAGAAACTTAAAAGAATTACTGGTACCCTTATGAGTAGATAGATATTGTACGAAGGAGGAGGCGAGGCGAGTCATCGAGCGGATAACATTGGTAAACATCGGCAAGCCGTTTACATAACACACATCCCCACAACCAACCCAAATCCTGCGGCAAAGGTTCTTGATTGTGTTAACAAGGAACGAAACACTTTCAGTAAAACAAATGAACGCTCATTAAATTTACAATTAAGTCACAAATGGGATCGTCGAGTCGACCGTATACCATCTGTGTTGCGATCCCTCATGTCCACTACACAATCAACAATCCCGCATTCCTTTGAAGGCTGGGTGTCTGAAGGCACTCGTTTATACCCTTACAATAAACATTACAAGTTGAAGATGCGTCGCCGACCCCGCCGGTGTTACAATATATGTAAGTAAACCAATGTCAATAAATTTATCTATCAATGATATCAAAAATATTTGATTGGAAAATAATATAGTACTCATTGAATTTGTTTGACGTAAGTGGAGTAGTCAGAACACTGCTCGGCACGGCGGCGACGCATCTACCCTCTTTGTATATTGGAGTCTAACTTTGGTTGCTTTACACAATTACAATTTTACCGTAAGTATTAAAAAGTATCAATTGTATTTAAAAATTACAATAATAATGTAGCTAGCGTATATTTTACTTAAGTATTGATAAAGCTATTTAATTGATGATAATAATTTTAAAATTGTATTTAACGATTTAAGTTGCGAATTTAGGTTAAGAATACTTTAAGTCCACCCGCGGCCTTATCTATTCGATAATACACACACGCGTAGTGATGCACCATGCGGGGAGATCCTCGGCCAATCACCATTTAAACTCACTTTTAAAAATATCTTCTTATTTTTCCTAAGCGCTCTCGCCGAGCGTCGTAACCCCACATGATACAAAACTTCACCACCATTCAATATGCTGCCAAGTAGTACATAATATTATAAAACATTTGTATAAAAATATCTACTATTATTAGTTACTGCACAGAATATAATCCAGCCGCATTAAATTGCTTATAGAGATACTATTTCTGTTCAAAATATTACACTACGATTCATTTATACCGAGTCTATACTTTAGGTATTTCCTAACCAATTATTTATTATACATGTCATGCATTCACTTGCATCTATGTGACATAATATATATATAATATAGTCGCTATTAGGAAAAATAGTTAGGTTAACAATGGCAGGTATATCTATTGCATTTTAGTCACTGCAGAACACATCAGTTACAACATAATAAGTAGTGATCGATTAAACTATTCAATATTTGCTCTCTCATAGTATTATGATTTAGATAATACATAAATATTAAATACCTATAGTAAAATATTAGGTATAATGTTAATATATCTCATTTTGATGTTCGCACTGGCCGACTGCCGCCAGCACGACGCAGCACAAACAAACCACTGGCCGCAACCCTCCGGTTGCGATGTATTTGAATCCCTATTTTTATAATTTATTTCCCTATATACAATTCTATGTATTCCTGAGTATATCATACATACAATTCAAGTTATACGTTTGCCAAATCTTTGGTGGTTATACATGATAGATAAGACGATCACTATTACTTTATCCGAACATACGATACACTGGCGGTGATATATATAAACCGGTATGAACAATTGAGTATTATAAACAACAGTTGCGTCGACAAGGCAAGTGACAAATTCGTGGTTACACGTAGTGGGGGCGGAGCCGCGGCCCCGCCCTGCGCCCAGATGCCGGGAATCAGCTAAATTAATTTGTACACAATGTCGCCCACACATTTACAAAACTATACACGCTTCACATCTTACTCGGTAAACTTAACGTTAATAGGCTATGTCAAATATGACACGAATACAACTATAATATTGAGGTAAGCTATATAGGATCCGCGCCGACGCGAGGCGTCCCCCTCTCGCCGTCGACCCGGCGTTCATTTCCTGATATGGAAACGTACAGTCGCGGGCGGCGCTCCGCCCGCTCTCCACTCGAACATAAACGTACGTATACAAAATAAATAGAAGGTCGCGTCGAACAATTCACTAGCTACGCTTACACCTAGGATTCGAAGAGCCGGCGCGCGGCGGCGGCCGGCCTGAGGTAGATGTGTGTGGGAGGGGGCGCGGAGGCCCGCGCTAGGGGGGCGGGTCGCGCAGCACGCCGTTGGGCCCCTTGAGCGCGGGCGCGGCGGGCAGCGGCTGCAGCGGCTCGGCGGCGGCGTCGTCCGAGGCGCGCGAGCGCAGCGAGGACAGCTCGCGCACCCACGACGCCAGCCGGCCCGACACGCCGAACAGGTTGGAGCCCGAGCCCGTCGCCACCGCGCCCACGTTCACTTCCGGCATGTCCACCTCCTCCTCTGCGAACAATATCACTCCGTCAGACGACTGTTTCTTGTTGGTAGATCACTTTCCAGTGCTCTCGCCTGGCTAGCCAACACCCTCAAGATCTGAATAACGTTGTATTCCGGCAGCCGCCTTGAGCCAATAATGCCAGAAGTATGTTCCACCAGCAGCCAAAGTCGCAGACGCGAGTACGATCACGAGCCACCGGTAAAATTATATTGTTGTATACTGTATTAGTACTCGTATTTTATTCGTTTTAGTTTATATAATCATTTTGTGAGTAACTAACGTATGCTACAACCAATATGAACTCTAGAGCCGCCTTATTACCATACTCCGCCACGAAATAAGGATTTATAGATCTAATATTTCTCGTGATTCTATATAAACTAATTCTTCACAACTTACTCAACTATTACAAATGAGTTCTCTACATATCGAATTGTTTGCTAAGTCTATGTATTTATTGCAAACTACAATCCTCTACAATCAAACAGAAGATAAATATAAAGCTTTACATTGGCAGCTAACCAGCCTATGCATATACCGGTTCGTTTACACTACAACTATTATCTACGCAACTATCTCTGGCCAAGTCCGCATATCAATGGTAGAAAAATAGCTACAATTGCTATGACATCAAACTGGTTGTACAACATTATTACGTAAAGAACATTTTTCTGCCATTCTAAGTCCCGCTTGCGAAATTTGTCAATGAAATAACGACAACTTTATAGCGCCGAATTGCGAGAAAGCAATGAAGGAGGCACTTGCGATAGTCAATCTCACTAAGCGTGTGAAGGATTTTCGCGTAATCTATTCGAAAATTTTCGGAACTGAGTTTGCGGAGTTGTCCATAAACCCTCCAAATCTGGTATTTTAGACGGCAACTGGCGCCACTAATAGCAGTGGTTACTGCTACCAGTGGCAATAGATAACAACAATACTATGCCGAGCAATGCGACAGTAGTCTAAAATCTTGTTTTTATTTCTGTCACACAGTACAAATATGTATATACATTGGTGTAGAAACACAGTCTGGCTAAATTAGCACCAATGGTTTAATTTTTATAGTACATTGTAACTTAAGTCATTAAGATATTTATTATAATAAACAAAATTTTAGACCAGTTTCAGCTCGCTCAGCATTGTAACTGTTGTTTCTATTGCCACTGATAGCAGTAGCTATTATAATTGGCGCTAGTGTGTACAATAGCAGACTTGCGGGGTAGGTCAGTCAGCAAATGATAACAGGTGCAGTATGCATGCAGATTTCGGGTCTCTCTCCCCGTACTCACAGTTAGTGGTGATCGGTACACTCGTCTGCGCATGTGGGGAATTTATGGCGTTAGTAACTTGCTCTTTGTACTGCTTTACCGACACACTCGAATATTCTCCGACTATTTCCAGAATTGCAATATTTAAAAGTGGAATCCAGTTCTTTCGTGACCAGTTTAGTAATAGTATTTTGAACTCAACAAAGATCCACATTCGGTATATTTAAAAGTAGAAACCATTTTTTTTGTGACAAGTTGTTAGTTGATCACAGTCATATTAAATTTGTTTTATGAAAACTCAGTAAGTCATTAATGAAAACTAATTTTTTTGTCTTTATTTTATTTTGACTTACAGTAGCCTAGGAAAATAACGTAACCAAAATGATCTACACCAATGCTAGTTAGTACTGCTTCACCGTCACTGTTATCATTCGCTGTAACCGATTATTATTTTTTTACTAAGTTTCTTTATCACACCAACGTGTACAGCTGTCGGCGATAAATATTGCACATCGGACTTTGGAAAGAGACAATCGGCTAATTTGGCTTTGTAGAGCGTTATCTCTATCTCACGAAACATAAACTGCCCGGTATTCATGACAACGACAAAACGTGTAGTGTGAAGACAAAGATAACGCTCTACAATGACGAAATTAGCCGAATGTCTCTTACCAAAGGTCGATGTGCATTATTTATCACCAGGTACTGTACATGGAGCTAGGATTAACACATAGGCGGGGCACAGCTAGTCGTCTATTAGCTACCAATATTATAAAGAGGAAAAGTTTGTTTGTTTGTTTGACGGGAATAGGCTCCGAAATTAACAGACTGATTTGAAAATTCTATTACTGTTGGGACATTATCCCCGAGTAACATAGGCTATATTTTGTTTCTCTTTGCAACTTTGAATCTTTTGGAGCACGTGCGTTTCCGGGACTAATGCTAATAAATAAAAATAATAATATTTGTGGAGGGACGGTAGGGAGGGCAAAGGGAGGCCTTTGCCCTGCATTGGGCTGATTTATAGGCTTAGATAGGTAGAATAATATGTACCGGCAGCCGTCCGCTGTAGAGCGTACATCTCCTGGCCGAGCGGCGAGTGGAAGAAGGATCTGTGTCGGAAGTAGGGCGCCGCGTTGGGCGCGAGGTCGGCCACGAGCTGCAGGAAGCTGGGGCGCGCGCTGGGGCGGTGCGCCCAGCACGCGCGCATCAGCTCGTACAGCCGGTCGGGGCAGTGCTCGGGCCGCTCCATCACGCCGCCCTCGATCACGTACCGCACCACCTGCTCGTTCGACAGCCCCTGCCACACGAAATTATAATATTATTAGGACACATTTCATATGGTAACCAGCCTTGACCACCCCATACTGAACCAATTCTAGTCTGTGTTATGGTTGCTAACACAACTGACATCTACATACATACTTTATATAGATACATATTTAACACCCAGACCCACAGCCAACAAATTTAGTTAAGCACAAAGATGTTGGCCGTGCCGGGAATCGAACCCGGAATCTTCTGATTGGGAGTCCAGCATGGTAATCATTACGCTAACGAGGTCGTCAATACCACACTTGTAGCGCACGGTTTCACAAGATACTGATAGAGGCGTAAAATAATAAATAAGCTAAATAAAATAAGAAAGAAAGATATTTACTCCCTTATGGTATAATTATTTTATCTAGAAATAAGTAATTTGTGATGTGCCGACTACGATTTTGGCCGACTAGACAAGACCGCTGTAAAAGGCCGACTAGTCTGTACCTATTGTGTAAAAAGCTCAGATTTTTCTTCACCGACTAGCAGGCGTGTTATGCCGAGTAATCTGCGGTTGATCAACGGCAAAAGTGGCCGACTAATTGGTACATCTCTAAAAACACTACTACTATTGTCTTTTTGTGGTATACGTATTTAAGTTACCTGGTAAGGCTGCATCGCGAGCGTCGCCATCTCCCATAAGACGACACCGTAACTCCACGCGTCACTATTACTGGAGAACACCTTGAACAACATACAATACCCATGAGATTTTATTTTAAATTTTTACATCTACTTAATTTTAACTAAATTTGTTGGTTGTGGGTCTGGGTGCTAAATATGTATCTATATAAAATATATATGTAGTATATCAGTTGTGTTAGCTACCATAACACGAACTAGAAATGGTCCAGTATGGGGTTAACCAGCCGTGTGTGAAATGTGTCCTAATATTTATATTACATTATTATTCAATGAAGTAAATATTATTTACCCACAGCCAACAAATTTAGTTAAGCACAAAGATATACCGGGCCGGGAATCAAACCCGGAACCTTCGGATTAGCAGTCCGGCATGGTAACCTTTACGCCAACGAGGTCATCGGGTTACAGAAGTCGATAAATAATGTGTATCTGTGATCCCTCACTACTCACCCCGTCTTTCAAACTCTCAGGGCTCATCCAGCGGACGGGCAGTAGACCTCGGCCGCCTTTCCTATAATAATCAGTCTCATATATATCTCGCGTCATGCCGAAGTCCCCCACTTTGACCGTGAGGTCGCCGGCCACCATGCAGTTCCGCGCCGCGAGGTCGCGGTGCACGAACTTCTTGGCCGATAGGTAGGCCATACCGTCGGCTATCTCTATAGCCATCTGCAATACAAACAAACGATATCATTATTTCTCTTTATATGATACTTTTAAATAGTTTCTTGTGGTTCGCAACTAGTTTTACAACAAAGGCACAAGTCAATTAATACTCGTATAGTAAAAACTTAAAATTAACAGTCCTAAATCGACACAAATAGCTGTTACTATAATTACATTACATGGAAATAAAACATTTTATTTTATTTTTTTATCTAGCCTACATTGTTCCACTGTTGGGCAAAGCTCTCCCCCACTGATTTTCACACTTTTCTGTCCTGGGCCACTTCCTTCCAGTTAGTGTGGAAGTCCACCAACTCCTTGCGCCATCGAGTTGGCGACCTGCCTCGTCGTCTTCTGCCATCTAAAAAGTCCCACTGCATGGTGGAAACCTTTGCCCAACGGTCAGGGTGCATCCTGCACATGTGGCCCACCCGCTCCCATTTGAGCCTGGCAGCCTTTAAGTATTAATGAAATAAAAAAAACATAAAACTAATTTCATAGAACATTTTTTGGTCGCTGCCATTTGGATTTGAAATTGATTATAGTGTATAGTAGTTGACCAGTCAAGTCATAATTTATACATTTTTAACTGTTAGTAGTAATGCGTAGAGGGCACCGACCTGCAGTATATTCTGCAGCGTGGGCGGGTTGCCCCGCGGCTCCTTCTTGGGCAGCGAGCTCTCGGCGTCGGGGCGGTGCGAGCGCAGGTACGACTTGAGGTCGCCGCACTCCATCAGCTCCATGACGACGAGCGTGGGCTGGCCGCGGGACACCACGCCCAGGAGACGCACCACGTGGAACGTGTCGAACGCCTTCATCACTGAAGCCTCGTTCAGGAACTCGATGCGCTCCCTACATTAATACAATAAGGAATATAGTATTTATTACACAGATCTACAAAAAAAAACTTTTTTTTTGTTGCCTTGGATATCATCGCAAATTGTTATATTTTTAAGTGCCCAGATTACGAATATTTTCATAAAAGTTCTAAATGTACTCGTTTTTACAAATTGAATAGTGAACAATTTATCGTTAAACTTAAAATTTTCAGTCATTTGTTGAAAAAAATATGAGCAAATCTTACAAAATCATTGATAGTTTCATGAATTTTATGTATAAATCATATCATATCTGAGGCAACAAAACCACTGTAGACCAGTGTTATTAGCCTGCGTGTTTTAAGTGTGTGAGTGTTTATGAGAGTATGAGTGTGTGTGTGAGTGTGAATCGTGAACGAATGAACCGATGTTGATTTATTATTTTTTTATATTGTCATCACACGTATCTAAGAATTCTCTAAAGCAAAACAAAAACAGTTCATTCGTTCAAGGTTCACAAACACACACACTCTCACTCTCTCTCTTCTTCCTCTCTCTCACCTAAAATACCCCGTCGTTTTTGCGTCACAGGTTAATAAATCTATATAAAAATATGGCGGATGGTATATTTGAAAATAGCTGCGTCAATTTTGAAAAAGTGCTCTCACCTGTCAGTGGCATGTTCATTGACAGTTTTCACAGCACATCGAGTTTCTGGCTTTCCTTTTTCCAGCTCCTTTGCTAGTCCTTCATACACCTGAAATATTAAAGGATTAATTTTACACCCGAACTAGATAATAAATTAATAATTAGTTCAACAAATGCATGGCTATGGAAATTTTAACGTTATTGATTACTAACAACTTATCTGAGTGCAAAACATAGCGGCCGTCCATTAATGACGTCAGGTTTTCCCTCCCTTCCCCGTGGTGATACATAGTGAGTAGAAGACAAAATTAAATATTTAGTGTACTTCCGCTGTGATCCGAAATCCAAATTAAGACAAGTAAAGGAAAAATTAACTAAGATTAATTAAGATTAACGTTACCTATCACAATTCGGAAATTCTTAACTCTACACGTGTTTCGCCTAACCACAAGGCATCATCAGGAGATGCTGACTCTTCGAACGACAAGTCGAGAGTGAATTCGAAGAGTCAGCATCTCCTGATGCACGATGAAACACGTGTAGAGTTAAGAATTTCCGAATTGTGATAGGTAACGTTAATCTTAATTAATCTTAGTTAATTTTTCCTTTACTTGTCTTAATTTGGATTTCGGATCACAGCGGAAGTACACTAAATATTTAATTTTGTCTTCTATTTACAATGGATTTCCGCAAAGTAACGCCTGAGTCAATAAGTTATATACATAGTGAGGTTTAAAACTATCCTCCACCACGCTGGCCACGTGCGGGTTGGCGGATGACACACATCTTCATATATTGTGGTCCTCAAACATGCCGGTTTCGTCACGATGTTTTCCTTCGGCGTTTACGCTACTCACCATGCCGAACGAGCCTTGCCCCAGTTCCCGGACGAGCTCGATGTTGGTCCGCGGCACCTCCCACTCGTCGGGCACGTACACCGTGGCCACGTACTCCGGGTTCACGCTCGCGAACAGCTTGTGCGCTTCCGTCGGCGACAGCAGGCCGCGTTTCACGTACCTACAACAATATACACTACGCATATAGACAGGGTTTCAAAAAATATGTCAAGTTCGTTGAAAGCAAAGTGTTTTTTTTTTACTCTGAATAGGTTAGCGCTTGACCACAATTCACCTGATGGTAAGTGATATTGAGGTCTACGGTGGATCGCGCTTACCTAGAAGGAAGCGGTTCACTCTCGCCTTGCAAATCGCTAGATTGTAGTCATTGGGGAACAGGGAATTCGGCTAGGAATTCCAAAGTTTGGCGGTTCGGACAACAAAGGTGGAGGCAAAACGTTTTGTGCGTGCCTTGGGCACCTCAACCGTAAACCGATG
This sequence comes from Mellilla xanthometata, assembly GCA_035578125.1. Classification (NCBI taxonomy): domain Eukaryota; kingdom Metazoa; phylum Arthropoda; class Insecta; order Lepidoptera; family Geometridae; genus Mellilla; species Mellilla xanthometata. The sequence continues at coordinate 10,974,744 of JAPUBQ010000007.1, forward strand.
CCGCCTTGGCGTTTCCCTGCTCGTTCGATAGTGGAAGGGGGCGGGGGGAATCACGTCATGTAATTCGCACACTCGCCGAAATGCAACAGATAGATAAGTGTTCTTATTCTACACAACATTAACTAAATATGCTAGGTTTTTACAAGGCTGACAGCGCCTTTGAAGAACTTACGTCTAGGTACTCTAGATTATAAACTATTTCTTATTCAAACTTATTATATTTTTTATTATTATTCGGGGGACAATAAGCTACTAGTATCTCTATATTTATAATATAGAGATACTAGTAATACTATCGGTGCTAAGCGTAGTTTTTTAACGATTTTCATGAAATTTAATATATATGGGGTTTTGGGGGCGATAAATCGATCTAGCTAGGAATCAGTGAGAGAAATTGTCATATTAAAAAAAAAATACCGAGCAAAGCGGTCAACCAGGTACTTTATAAATTTAATTACGTACTTCAACAGTGCCAGCTCGTACGTCTGACCCTACCATCATGGAAAATGTGATGAGTTTTTTTTTTTAATCATCCTACCTCCGATGTTACTTCGGAGCCTATTTCTACTCCATACCTTTCATACTAGTTCTCGCTTGTTTTCTGCTCGCACTTTCATTCCTCATACTATTTCTATCTTTTATCCATCTCTTTGCATAAAATACTCTAATCTATTTATTTACTACAATCTTTAAACTACTATGACCAGGGGGGTGGTTGGTTGGTGAATGTGATGAGTTCTTACCAAATGACCCCGGAGACAACGAGTAGCACGAGCAGGCACCCGCATACAACTCCCCACACCCAGTCGTATGAAGCAGGCTGTTTCAACGCCTGCAACAAACACCAATGGAAACACTCAATTTCAATAAAAAAAAAATTAAAAACCTAGAACAATCTGGGATCATTCAATCTTCTTGAATGTGCTTATAACAACATTTTCTCCAACACATTTGTGAGTTAGACGTATTTATATAAAATATTTTTTTTGTAAACAAGCTTTTGTAGGGAATCTATATCATCATCATCAATATTATAAAGAGGAAAAGTTTGATAGATTGTATGTTTGACGCGAATAAGCTCCAAAACTAATGGACCGATTTGAAAAATTCTTTCACCGTTGGGAAGCTACATTATCTACTACATGCTACATTGCTACTCATATTTTAGAACCCAGCCGGGATGAGCCCAAACTCAAGCGTTTATCTTGTTTTGTTCACAAGTTCCTCGCCATCGGTTGCGCATTTGAAAAAACTTGTTCTAGTCCTACTATAGATATGTACGAGTAGAATAGAATAGAATAGAATATTTTTATTCATCATAACGTATCCTATTACAAATACACTAAATTTTATAACCAGATACAGTATGGACTTGTCAATTACAATGTACAATGCAAAACGAATTAATCATTTGTATAAACACACGGTGCTAGTGAGCCCTACTGATAGCTGATTATAATGCTTACAATCTTCGCGACGGTCCCATAAACATGAAATAACGGATACAGTGTAAACTCCATGTAACGTCACTCGATTTAACGACAAACTCTCTAAAGCGTCGAAATCAATTGGCTTTTGTTGGTTTAGCTTGTGTTCCATAAAAAAATATCTCCATTTAACGACCACTCTCTTTAACGCCATAAAATGCACAGTCCCTACAGTGTCGATATAGAGTTTACTTTCTTCACGGCTTGGAGGAGAGGAAATGCATGTGACTAGGAGAAGTTAGGATATGGTTGTACGAGGTGGCGGAAGTAGAGGTCGACCTAGGAAGACGTGACTGAATTGTGTAAATGAGGATATGAAAGTAAAGGGAGTGAATGTGGATGTGACAGCTGACAGAATCGTGTTGAAGAGGAAATCTTTCTGTGCCGACCACACCTAGTGGGAAAAGGTTGAAGAAGAAGAAGAAGATTCTTAACAGCTTGCTAGAGCTCTCTCTCTGGGTCCAACAACTTACCGGTATATCAATGAAGACTTCAGCGGAGGAGTTCCCCGGGCCCCGCACCGTGATGGGCGTCACCTTGATACTGTAGTTACCAGCGTTGAGTGCTCGGATCAGCTGTCCACGCGACGGATCAAATTCGTCCGCCGGCACGCATGCTTGGAACGGAGACGCGGCCTGCGGGTAATACCATTATTATGCATAAGCAGTCCATTATATATATATAAAAAAAAAAAAACGTTTATTTGGGCAAAGGTTACATAATATGAATAAAAGTAATAGGAAACCAAATTATGGGAACCAATGGCGTCTCCCAAGCTTATTCTACGGTAACAGTAAACTTATGCTACTATAAGACTATATAAGATAATTTATTAGCAAGTTACATTATATTATATTTTACGCTGTTTATACTAAAGTAGACTAAAGCTACAATACAATATATATTACTAGTAAACATTGTATGTGTGTGTGTGTGTGTATGTGTGTGTGTGAGTATGTTTCCCCTGTACTAGAACTCGAGGTCTTTTTTTTAACACTAAATAAGTCAGCGCTTGACCACAATTCACCTGATGGTAAGTGACATTGACGTTTACGGTGAAGCGCGCTCACCTAGAAGGAACCGGGTCACTCTCGCCTTAAAAATTGCTAGATTGTTGGGAAACAGGGAATTCTATTAATAATAATATAATAAAATAAATAAATAAAAGTTCTTTATTTCAGGCACAAAATAACCCATATGAAAATTAAATAATAATAATAACAGGCACTGTATAGGGGTGCCAGTCAATATAAGAATAAAAATAATATGAAATAATACAAATTCAAATAGTCACAGTAATATTCGGCATGGAATTTCCGGCAATAATATTTCCTGAAATAATTCGGCAAGGAATTCCAAAGTTTGGCGGTTCGGACAATAAAGATGGAGGCAAAACACTTAGTGTGTGATAATAATAATAATTTACTTTCTTTTTTAAACATTACAGCTAGGCATTTGACCAGTAGGGCGCGTAACTTAACAGTTTAGCGAAACTCTCCACTTTAGACCATAAGGTGGAGCATGCCTAGTCTGTAAATTTTTGCGCGGAAAACTTGGCGAGATGTTTTTCAACTTGAGGGTTGTTGCCATTTTTTTCAAATTGATAAGTCCGTTAGATATAAATATTCCAAAATAAGTATAAATATCCTTAGAGTTGTTCTTTAGGCGGTCTTTAAGCTCTTTTTTCGTTTCTTTTTTACCGTTTATTCTTTATATTAAAAAAACTGTAAATACCAGATGTTGACCATGTCACATTAAGGTGAGCTTCAGGATAATGGGCCACAACACATTACCTAGAGACTAGCAAAGGACACATATAGACAGGGTTTTAAAAAATATGTCAAGTTCGTTGAAAGCAAAGCGTTCTTATTCTACACAACATTAACTAAATATGCTAGGTTTTTACAAGGCTGACAGCGCCTTTGAAGAACTTAAGTCTATGTCTAGATTATAAACTATTTCTTATTCAAACTTATTATATGACAATTAGCTACTAGTATCTCTATATTTCTAAATATCTGATATGTCAGTGAAAGATGAGCTTCGGGATGATGGGCCACAACACATTACCTAGGACCTGACTGCGGAAGCCGACCCGGCAAGCATAATATGAAACAAGGGTAACGACTCACGTTATCGTCCTGCATTTTAGTATAGAGCAGGCTGTAGGCGACGACGAATCCATTAGGGTTGGCGGGCGGATCCCACGTCACAGTCACGTCGTTGGTCTTGTTCGAGTTGCCGAGGTGCGCTCGCAAGTTGCTCACAGTGTCTGCGTTGGCTGTAACAAGTACAAGGGACTTATTCGTTTGTGTATCCTAACCTGCGTTCACACATAGGCTACTATTTGTCCTGGATTACGGCGGGTAACACCGCGGGAGCGCAGCTAGTAAAGCTTGTCATCATAGGTTGGGTAAGACTCGAGGAGACGATGCCTTTGGCAGCCCAGGGTCCGCTCGGACTGCGGGCAGCGGCCTGGGCGGGGAGAGCAGCGGGAATGCGTGAAGCGATCCTGCTTCCCTGCCCCTGTTGTGAAATGGGACACCGTGAGGTTTTAGTCGGTAGTGACGGTCCCTCTGGCCCTCGAGTCGGACATATCCCACCCGCCTCCAGTACGCTTGTGGCGGGAGATGCGTAAATGCATTTCCTCACAAAAAAAATATTGAGTAATAGTAAACTTACGCAGCTCGAGGGTAAGGAAGGTGTTAAACTGCCGCTCCGAGCACCAGTACTCGTAGTACTTGTTTCTCGTCTCGTTCTCCGCTTGCTGTCGGCACGCCCATACGCTCACAGTGTACCACGTGAAGTGACGCATGGACTTCACGTCCACGGACAGAGTCTTGCCGTCGAGCTCGTAGTACAGCGCCTTCACGTAACCTGGCGAGGAGTAAGCTTGTTTAGTGCACGTGCACTGGTTATGCCAACCGGGTCGTACGCTTGTGGCGGGAGATGCGTAAACGCGTTTCCTCACGTAAAAAAAAATGCCATTGGCTACGAAAGGCACGATGTCTGTACTCGGCTCATAGTTATAAGTATTTCTTACCTTCCCCATCAGTGATATTAGAATAGTTGAGTCCAGGCTTAGGGCTGATGTTCTTGGTGACTTTAACCAACATCTTGTCCAGGCTCTTCTCGACTGACCGCTTCACCCTACTCGACGACGACTTAGGCTTCGAACGGTCGGCGTTCCTTTTGTATACCTGTTGGTATTTTAAGGGAATTTTTAGATCATTGCACAGAAGGTTTTAAAAATGTTTGTTGCCTTTTTAGGGTTACGTTGTATCCAAACAATAGCAACGGGACGGGTTAAGACTTCGCTGTTCTTCCGTCTATCTAGTAAATAAAGCAGGCTTTTGCACTAATTGAACGCAATGTTATATGACACGACGTCGTTTTATTAAAATAAATATGATTTAGGAAATTATCCACCAGCCTGCACTTGGCCACTTGGCGTGCTGGGTTTGGCCTGTATCTCTCTCCTCGTGAGAGAAGTCCTCAAGTCCAAGCAGTGGATACGTATAGTGGGCTGCTTAAGCTTATACTAACTTAAATACAACTAGTGCATAATCAAGGCTAGTGTTTACAGATTTCTTATAGGCCACAACTTCGCTTACAATTTGTGTCTTAGTCTTCAGTCAGATCGATAGAAAATTATTATTGGACACAAATACAGGAAACAATTTAAATTCAAATAAAAATTTAGATGTAAAAGATTTGCCTTAATTTGCGAAGCGATATCTTCCGGTTAGATCCTATCTGTTATAAAAAAAAGTATACTAACCCAGTTCTGCAGTTCGTTCTCGAAAGTAATGCTGTCCATCCGTTCCTCTTCAACCCTTCTCGAGAATAGGACCTCAGGTTGTGTTTCCTCCTTGCACGCGCAGGATCCGTTGGTGACGTCACCTGTCGCCTTCTCTTCCTCTGGCTCGTTGACAGTCTCTAACCGAGACGCTATGAGGCTGGACAGGGCCGTTGCTGGAAAGAGAAGGTTATAGGTTTAGGAGTAGCTATGCGAAAATACAATAGAAGGCTTTATTCAGCATAAAGTATCCTAGTTATTGCAAAAATGAAATTATTATTAATAATAAGATACAGTATGCATTCGTCGAAACCTGTGTACAATATCTTGATGTATTGACCATCTGTTACAAAAAGCGATGTAATGACGTTCGTTTGTGAGTTCCTCATAGTCCTAGTACTACTTCTATGGTACTGCCTATATTTTGCTTTAATATTGTGTGTACTAGTTGACACGGCAAAAGCTTTCTTTACAAAAACATGCAATAATATGTCATATGTTTTAACCTAATAAAATTAGGTTAAAACATATGACATATTTTGACATTTGTTTTATCCTGATTTCAGTCCTTTTGATCCTACCAAAAGTAGATTGGAAATGATCATGATTGAACTCAAAGTTGTAGTGCCTTCACTCGAAGTGGCAGTCCTTATACTAAAAAGTATTAGTAAAAAGTAATTATTTTTAATATACTCATTAGTCGTTAAAATGTGTATAATATCATTCCGTGTAAAATGTTTTTAGGCTCAGATACAAGATTCTACTTAGAAAGATGCGAATTTGTATTACGTACATTCCAATTCAATGCAACCTAGAGAAGTTACTTGCTGATAGCTAACAGGATGAAGGTTTAGAGGTAAAATATCACAAACATACATATATCCCCAGAAATTTTACCAGTGACTTTGAGCTTGCAATGTCATAGACCACTAGATTTATAAGTATAATATAATAATAAATTGTACTTACGATTGGTGCAAGTTTCCTTCGAGTTATTCTTCCTGACGGCCAATATCTGGTCCTTATTGTAGCTGTTGGCCTGGATCTCCACATGGTACAGTATGATGGTGCCGTTTGGCATCGCGGGCGGCTGCCACCGGATGTGCACAGAGTGGGGCTCTATTTGGTCCACGGCTAGGTTCTGGGGCGGGCTTGGACCTGGGAGAGATTAAATAAAATAAATAAATATTAGGATACATTTCACACACGGCTGGTTAACCCCATACTGAACCATTTTTAGTTTGTATAGATACTAAAATAATAGACAGTAACACTAAACAAAAAGGTATGATGCTTAGCTAGATGGATATAAGGACACATTTCTATTTTTTATTATGGTTGCTAACACAATTGATGTACATCAGTTGTGTACCTACATACATACATACTTTATATAGATACATACATATTTAACACCCAGAGAGACACCCAAAAAATGTAGTTTAGCACAAAGATGCTGGCCGTGCCGGGCATCAAACCCGGAACCTTCTGATTGGCAGTCCGGCATCAGCTATCTAATATTTTAATAACAACCTGAGGGCCCAGGGTTGGATTCCTGGTGCAGCCAACATCTTTATGATGAACTAACAACGTTTGTTGGCTGTCGGTGTTGGTGTTTAATATTTACTGATATAACGTATTTATGTATGTGTATATATCAGTTGTGTTAGCAACCATAATACAAACTAGAAATGGTTTATTATGGGGTTAACCAGCCGTGTGTGAAATGTGTGCTTATATAAATTTAGCTAAGCATCGTATCTATTTATTTAGTGTAACTATCTATTATTTTAGTATTACGTATAGGATTATTTAATATACAATATAACTGAAACGGGAATATTGAATAGTACTCACGTCCTGGCAAAGTAGTGAAGTAGATAATGGAGCTTTGCGCTCCATTCTTGTCTTGCAGCGTGGTGTAGGTCTTCACGTAGGCCGCGTACCTGGTGAAGGGCACCAGCTTCGCCAACAGCGTGAATATCGGCTGCTGGTCGTTGCACACCTTGAACACGCTGGCCTTGGTCAGCCCGGCGGTCTTGTTGGGCAGGAACGGCTCCGACACGGCTGGTATGTCGAGCACGTTCCAACTGCACACAGATCAAAGTCAAAGTTAATAATTGGCCGATTCCGAGTCAGACTCGCGCATGATGGGTTTCGTTTCATTGTTGTATAAGAGTCCCCCTTAATATTTTTATTTTTAGTATTTGTTCGACGTTCGTGTCGTCACCCGTCGGTCTCAACGGAAGATCAGCGCTGGTTGCCTGCAGCCAGCACATGCTGAGTTGAGGCCGGCTTGTGATCGGAAATGTTTCATGTGTATTGTTATTTGTGTACCTGACGACCTCGTTAGCGTAAAGGTTACCATGCCGGACTGCCAATCAGAAGGTTCCGGGTTCGAATTCCGGCACGGCCAACATCTTTGTGCTTAACTAAATTTGTTGGCTGTGGGTCTGGGTGTTATATATGTATCTATATAAAATATGTATGTATGTATATGTAGTATATCAGTTGTGTTAGCTACCATAACACGAACTAGAAATGGTTCAGTATGGGAGCTATTCTAAACTAGGCAAGCTCCACCTTCGGCCGGAGTGTCACTAACTCGTTTGGTTACGCGTCCTGGTTTTTCGAATAGCTTTATTAGCCTAGCTTTATTTTGTAAAAATAATAAGTCCATACTCACATATCCGAGCAAGCATCCCTCTGCTCGTATAGTGTAACATTGGTGTCCGTGGCCATGTAGAACAGAGAGTAGCCAAGCAGTCTCCGTACATCGCCCGGACAGTAAGTGTTCCACATAAACACAGCAGCAGATTCCCGTAGCTCTGTCACCGCTAGGCTGAGGTTGCCCGGGAGACCTGAGGGAAATGGGAAGAACATAGTAAGAGCGGGTAAGGTACTTGCTCATACTTACCTACTTATGGTTACATTGTATAGCTACAGTAGAAACTCGATTAACCGGACTAATTGTTATGGTCAGGCATTCGAATAATCGAAAGTGTCAAGAAAATCAGCCTTTTTTTAATTTTCCGATGAAGCCGGCGCAGGCCGGGTGATGCCAGTTCCGTTTGACACGTTCATGCTTGCAAAAATACGACTGAAAAATTGGTCTGTAGTCCGGATAATCGCGAATCCGTAAAACTGGGGGTCGGATAATCGAGGTTTTACTGTACTTCCTAATCATGCTGCCCTTCTTGGCAGTTACTTTGGCTTTTTAAGTTAGTTTGGCGTATGCATAATTGGAACCTCCTGTTTCAAGTGGAAAAGAGTAATGTAGCATCGCAGTTTTATGACACTAAAGCCGGAGCACCGCAGGGATCCGTGCTGGGTTCAGTCTTATATACTATAAATTTTATATTATATAGATATATTGCGGACCTTCAACAATTCGAGAGTCCCACATACGCTGACGACATAGCTATCCTTGGGAATGCTGACCCAGTAAAAGCATCAGAAATTCTCCGCATCACTGAACAAGTGGAAGATTAAAGGAAGTGTGTCTTAATCAGTTTCCAGTATAAGTTACGAAAAGGCAACTCCCGCCAGTGAAACTTGAAGGTGCCACTCTTCTCAATTTTGGGCAATTTGGTTAATTGTAAGATGTTAGTAAGATATTTAGGGTCACTACCACTAAAACTTAGCCGTCCATCTGTCCGTCTGTCAACAGGCTGTATCTCATAAACCGTGATAGCTAAAGTTGAGAATATGTTTATAATTTAAATTAAATATGAATTCGGTTGAAAAAAGTAAGGGGGATCCCATAGGTTTGCCTTTTTTCTAGATTTTATTAACGACAACTGATATTGATACTGATGCACGATTGAAAGTTCTCAGAGTATTTGACAATATACTCACTTTACATTTTTTTATTATTTACTCAATTTATACCGGAATGAATATTATATTATACAAATAACTTGTAAAGGTACGGAACCCTTCGCGCGCGAGCCCTACTCGCACTTGGCTGATTAACAATCAAACACATAATTATTTTTCTACTGTTTGAGGCAATTTTGTAACACTGATTTACTAAACACATTACAGCTTACTTTTACGACAAAAATATTAAAAAAAGAAATTGTTATCTCTATATTTCATAAATCTACTAGCTGACCCGGCAAACGTTGTTTTGCGCTCACTTAAGGGTACAGCGCCATCTATTGATTACTTACTCAACCCAGTCGAAAGGTATCGACATCTGTTAGAATCATTTGGAGTTAACAGATAATTGTGACAGTCAAATAATAACAGACAATAATTAGCAATAGATTAAAATTGCGACTTTAATTTGAGATTTAAACTATCCTATCTCTCAAGTTGGATCGAACTGCACATGGTGTGCGAATTTTATTATAATCGGTTAAGTGGTTTAGGAGTCCATTGAGGACAAACATTGTGACACGAGATTTATATATATTAACATATCATTTTAATTTATTCCAAATCCTCGCTCAATAAAAATTTGCCGTAGGTTTGCCTACCAAGCGAGGCTATCACGAAAGCGAGATATGAGAAAGTACACAAAAAAGAATATGAAACCTACGACAGTGGGAACTGACCTTTATAAAACTAATTTGTCTCAACTTACAAGACGCCTGGTTTCCATTACTGTCCGCCGACACTTCAATATCGGTAAAGTTGGACACGGGGTTACTCGTCATTTCTTTGAGCGGTACCAGCTGGTTGTAGCACAGTTTCGGGTTTAGATGTATGTAAATGGTACCCCCCGTGATGTTGATTGGTCCGTGAGTGCTCCAGTCCCATAGCAACTCCAGATTCGGATTGTTCAGGATATGTAGCACTTGCCCTCTGAAAAATAACATGGCCAGTTGTTAGCTCCACTTTCGTTTAAAGCGAAGATCAGGCCAAAATCTGGAATTTACAGTTTATTTCTTTATATGTAAATCATAAACGGTAAACAAATATTGAAAAATAGCTCAAAGGCCGTCTGAAAAACCACTCTAAAAATATTTATTCTTTTTTTTTTACCAATCAGACTTATCAATACGAAAATCTGGTCCAAAAACTTAATTTCAGATATTTTGAATCAGTTTTATTTCTAAGTGGACAAGCTCTGGTGTCGAGAGTTTTCAAGCCACCGAAAACCTCCGACTTAGGATAGTTCTGACTTTATACAACTAGTAGTAGTTGCTCCTAATATTTTTAATTGTAAACATCCCACTACTACTCTCTGACCTTATTCTAAGGTCAGAGGCCTTCGGATTATTGTAGATAATAATACAAACCAAGAAGTTTACGGACTCACTTAAGCTCCGGTTTGGTTTTGTCGCCGACGATCGTCTTGAGATTCTTGAGGAACATGAGGGAAACGAGCGGGTAGGAGCGCGTCACTTGGAGACTACCGGTGATCTGCTCGATCTCGCCTAACGACTTCTCTAGCTCGGAAAGGATGTTGCCTGCAATTAAAGAAAGAAATTACTTCTATTATGCACAAAGATCTTCTCTTCTACTTCTTCTTTGCCTTACAGAACACAGAGTTTTAGTGGTAATAATTTACAAGTCAATTCAAGATAATAATATTATATATAAAATTTCCGTGTCACAGTGTTTGTTAACGTACTCCTCCGAAACGGCTTGACCGATTTTTTCCAAATTTTATATGCTTATCGGCTACTGTATATTTAGAAATAATTATTACGGCAAAACAATGTTTGCCGGGTCAGCTAGTACAAATATAAATGTCACCAATTACCATCATCGGTAAATTTATCATGTAAATATTCGTCCGTTTTATATTAATCCGATTTTTGCATTAATCCCACTAGGTGGGGTCGGCACAGCTAATTTTCTTCTTCCTCTCTATCAGCCGCCTGTCTTTGTATGGGTTGAAATTGCAAAACTGACTGTCTTTTTAAAAGTGTAATTTCATTTGGGCGCTACCAAGGTTAACCAAATCAGAAGTCTTTTTTTTTTTTTTTTTTTTTTTTTTTTATCCTTGATAGGTTAGCGTTTGACTACAGCTAGCCTGATGTTAAGCTGCACTGCAGTCTACGGTGTGGCACGCTTACCTAGAAGATACCTATTAACTCTACTTTTGAAGGCCCCCGGATGATACCTCTCAGGAAACAGAGACTCAGGTAGTGAGTTCCAAAGCTTCGCAGTCCTAACAATAAAGGTCGACGCAAAGCGTTTTGTACGAAAGTTCGGAACTTCAACTCTGTATCGGTGTCTCTTCACTGTCTCTCTGCTCGTTCTGTAGTAGAACGGAGATGGTGGAATCAAATTATGAAGTTCCATAGCACACTCCCCGAAATGTAACCGATAAAAAACCGACAAACTAGCAACCTTGCGTCGGTGCTCTAGGCTCTGAAGTTTCGCCTTCGTAACGCAAGAATTGCCGATGAGCTTCTTAGCTCGTCTCTCAATGGACTCAAGTGCTTCTAGCTGATATTTGGCAGAACCATCCCAAAGATGCGAACAGTACTCCATGCACGACCGAACTTGCGCTTTATACAAGGTGAGCAGCTGTTCAGGCCTGAAGTACTGTCGCACCTTTGAGAGGATACCCAGCTTTTTTGCAGCCACTTGCGCTTTGGATTCAATATATGAACCAAAATTGAGAGACGAGGTCAAGGTGATACCGAGAAGCTCTAACTGGTTTGTGATCGGAACGGACACATTTCGGAAAGTAGGGGCCAGATGAAATGGCCTCTTCTTGGCGGAGAATAGACACGCCTGAGTCTTAGCAGCATTAAATTTAACCAGATTGGCATCGCCCCAATCGGAGACTGCCTGTAAGGTGTCGTTTATGCGCTCGACCATGCCCTCTCTGAGTAACTGGATATCAGCCGCACTGGCTCGTGCGCTGGACATATAGCTCTCTACAACCGTGCTGTCGTCTGCATACCCTATGATGCCAGGCTTGAGCAGATCATTAATATGCAGCAAGAAGAGAGTTGCAGAGAGCACTGAACCTTGAGGGACACCGGCGTTTATAGCCATTCGATCAGACGAGCAGCCATCTATGACTACTCGGATTGATCGATCCCTCAAAAAGTTTGATATCCACGCACAAAAACCAGTGGGCAAACCGAAGGAGGAAAGCTTGCTGATAAGGCCGTCGTGCCAAACCCTGTCAAAGGCCTTAGAAATATCGAGAGAAACCGCTAGGGCTTCTCCGAATTTCTCGATGGCCTCACTCCAGATGTGCGTGGCGTACACTAGAAGATCCCCAGTTGACCGGTTCCGGCGAAAGCCATATTGTCGGTCACTGAGGAGGTCGTTCGATTCTAGGTACGCCAGGAGCCTGTTGTTCAGGACACGTTCCATACTCTTGCAGAGTATGGAAGTGACCGAAATGGGCCTGTAGTTGGCAGGGTCGGCTCGACTACCTTTTTTGGGCACTGGCTGCACGTTAGCAAGTTTCCAGGACTTCGGTACTAATCCAGTCTCAAGAGAGAGTCTAAAGAGGCGTGTCAATATAGGGGACAACTCGGGCGCACATGTCCTCAGTACAATAGCAGGAATACCATCTGGTCCACTGGCCTTATTCACGTCTAGATTGCGCAGCGTTTTTCGAACCTCAGCCTGGCGAATCCGGATTTCTGGCATTACCACCGGACAACCGGGCATAACTGGAGGAATCGCGCTACCAGCATCTAGACGTGAAGACTCCGCAAACAGAGATGCAAACAAGTTTGCCTTCTCTTCGGCAGTGTGTGCCAGCGAACCGTCAGGCTTCTGCAATGGAGGCAACGAGGGGCGGCAGAAGTTCGCTTCAACCGCTTTAGCTAGGGACCAAAACGCTTTACTCCCCGACGGGTATGAAGCCAGTTTGATCCCTATTCGACCAATATGGTCAAAACGAGCCTTCTGTAAGACCTTCTTGCAGGACTTAGCGGCCTTATTAAAAGCTCTCTTCTTTTCACGAATATCAGATGCCTTGCGCTGTCGAGCTTCAGCCCAGGCTTGGTATGCCTGATGTTTGCACGCTTCTGCGCGTCCACACTCAGGTCCAAACCATGGGCGAGTCTTACCAGTCGATGGAACATCAGAGAATGGAATATAATATTCCATCCCTTTCCGTATCACATCAGTTACGGCATCAGCACAGACACTGGGATCGCTAGAAGAGAAGCAAACTGGCCGCCAAGGGAAAGATGCAAAAAATGACCGCATCTCATCCCAATCTGCTGACTTGTATCGCCACATCCGCCGCGAACCTTTAGGACTAGGATCGGGCGGGGAGTAAACGGATACAGATTTCACCAAACAGTGATCGGAACGACCCAGTGGCGATGAAATCGAAACCGAGTACCTGTCCGGATCAGTTGTCAGCAGAAGGTCCAAGCAATAAGGTGTGTGCGAGTCAACATCTGGTACCCGAGTGGCTCCATGGACAAGCTGGGTGAGACCTAAACTGAGAGCAAGCTTCCGCGTCTCTTTCCCAGCATGATTGGTGTCCAGGTATGGATGTAGCCAAACTTGGTGATGGCAATTAAAATCCCCTAGTAACACCAGTTGAGCCGAAGGGTACATCTGTTGAGCTTCATCCGCCTTCTCGCTGAGGTAATCAATTAGCCGAGTTGTCTCCATATCTCCGCTGTGCGACCGGTACACACAGGCATAAAGAATTTTCTCAATGCCTGTGTCTACCAGTGACCATAGCACTGAGAAGCAGGGGTCCTCAAATCTCCGGAGACGCCGAATGCAGATGTCATCGCGAGCGTATAAGCATACGCCCGCATGTGGTTTAAAATTGTGCTCCAGGGTATACCCTGGGTAAGATAAGTACGACACATCGGATGGACATCTGATCTGCGTCTCCGTGAGAAACAGGAGGTGCGGTTTATCTGTCTCGAGGTGGTAGTGGACAGGTACGATATTAGAGTGCAGCCCTCTAATATTTATGAGGTGCACTTTAAAAGAGAGGGAGTGAAACCGCTGTGGAGCTATTTTCCATTTTCTGCTTCCCATAATTAAAAGTTGAGGTAAGGTAAGAGGTCGGCAGTAGAACGAGGCGTTCACGTCGTGTGACCAGTGAGACACAGCAGGACCACACACACCGAAGGGGGACTAGCCTGGAGACTGCGGGGACGCCCGAGCCCCCCCGAAAGTGTTCATCGCGCCCTCTCTTCCGGTAGCCAACCGGCACGATGACGCACTCCCGGGATTTTTCGCGAGTTGGCGGGACAGCCTCACGTGAGTGGCGAACTCACGATTGGGTCCCCTACTGACTGCGGTCGGCCAGCGGTGCACCGTGCCTCGGATCCCGCTACCCTCCGCGACTAGTCTCCCGATGTTGTGGCTCAGCGTGACTCATGTTCGGTATCAGACTGTGGCACGCAACTGTTCTGACCCGACCTCTCGGAACGGTGTCACCGGACTACACACCGGAACGTGGCTAGGCCACTTGGCGGCGAGATTTAGTCCGGCGGGTGGTCACTAACCACGGCCGAAGCCTACCACCAGTATGTGACGCCTGATTCGCACCACCCGAGGATCACGTGTGGGGCTACATATTCGGGGTATTCTCCCACGGACGGAGGCGACTCAATCCTCAGATCTTCGGGCGGCTTAAAAACTCTCAACACCAGCTTCGCCATTTAGCTTATACCAGGGTTTCCCTAACTATGTGTTGTCTAAATAAACTATGCTCAGTAAAGAACATTCATCTCATTAGCCATCTAGTTAGTAAATATGTCTTTTTATTTTTATTACCATTTTTTCTCTTTAGGTATTCTCATTGACAAAAAAATATAGAAAAGTTAAATTTGTGTCTTCCTTATAACCTGTTACTAGGCTTAGCACCTACAAAAACTTGATAGTATTTTTGGGGACTAGTCATATTGAGGGGCGTCGTAAGAAAAATCAAAGACGAGAGTCACAGTGTAAATAAGTTTGGGAAGCCCTGGCTTATACGAAGAAGAAGATCTAGAATAGAAGAGCAACACACCATATAAAGATCTTGAGCCTCTTCTTTAATAGTATTTTATTTAGCAGCAGCTAATTGGTATGAGTGATAGAGATAGTCTTACATCTTTACCATCAGGCATTGGTATGAGTGAAAGAGATAGTCTTACATCTTTAACACTTTACCAGCAGGCAATTGGTATGAGTGAAAGAGATAGTCTTACATCTTTAACACTTTACCAGTATGAGTGAAAGAGAGGGTGCTACTCACCACCACCAGCTCTGATGGAGATCTCGAGCTTGCCCTTGAGATGCGTGCAGCCGGTGAACTGTCGCGCTGTCGTTATCGAGTCGATCTTCCCAGCCGCACATTCCCTGTAGCACCCGCCCACTTCTTTGCACGGCACGCAAGTTGCGTTCTTCACGTCGCCTACCTGAATTAATAAAATATCTCATTAATTTATTCTATACTAAGACTTATCATATTCATACCCATAAAAGCTTGTCTTGAAAAATAATTAATTCAATCAATAAGCGTCCAACAAACATTGCAATAAGTGCAACTGAGATATCTTGGCAGAAACGTGTCCTGAAATCGTTGAAAACACCCTCTTTTATTTTTTAGGTGAAACATTTGTAACGGATTAGCTATGATTGCTTCATTGAGAGCAGCGGCATTGCGCAAAGCGGTCCTTCATCCCTGCCCCCGTTGTGTGATGGGACACCATGAGGTTTTAGTCGGTAGTGACGGCTCCTATAAACCCTCGAGACATACCCCGCCCGCCTCCCCCAGGCTTGTGGCGGGAGATGAGTGATAAGAGAGAGAGAGAGATAGAAAAGGAAGAAGAAAAATAATGATCTGAATAAAATGAAATTTTGTTTTTCTATGACCCTGATTTAGTATTATTATTTTTATGATTGTGTTTTTTATTTTTATGATTTTGATTTTTATAATTTTGATTATGTGTAATATGGACTATGTCTGAAATAAATGATTTGAAATACCTCCATATATCCGGGCGGGCATATGTATTCGCATCTCTTCTTGTCCGTGATCTTGTACGCCGGGATCCGGGGCGCAAACTTCTGACTCGTGCTGGTCGGCATCGGCGGAGGGGACAATTCACGGCACACGTTCTCAGATACACAGCGACTGTACACCTGGGGATTGACTTCAATCATTACTTGCATGGTGGTAGAACTACTGCACTGTGAGGCTACCTAACAAACCAGAAGGAGTTACGGCCTGATGATAGCAGCTCAAGATGAAAGTTCGCCTTCCAATGCTAATCTTCAGACAAACAGACCATCTGACGCAACAGGAGTGGAACAGGTATGCCAGCGACCCAGGGCTGTGCTCCGTTATTTCAAGGAGCTCGGTTGGCTTGGGTAGGCTGGTAAGGGGGAATGCACAATACGCCCCTAGCGGGATGTCAGTGCAGGTCTCATCACCCCTACTTCAAATCAGAATTAGAATTAGGTGGTAGAGCATTTCCTAGTGCTCGCCTGGCTACCAGCCCCAAATTGAAAACCTATGTCGCCAAGCACCTAACGGTGTGTTCCGGCAGCCTCCTAGACAACCAGTAATTCCACAAAACCTAGGCTCTCTTATGCTCTACCTATGGTCAGACTGTCGCTGACTGTATTTTATTACGGGTTCCGTACCTAAAAGGTAAAAACGGGACCCTACTACTAAGCCTCCGCTGTCTGTCAGTCTCCAGGCTGTAACTCAGAAACCATGATAGCTAGAAAGCTGAAACTTTCACAAGATATGTATTTCCCGTGCCGCTATAACAACAAATACTAAATATAAATAAAAATATATAAATATTAAGGGTGACCACCTTTCTGATTGGCAGGCCGGCATGGTAACCATTACGCCAAAGAAGACAATTAACGACCTCGTTGGCGTAAAGGTTACCAAGCCGGACTGCCATCCAGAAGGTTCCGGGATCGATTCCCGGCCCGGCCAACATCTTTGTGCTTAACTAAATTTGTTGGCTGTGGGTCTGGGTGTTAAATATGTATCTATATAAAATATGTATGTATATATATATATATGTAGTATATCAGTTGTGTTAGCAACCATAACACGAACTAGAAATGGTTCAGTATGGGGTTAACCAGCCGTGTGTGAAATGTGTAAAAAAAAAAAGAAGTCGCCTTTATGAACTGCTACTGTTAGGCTTATAAGTTGGAGAATAGATTAAAAAAGCTTACCTCATAAGTACCGGCCGGGCAGGAGCCGACGCATCGCGGCTTGCCTTCCGACGTGAGGTTGAAGTGCCGGCAGACGTGACAGTCGCTCGCCGTGACGCCGTCACAGCCGCCCAGGCACGCCGGGTCGCAGCACGTGCCGTCTGGGAGGCAGCCGCGCGACTTGCACTTCGCGCAGTCTGCGAGTTACAAAATATATATAAAAACTAGCTGACCCGCCAAACGTTTTGCCTTAATAAAATAAAAAATCTAAATATACAGTAGCCGATTCTCAGACCTACTGAATACGCATATAAAATTTGAAAAAAATCGGTCAAGCCGTTTCAGAGGAGTACGGTAACAAACACTGTGACACGGAAATTTTATATATAAGACTAGCTGACCCGGCAATCGTTGTTTTGCCTCACTTAGGGGTATGAAAAATAGATAGTGGTGGCGATTCAGCGGCACACACCACTAAACTAAATTTAAAGAAGCCCCGTCTCTTTTCATTTTAGGTGGTCAGAAAGAGACGCACGTTCTGAGCCACACACAAAACAACTAAAATCACGTCAAATATGGAATGTGCAGGCAGTTTTAGAGGTGATACAAGTGAGTGCCGTCTAAAGTCGTCTATATTTTCTACAATTGACGTGATTTTAGTTGGTTTGACTATGGCGCGGAACGTGTCGTCTCTTTCTGGCCACCTAAGATGAAAAGAGACGGGGCTTCTTTAAATTTAGTTCAGTCGTGTGTGCCGCTGAATCGCCACCAGTGTAGCTTATATGACACGTTCGTAGATTTACCATAGCAGCGCCATCTATTGATTACTTACTCAACCCAGTCGAAAGGTATCGACATCTGTTAGAATCATTTGGAGTTAACAGATCAGATAATTGTGACTGTCAAATAATAACAGACAATAATTAGCAATAAATCAAAATTGCGACTATAATTTGAGATTTAAACTATCCTATCTCTCAAGTTGGATCGAACTGCACATGGTGTGCGAATTTTATTATAATCGGTTAAGTGGTTTAGGAGTCCATTGAGGACAAACATTGTGACACGAGATTTATATATATTAAGATTATTATGTGCCACCTGCGTCGATCTTGTTCAGATCTGGTATATCCACCTAAGACCTGCGACTAATGATGTCGTCAACTTACCCTTTTGGCAATACTTCTCATCCCAGCACAGGAAGCGCTTGTTGGGCTCGCCGGTAGGGCACTGCGACAACACCTGACGAGTGACTTCAGTTCGACTCTGCGCGTTCGGGCACAGACCGCAGAATCGAGTGTCGTAGTTTGCCTGGAACAATAACACTCATATTATACAGGCGAAACTTGCCGTAGATATAAAGTGTAAACTCAATGTAACGTCACTCGATTTAAAGGCTCTCTAAAGCGTCGAAATCGATTAGCTTTAGTTTGTTTGGAAAATGATACATTCTCTCCATTGAACGACCACTCTCTATAACGCCATAAAATGCACAGTCCCTTCAGTGTCGTTATATAGAGTTTACACTGTATGTTGAAAATCTAGAACAACCAGTGTAAAGTAAACATATTGCATCCGTATTGGCTCAATTAGATTTGAAATAGTGTTTCTATTCTGCCCATTTGATACTCATATTTAGGGAGATGTGTACAAATATTTAGTCCAGTTCCCCCATTTATGGAGCAGGGAAACTGCTAGGAGACACCGTTATACAGTGGAAATGCTGAAAATGCGTACTAAGCGATTTGCTTCCACGTTTATAGTACGGACAGCCAAACTGTGGAACTCCTTGCCGGAATCCCTGTTCCCACTGAACTACAACCTAGCTGTCTTCAAGGCGAGAGTGAACCGGTTTCTTCTAGGCAAGCGCGTTTCATCTTAGACTGAAATATCACTTAACATCGGGTGACAGAGATGTGGTCAAGCGCAAAAAAAAAATTAGTAGCGGCAGATATCGGCGTCGATATTTAACCTACACCGACCGAACCTAACCTTATTGTTAAACAAAGCTAAGAAAACTCCATTTAAAAACAAAAACGTAACGGTAATCTAGATATGGTAAATAAAGATAAATTTATTAGTGGTAAAACTTAGGTGTACGTAAATGATGCCTTAGCGCTAGGTTTTTAGAAACAGTGTTTGTTGTACGTTGTGGGAGAAACTGCGTCTCGTGCTAGGTCTCCTTGGAGCCTGTTTACCGAGCCGCAGTTGTCCCCGCTCCGTTAGAATACACACTGAAACACATTTTTAGAATAGACCACACATACTTAAAATACTTACAACACAATAAATTTTTATACATTGTAGTTTTACAAGACAAGAAAAAGCAAATAAAACAAGGTGTAGAAGGTCTCGCATTTCTTTTTTTTTTGGCCATATACTTACGAGGTTGCCATCCTTAATAAAATATTTTCCTTATTCATATTCTAGATGATTATGTAGTGTGATTATATAATATGTGTGATAATAAATAGTTACGAGTCTAGAGCGGGTGGGTGATGTGCTTGAAATGAAACCAAAGAAGGCAAAACTCATGTAGAAAATACGGCTCAACTTGGATGAGAGCTAGCAAAGATGAGAGCAGGCAAGGAACAGAGTAAAATTAAAATCTTTACAGGACCGTTTCAGACGAATTTGAAAAAAGACCTATTGCTCATATTTATTACCAAGAACTTGGTGTGAAAGGTACAGAACTAGAATGATTAAGACAATACGAATATACGTTTTGCGCATGGGATGTATTTTATACGACAAAGATCTTTAAAATGTATTTTAATGTAATGATAAATGTAATGTAATTAATGATTAACATTAAATTAATTAATTATATAAATTTACTTGCTCTGTACAGTGTAATTACGAAATGCTATAAAACATTGATTGATTGATTTACCGA
>JAPUBQ010000057.1:0-7500 GCA_035578125.1 Mellilla xanthometata
TGAACGTGAGCTGGGTTTAGACCTTGAGACAGGTTAGTTTTACCCTACTGATGGCTCGTCGTTGCGATAGTAATACTGCTCAGTACGAGAGGAACCGCAGTTTCGGACATTTGGTTCATGCACTCGGCCGAGCGGCCGGTGGTGCGAAGCTACCATCCGCGGGATTATGCCTGAACGCCTCTAAGGCCGAAGCCAGCCTAGCCGAATCCGGCAAGGATATGCTCACTGTGGAGCTCCGAGAGTCGGGAGGCTCTAAACAATGTGACTTTACTAGTCGCGCTTCACATCCGTGAGGTGCGACGTCGAAGCCCATTTGGATCGGGGAGATCGGTGCTCACGGTGCTCGCGCCGCGCATCACGGCTCCCCCGGGTCCGAATTTAGCTCAGTTCGATGTCGGGGCTCGGAATAGTCTGTAGACGACTTACGTTCCTGGCGGGGTGTTGTACTCGGTAGAGCAGCGTCGTGCTGCGATCTGTTGAGACTCAGCCCTACGCCAGGTGATTCGTCCGAGGGGCGATAGCGCGATATATACCTATACCGATATATACTGTATTTCTTTTCCATTTCAAATCGTGATGCACGTGTCTAATATATTATGTATATTATTTCTCTCTCCTCTCTCTATATACTTTGTTTGTTTGATTGTACATATAAGTTGGTGTATGGGCACTTTTTGTTCTGTTCGCTTGTTTGTTTCACAAAAGGGGAGGTTTTCTCATTCTTATTTTTTTTTCTTAATTTTTTTTTGTTTGTACATTCTATTTATTTATGTATTTTTTTTTTTAATTAAAATGCGCTCAGTTATTTTTACTTAATTAGAAATTAGTTTTTCTTTTTTGATTCCAGTGATGTTTTTTTTTGTCTATATAATATGTATATAATACATAAAATATGTTATGAATTTTTTTAGAGACTACATTTTTTACTTTCTTTTTTTATTAATTATTTTTTTTTATTTTCCATATCGCTAAGTATATGCAGACGTGATCTATATAATTTATAATTTTTGAAGACCTTGTTAGCGCAGGTTCCGGGTTCGATTCCCGGCTCGGTCAAAATCTATGTGCTTAACTAAATTTGTTGGCTGTGAGTCTGGGTGTTAAATATGTATTTATTTATATATAATATGTATGTATGTATATGTAGTATATCAGTTGGGTTAGCAACCATAATACGAGCTAGAAATGGTTCAGTATGGGGCTAACCAGCCCTGTGTGAATGTGTCCTAATATATGTATATATTTTTTTTAAACTGTTATCATTATAATCTTCTTATTAGGGCTACCACGAAAACAGACCTCGTTAGCGCAGGTTCCGGGTTCGATTCCCGGCTCGGCCAAAATCTTTGTACTTAACTACTAAATTTGTTGGCTGTGGGTGGGTCTGAGTGTTAAATATGTATCTATATAAAATATATATATATGTGTATACTATATGTAGTATATCAGTTGTGTTAGCCACCATAACACAAACTAGAAATGTTTCAGTATGGGGTTAACCAGCCGTGTGTGATTATTATTGCCGTCGTACAGTGCGTGTGTGTGTGTGTGTGTGTGTGTGTGTGTGTGTGTGTGTGTGTGTGTGTGTGTGTGTGTGTGTGTGTGTGTGTGTGTGTGTGTGTGTGTGTGTGTGTGTACACATACACCTCCTTGTTTGTCTATCTATATATAAATATAATGTTTGTTTGTACATACCTATCTATGTATATATTGTATACCACGACATGGTCACTAATAGCATTTCTCCTTTGTTCCCAGGTACGTGTCACTATCCACTCGTTATCACCACTCACTACTATCGACTTTCCGGTGCTAGATGTCGCTGGGTGAGTGTGTATACATATTATGTATATATATGTACCTATTTTTACCTGTGTAACATACACGTGTTGAGTCAAATGCCGCCCAATGTAGCGGGGAGAGCTACACGAGGGAATCCTTTAAGTTAAACAACTGCAACCATACACCCGAAATGTATATATACTGATTGATGAAATACGGTTAGAAAGAACCTCGCCTCGCAATACGAATGCCCGGATACTAACTACTCGATGTACCTACCTACCTACCTACCTACATATGTACATCTATATTGAAAACCAACAATATCTAGTCTAGTATGTAAGCCTATATTTGTTTGTATTTTTTACCGAGCTCGGTAAAAAAAAAAAAAACCAAGAGGGAACCGGTTTTTTAAAGGTAAGCGCGCTCCACTTTATATCATAATATCACTTACCATAATCAGGTGAATTATGAACAAGCGCGCAAGCCTTTAAAAAAAAAAGAAAGGGAAATGAAAAAAAAGAAGAAAACAGAAGCGACTTAGTTATTAGGTAGTAAAAATATCGTTATGGCCGTTATAATAATAGTTGATCGCCTCCGATGCTATTATACATTAGCTTACGTGATCCAGTACAAAATGGGTCAATTTTTTTAGCAACCCAATCAATTTTATTGGCAACCTTAACCTAGTTTTACCCTAGAAATATATACCGAAATTTTCATGGTTAAATTAAACCGTTAAAAATTAAACCCCGTGTTGGTGATTTTTTTTTTCTATCCGATATTACCTTGCCTTTTAAACGGTATTAAATTGTGTCTATTATCCGGGACTAACATTCCTTTTAACCTAACCTAACCTAACCTTAACCTAACCTTAACCTAACCTAACCTAACCTAACCTAACCTAACCTAACCTAACCTAACCTAACCTAACCTTAACCTAACCTAACCTAACCTAACCTAACCTAACCTTAACCTAACCTAACCAAACCATACATATATTACCTTGCCTTATAAACGTGTATTAAATTGTATCTTCAATCCGGGATTAACTTTCCTTTTAAACGGGGATTAAATTGTGTCTATTATCCGGGACTAACTTTCCTTTTAACCTAACCTAACCAAACCTAACCTTAACCTAACCTAACCTAACCTTAACCTAACCTAACCAATCCATACATATATTACCTTGCCTTATAAACGTGTATTAAATTGTATCTTCAATCCGGGATTAACTTTCCTTTTAAACGGGGATTAAATTGTGTCTATTATCCGGGACTAACTTTCCTTTTAACCTAACCTAACCAAACCTAACCTTAACCTAACCTAACCTTAACCTAACCTAACCTAACCTAACCTAACCTAACCTAACCTAACCTAACCTAACCTAACCTAACCTTAACCTAACCTAACCAAACCATACATATATTACCTTGCCTTATAAACGTGTATTAAATTGTATCTTCAATCCGGGATTAACTTTCCTTTTAAACGGGGATTAAATTGTGTCTATTATCCGGGACTAACTTTCCTTTTAACCTAACCTAACCAAACCTAACCTTAACCTAACCTAACCTAACCTTAACCTAACCTAACCAAATCATACATATATTACCTTGCCTTATAAACGTGTATTAAATTGTATCTTCAATCCGGGATTAACTTTCCTTTTAAACGGGGATTAAATTGTGTCTATTATCCGGGACTAACTTTCCTTTTAACCTAACCTAACCTAACCTTAACCTAACCTAACCTAACCTCACCTAACCTTAACCTAACCTAACCTAACCTAACCTAACCTAGCCTAACCTAACCTAGCCTTAACCTAACCTAACCTTAACCTAACCTAACCTTAACCTAACCTAACCAAACCATACATATAAATAAAAGTAACCGCAGCACACACACTGTTTACTCGTTATACTTTTTTTTTTGTGGCCAGCCAACTATTCAGCCATTATTAATTAATCGTCATTGCAAAAATGGAAAATGTTTTGCCCATATCTAAATTATTTTAAAGAAATTGTTGAAACTAAATTATTACGGAGTTATTTTAAAAAGTTATTTCAATTTCAGTCAGTTGCAAAGCGATTCTCCCTAGGGATGCAATGTATTTAAATTATTATTATTCAAGCTAAATGTTTTACAAATAATTGAAATCAGTATAAATATTTTGTGTTACCTTTATTACAGCAAGTCATGGTAACATTGATTGATGACAATCATTAGTTGTTTTTTTTTAGGCTAAGGCATTATTTCTCATGGAACCAATTGTGACTTCATCTAAGGTAATATAAAGGGCATTGAATAAAAGCCCGAAATAATAATAATCTGTGATAGGGATCAAAAACCTTATGCCTCGAAATGGTTTTGAGATTACACAAAATATAAATAAATGGACATTCCCAATTTACTCGCTAAATATTAAGCCTGTAAACATAATATAGATATTGACATTGGTTCACAATATTTCTGAATACAATGTTTAATTATTTACATTTAATTTTATAATTAATTATAGATTAATATCGATGTATTTATTAGACGCGCGTTTCTCTCTCCGTCTCTCAACGTAATCCTCTTACAGTTATGTCCAATTGAGACGTGATTATGCGGAATTGTTTTAGGCACCGCATTAGCGCATTTCCCTAGGGCTATTAGGGCGTCAGGTCGTACTAATCGGGCAGGTGGGACGGCCGGCCGGCGGTTTGGATAGCGTTAGCTATCCCGCTAATTCGCGGGTAATTAGTTACGCGGAGATTGGTTTTCACGTTTCGTCTCGGTCCAAAGGGCCAAAATTTTTTTTTTTATTTTTTTTTTTTTCCTCTTCTTTTTCCTCTCTCTCCTCTCCCCCCCTCTTTCTCCCCCTATTTATTTTCCAGTGAATTGACCAATCTTCGTCATGTTACAGTACATTCATATAAAATGAATAGAGCCAGTGTGGCGTTCGCTCAATCGGTTGTATGTTGTTCACAGTGTATGCGCACGCGCAGCGTGTTATGAATGGCGTGTGACGTCACTCACACGCATACAATGTAAAAGTGATCGAGCGAACGAACGCCGCGCCTGTCTGTTTATTATATAGAATGGAAAAACGCTTCTCTTAACTCTCGGCGCCGCCGGTTGTATTGTAGAATATAGTAACGATTTACATGTTGTAAAATGTGTAAATTGTTACTAAAAAGAAAAAAAAGAAAAGTAAAATATAGAATTATATTGTAATAACGATATCGATATAGATCTATATTTTATATGAATCAGTGTTCATGTTGTGAGGTACGACACCAGATAAGCGTTCGGCGGTTTGCGTTCGAACTCTCATTTGGCGTACAAGTTTTGTACCACTCGTAGTAGTAGCGTAGTTAGCACTCGCTATACTAACTAACACGATCGATCCTACTTCGCGGCCCCCGTGTCGTCAAGTTGAGTGAGACTTAGTGTTTTATTCATGTTGTTCGATGTTTGCTGCGAAAAAACGCACGCACACACGCACACACACACAATATTACGAGCGAGTGTCATGATATATACTATATTATGCACACTTTTTAGTAATATCCGTTGACAAAAATGGCGTCGGGGAATTATCGTATGAAATCTCCTCGGCTCTCAAAGTTCCGGGTGGAATCGTTACCGTTTTTTACGTTTTTTGTAGCTAAACGTTAAATCTGTACGTAGTGTCACGTTTGTTATATATTACACACACGTCTTGGTCGGTAATGTTCGTGATGGGATCGAATTCTTCGATCTTACAAATTTTTGATATTCTTCGCTCTATCTAACGTGTGGTGTCTCCAAAAGTCACACCCTCGATGTAGGCGTTACCAGCCGAGTCGAAGGGGTTGTTCGTGCGTTTCGTTTCGTTCGTTCGTTCGTTCGTTTCGTACGCGCACGTAACACGTTCAGAACACGTGAGAGCTCCCTGGTTGATCCTGCCAGTAGTTATATGCTTGTCTCAAAGATTAAGCCATGCATGTCTCAGTGCAAGCCGTATTAAGGCGATACCGCGAATGGCTCAATATATCAGTTTTGGTTCCTTAGATCTTACTCAGTTACTTGGATAACTGTGGTAATTCTAGAGCTAATACATGCAATCAGAACTCTGACCAGTGATGGGACGAGTGCTTTTATTAGATCAAAACCAATCGACGGAGGGCCTCGCGTTCAAAGTCGTTAATTTTGATGAATCTGGATAACTTTTGCCGATCGCACGGTCTCGTACCGGCGACGCATCTTTCAAATGTCTGCCTTATCAACTTTCGATGGTAGTTTCTGCGACTACCATGGTTGTCACGGGTAACGGGGAATCAGGGTTCGATTCCGGAGAGGGAGCCTGAGAAACGGCTACCACATCCAAGGAAGGCAGCAGGCGCGCAAATTACCCACTCCCGGCACGGGGAGGTAGTGACGAAAAATAACGATACGGGACTCTTACGAGGCCTCGTAATCGGAATGAGTACACTTTAAATATTTTAACGAGGAACAATTGGAGGGCAAGTCTGGTGCCAGCAGCCGCGGTAATTCCAGCTCCAATAGCGTATACTAAAATTGTTGCGGTTAAAAAGCTCGTAGTTGCATTTGTGCGCCGCGCTGTCGGTGCACCGCATCCGCGGTGATACTGACACGTTTGCGGAGCATATCGTCGGTGAGCCGGCGGTAACACGCCGGTTCAATATCAAAATCCTATCGCGGTGCTCTTCACTGAGTGCCGAGGTGGGCCGACAATTTTACTTTGAACAAATTAGAGTGCTCAAAGCGGGCTCAAAATGCTGCTTGAATATTTCGTGCATGGAATAATAGAATACGATCTCGGTTCTATTTTGTTGGTTTTCAGAACTCCGAGGTAATGATTAATAGGGATAACTGGGGGCATTCGTATTGCGACGTTAGAGGTGAAATTCTTGGATCGTCGCAAGACGAACATCAGCGAAAGCATTTGCCAAAGGTGTTTTCATCAATCAAGAACGAAAGTTAGAGGTTCGAAGGCGATTAGATACCGCCCTAGTTCTAACCGTAAATATGTCGTCTAGCAATCCGCCGACGTTACTACAATGGCTCGGCGGGCGGCTTCCGGGAAACCAAAGATTTTGGACTCCGGGGGGAGTATGGTTGCAAAGCTGAAACTTAAAGGAATTGACGGAAGGGCACCACCAGGAGTGGAGCCTGCGGCTTAATTTGACTCAACACGGGAAATCTCACCAGGCCCGGACACCGGAAGGATTGACAGATTAACAGCTCTTTCTTGATTCGGTGGGTGGTGGTGCATGGCCGTTCTTAGTTGGTGGAGCGATTTGTCTGGTTAATTCCGGTAACGAACGAGACTCTAGCCTGCTAAATAGGCGTCGTCATTTCGGTGTGTGCGGTCTCGTATCGCGCTACTCACTGGCGACGTATTAAAATTCTTCTTAGAGGGACCGGCGGCTTCGAGCCGCACGAGATTGAGCAATAACAGGTCTGTGATGCCCTTAGATGTCCTGGGCCGCACGCGCGCTACACTGAAGGAATCAACATGTTCTCCCTGGCCTAGAGGCCCGGGCAACCCGTTGAAACTCCTTCGTGCTGGGGATTGGGGTTTGCAATTATCCCCCATAAACGAGGAATTCCTAGTAAGCGCGAGTCATAAGCTCGCGTTGATTACGTCCCTGCCCTTTGTACACACCGCCCGTCGCTACTACCGATTGAATGATTTAGTGAGGTCTTCGGACCGACACGCGGTGG
>JAPUBQ010000057.1:12500-20000 GCA_035578125.1 Mellilla xanthometata
ATTATGTATATTATTTCTCTCTCCTCTCTCTCTATATACTTTGTTTGTTTGATTGTACATATAAGTTGGTGTATGGGCACTTTTTGTTCTGTTCGCTTGTTTGTTTCACAAAAGGGGAGGTTTTCTCATTCTTATTTTTTTTTCTTAATTTTTTTTTGTTTGTACATTCTATTTATTTATGTATTTTTTTTTTAATTAAAATGCGCTCAGTTATTTTTACTTAATTAGAAATTAGTTTTTCTTTTTTGATTCCAGTGATGTTTTTTTTTGTCTATATAATATGTATATAATACATAAAATATGTTATGAATTTTTTTAGAGACTACATTTTTTACTTTCTTTTTTTATTAATTATTTTTTTTTATTTTCCATATCGCTAAGTATATGCAGACGTGATCTATATAATTTATAATTTTTGAAGACCTTGTTAGCGCAGGTTCCGGGTTCGATTCCCGGCTCGGTCAAAATCTATGTGCTTAACTAAATTTGTTGGCTGTGAGTCTGGGTGTTAAATATGTATTTATTTATATATAATATGTATGTATGTATATGTAGTATATCAGTTGGGTTAGCAACCATAATACGAGCTAGAAATGGTTCAGTATGGGGCTAACCAGCCCTGTGTGAATGTGTCCTAATATATGTATATATTTTTTTTAAACTGTTATCATTATAATCTTCTTATTAGGGCTACCACGAAAACAGACCTCGTTAGCGCAGGTTCCGGGTTCGATTCCCGGCTCGGCCAAAATCTTTGTACTTAACTACTAAATTTGTTGGCTGTGGGTGGGTCTGAGTGTTAAATATGTATCTATATAAAATATATATATATGTGTATACTATATGTAGTATATCAGTTGTGTTAGCCACCATAACACAAACTAGAAATGTTTCAGTATGGGGTTAACCAGCCGTGTGTGATTATTATTGCCGTCGTACAGTGCGCGTGTGTGTGTGTGTGTGTGTGTGTGTGTGTGTGTGTGTGTGTGTGTGTGTGTGTGTGTGTGTGTGTGTGTGTGTGTGTGTGTGTGTGTGTGTGTGTGTGTACACATACACCTCCTTGTTTGTCTATCTATATATAAATATAATGTTTGTTTGTACATACCTATCTATGTATATATTGTATACCACGACATGGTCACTAATAGCATTTCTCCTTTGTTCCCAGGTACGTGTCACTATCCACTCGTTATCACCACTCACTACTATCGACTTTCCGGTGCTAGATGTCGCTGGGTGAGTGTGTATACATATTATGTATATATATGTACCTATTTTTACCTGTGTAACATACACGTGTTGAGTCAAATGCCGCCCAATGTAGCGGGGAGAGCTACACGAGGGAATCCTTTAAGTTAAACAACTGCAACCATACACCCGAAATGTATATATACTGATTGATGAAATACGGTTAGAAAGAACCTCGCCTCGCAATACGAATGCCCGGATACTAACTACTCGATGTACCTACCTACCTACCTACCTACATATGTACATCTATATTGAAAACCAACAATATCTAGTCTAGTATGTAAGCCTATATTTGTTTGTATTTTTTACCGAGCTCGGTAAAAAAAAAAAAAACCAAGAGGGAACCGGTTTTTTAAAGGTAAGCGCGCTCCACTTTATATCATAATATCACTTACCATAATCAGGTGAATTATGAACAAGCGCGCAAGCCTTTAAAAAAAAAAGAAAGGGAAATGAAAAAAAAGAAGAAAACAGAAGCGACTTAGTTATTAGGTAGTAAAAATATCGTTATGGCCGTTATAATAATAGTTGATCGCCTCCGATGCTATTATACATTAGCTTACGTGATCCAGTACAAAATGGGTCAATTTTTTTAGCAACCCAATCAATTTTATTGGCAACCTTAACCTAGTTTTACCCTAGAAATATATACCGAAATTTTCATGGTTAAATTAAACCGTTAAAAATTAAACCCCGTGTTGGTGATTTTTTTTTTCTATCCGATATTACCTTGCCTTTTAAACGGGTATTAAATTGTGTCTATTATCCGGGACTAACATTCCTTTTAACCTAACCTAACCTAACCTTAACCTAACCTTAACCTAACCTAACCTAACCTAACCTAACCTAACCTAACCTAACCTAACCTAACCTAACCTTAACCTAACCTAACCTAACCTAACCTAACCTAACCTTAACCTAACCTAACCAAACCATACATATATTACCTTGCCTTATAAACGTGTATTAAATTGTATCTTCAATCCGGGATTAACTTTCCTTTTAAACGGGGATTAAATTGTGTCTATTATCCGGGACTAACTTTCCTTTTAACCTAACCTAACCAAACCTAACCTTAACCTAACCTAACCTAACCTTAACCTAACCTAACCAAACCATACATATATTACCTTGCCTTATAAACGTGTATTAAATTGTATCTTCAATCCGGGATTAACTTTCCTTTTAAACGGGGATTAAATTGTGTCTATTATCCGGGACTAACTTTCCTTTTAACCTAACCTAACCAAACCTAACCTTAACCTAACCTAACCTTAACCTAACCTAACCTAACCTAACCTAACCTAACCTAACCTAACCTAACCTAACCTAACCTTAACCTAACCTAACCAAACCATACATATATTACCTTGCCTTATAAACGTGTATTAAATTGTATCTTCAATCCGGGATTAACTTTCCTTTTAAACGGGGATTAAATTGTGTCTATTATCCGGGACTAACTTTCCTTTTAACCTAACCTAACCAAACCTAACCTTAACCTAACCTAACCTAACCTTAACCTAACCTAACCAAATCATACATATATTACCTTGCCTTATAAACGTGTATTAAATTGTATCTTCAATCCGGGATTAACTTTCCTTTTAAACGGGGATTAAATTGTGTCTATTATCCGGGACTAACTTTCCTTTTAACCTAACCTAACCTAACCTTAACCTAACCTAACCTAACCTCACCTAACCTTAACCTAACCTAACCTAACCTAACCTAACCTAGCCTAACCTAACCTAGCCTTAACCTAACCTAACCTTAACCTAACCTAACCTTAACCTAACCTAACCAAACCATACATATAAATAAAAGTAACCGCAGCACACACACTGTTTACTCGTTATACTTTTTTTTTTGTGGCCAGCCAACTATTCAGCCATTATTAATTAATCGTCATTGCAAAAATGGAAAATGTTTTGCCCATATCTAAATTATTTTAAAGAAATTGTTGAAACTAAATTATTACGGAGTTATTTTAAAAAGTTATTTCAATTTCAGTCAGTTGCAAAGCGATTCTCCCTAGGGATGCAATGTATTTAAATTATTATTATTCAAGCTAAATGTTTTACAAATAATTGAAATCAGTATAAATATTTTGTGTTACCTTTATTACAGCAAGTCATGGTAACATTGATTGATGACAATCATTAGTTGTTTTTTTTTAGGCTAAGGCATTATTTCTCATGGAACCAATTGTGACTTCATCTAAGGTAATATAAAGGGCATTGAATAAAAGCCCGAAATAATAATAATCTGTGATAGGGATCAAAAACCTTATGCCTCGAAATGGTTTTGAGATTACACAAAATATAAATAAATGGACATTCCCAATTTACTCGCTAAATATTAAGCCTGTAAACATAATATAGATATTGACATTGGTTCACAATATTTCTGAATACAATGTTTAATTATTTACATTTAATTTTATAATTAATTATAGATTAATATCGATGTATTTATTAGACGCGCGTTTCTCTCTCCGTCTCTCAACGTAATCCTCTTACAGTTATGTCCAATTGAGACGTGATTATGCGGAATTGTTTTAGGCACCGCATTAGCGCATTTCCCTAGGGCTATTAGGGCGTCAGGTCGTACTAATCGGGCAGGTGGGACGGCCGGCCGGCGGTTTGGATAGCGTTAGCTATCCCGCTAATTCGCGGGTAATTAGTTACGCGGAGATTGGTTTTCACGTTTCGTCTCGGTCCAAAGGGCCAAAATTTTTTTTTTTATTTTTTTTTTTTTCCTCTTCTTTTTCCTCTCTCTCCTCTCCCCCCCTCTTTCTCCCCCTATTTATTTTCCAGTGAATTGACCAATCTTCGTCATGTTACAGTACATTCATATAAAATGAATAGAGCCAGTGTGGCGTTCGCTCAATCGGTTGTATGTTGTTCACAGTGTATGCGCACGCGCAGCGTGTTATGAATGGCGTGTGACGTCACTCACACGCATATAATGTAAAAGTGATCGAGCGAACGAACGCCGCGCCTGTCTGTTTATTATATAGAATGGAAAAACGCTTCTCTTAACTCTCGGCGCCGCCGGTTGTATTGTAGAATATAGTAACGATTTACATGTTGTAAAATGTGTAAATTGTTACTAAAAAGAAAAAAAAGAAAAGTAAAATATAGAATTATATTGTAATAACGATATCGATATAGATCTATATTTTATATGAATCAGTGTTCATGTTGTGAGGTACGACACCAGATAAGCGTTCGGCGGTTTGCGTTCGAACTCTCATTTGGCGTACAAGTTTTGTACCACTCGTAGTAGTAGCGTAGTTAGCACTCGCTATACTAACTAACACGATCGATCCTACTTCGCGGCCCCCGTGTCGTCAAGTTGAGTGAGACTTAGTGTTTTATTCATGTTGTTCGATGTTTGCTGCGAAAAAACGCACGCACACACGCACACACACACAATATTACGAGCGAGTGTCATGATATATACTATATTATGCACACTTTTTAGTAATATCCGTTGACAAAAATGGCGTCGGGGAATTATCGTATGAAATCTCCTCGGCTCTCAAAGTTCCGGGTGGAATCGTTACCGTTTTTTACGTTTTTTGTAGCTAAACGTTAAATCTGTACGTAGTGTCACGTTTGTTATATATTACACACACGTCTTGGTCGGTAATGTTCGTGATGGGATCGAATTCTTCGATCTTACAAATTTTTGATATTCTTCGCTCTATCTAACGTGTGGTGTCTCCAAAAGTCACACCCTCGATGTAGGCGTTACCAGCCGAGTCGAAGGGGTTGTTCGTGCGTTTCGTTTCGTTCGTTCGTTCGTTCGTTTCGTACGCGCACGTAACACGTTCAGAACACGTGAGAGCTCCCTGGTTGATCCTGCCAGTAGTTATATGCTTGTCTCAAAGATTAAGCCATGCATGTCTCAGTGCAAGCCGTATTAAGGCGATACCGCGAATGGCTCAATATATCAGTTTTGGTTCCTTAGATCTTACTCAGTTACTTGGATAACTGTGGTAATTCTAGAGCTAATACATGCAATCAGAACTCTGACCAGTGATGGGACGAGTGCTTTTATTAGATCAAAACCAATCGACGGAGGGCCTCGCGTTCAAAGTCGTTAATTTTGATGAATCTGGATAACTTTTGCCGATCGCACGGTCTCGTACCGGCGACGCATCTTTCAAATGTCTGCCTTATCAACTTTCGATGGTAGTTTCTGCGACTACCATGGTTGTCACGGGTAACGGGGAATCAGGGTTCGATTCCGGAGAGGGAGCCTGAGAAACGGCTACCACATCCAAGGAAGGCAGCAGGCGCGCAAATTACCCACTCCCGGCACGGGGAGGTAGTGACGAAAAATAACGATACGGGACTCTTACGAGGCCTCGTAATCGGAATGAGTACACTTTAAATATTTTAACGAGGAACAATTGGAGGGCAAGTCTGGTGCCAGCAGCCGCGGTAATTCCAGCTCCAATAGCGTATACTAAAATTGTTGCGGTTAAAAAGCTCGTAGTTGCATTTGTGCGCCGCGCTGTCGGTGCACCGCATCCGCGGTGATACTGACACGTTTGCGGAGCATATCGTCGGTGAGCCGGCGGTAACACGCCGGTTCAATATCAAAATCCTATCGCGGTGCTCTTCACTGAGTGCCGAGGTGGGCCGACAATTTTACTTTGAACAAATTAGAGTGCTCAAAGCGGGCTCAAAATGCTGCTTGAATATTTCGTGCATGGAATAATAGAATACGATCTCGGTTCTATTTTGTTGGTTTTCAGAACTCCGAGGTAATGATTAATAGGGATAACTGGGGGCATTCGTATTGCGACGTTAGAGGTGAAATTCTTGGATCGTCGCAAGACGAACATCAGCGAAAGCATTTGCCAAAGGTGTTTTCATCAATCAAGAACGAAAGTTAGAGGTTCGAAGGCGATTAGATACCGCCCTAGTTCTAACCGTAAATATGTCGTCTAGCAATCCGCCGACGTTACTACAATGGCTCGGCGGGCGGCTTCCGGGAAACCAAAGATTTTGGACTCCGGGGGGAGTATGGTTGCAAAGCTGAAACTTAAAGGAATTGACGGAAGGGCACCACCAGGAGTGGAGCCTGCGGCTTAATTTGACTCAACACGGGAAATCTCACCAGGCCCGGACACCGGAAGGATTGACAGATTAACAGCTCTTTCTTGATTCGGTGGGTGGTGGTGCATGGCCGTTCTTAGTTGGTGGAGCGATTTGTCTGGTTAATTCCGGTAACGAACGAGACTCTAGCCTGCTAAATAGGCGTCGTCATTTCGGTGTGTGCGGTCTCGTATCGCGCTACTCACTGGCGACGTATTAAAATTCTTCTTAGAGGGACCGGCGGCTTCGAGCCGCACGAGATTGAGCAATAACAGGTCTGTGATGCCCTTAGATGTCCTGGGCCGCACGCGCGCTACACTGAAGGAATCAACATGTTCTCCCTGGCCTAGAGGCCCGGGCAACCCGTTGAAACTCCTTCGTGCTGGGGATTGGGGTTTGCAATTATCCCCCATAAACGAGGAATTCCTAGTAAGCGCGAGTCATAAGCTCGCGTTGATTACGTCCCTGCCCTTTGTACACACCGCCCGTCGCTACTACCGATTGAATGATTTAGTGAGGTCTTCGGACCGACACGCGGTGGCTTCACGGCCGTCGGCGTCGCTGGGAAGTTGACCAAACTTGATCATTTAGAGGAAGTAAAAGTCGTAACAAGGTTTCCGTAGGGGAACCTGCGGAAGGATCATTAACGTAACTTTTTGTGTGAGAGTGTATATTTTTTAATATTACAATTACGCAAAATTACAATTATATCCATCCATATCTATATACACATTGTGTAGTTAGTTTGTAGACTAGTATATTGTGCGCGCGCGTGCGCACATGTAAAAATTTATTTTTACATATGCGCGCGCGCGCGCGCAGCATATATTTTGTCGCGTCGCGTGTAAGATCATAAAGATTATGACACGATTTGAAATCCGTAATCGATGCAGTCTTTATATTTTGCACGCGTTCGTTAAAAAAAAATAAACAAACAAAAACACGGTTTAGATTGAATGATAAATGTCTCATGTGCGACGTTGATTCATTCGTTCTAATTTAAAATATTTTTTTTATTTTTTTTTTGTAAACAAAAATTGTACAGGGTGATATGTAAAAAAACTATTACCCTGGACGGTGGATCACTTGGCTCGCGGGTCGATGAAGAACGCAGTTAACTGCGCGTCATAGTGTG
>JAPUBQ010000057.1:25000-31960 GCA_035578125.1 Mellilla xanthometata
TGGTTCAGTATGGGGCTAACCAGCCCTGTGTGAATGTGTCCTAATATATGTATATATTTTTTTTAAACTGTTATCATTATAATCTTCTTATTAGGGCTACCACGAAAACAGACCTCGTTAGCGCAGGTTCCGGGTTCGATTCCCGGCTCGGCCAAAATCTTTGTACTTAACTACTAAATTTGTTGGCTGTGGGTGGGTCTGAGTGTTAAATATGTATCTATATAAAATATATATATATGTGTATACTATATGTAGTATATCAGTTGTGTTAGCCACCATAACACAAACTAGAAATGTTTCAGTATGGGGTTAACCAGCCGTGTGTGATTATTATTGCCGTCGTACAGTGCGTGTGTGTGTGTGTGTGTGTGTGTGTGTGTGTGTGTGTGTGTGTGTGTGTGTGTGTGTGTGTGTGTGTGTGTGTGTGTGTGTGTGTGTGTGTGTGTGTGTGTACACATACACCTCCTTGTTTGTCTATCTATATATAAATATAATGTTTGTTTGTACATACCTATCTATGTATATATTGTATACCACGACATGGTCACTAATAGCATTTCTCCTTTGTTCCCAGGTACGTGTCACTATCCACTCGTTATCACCACTCACTACTATCGACTTTCCGGTGCTAGATGTCGCTGGGTGAGTGTGTATACATATTATGTATATATATGTACCTATTTTTACCTGTGTAACATACACGTGTTGAGTCAAATGCCGCCCAATGTAGCGGGGAGAGCTACACGAGGGAATCCTTTAAGTTAAACAACTGCAACCATACACCCGAAATGTATATATACTGATTGATGAAATACGGTTAGAAAGAACCTCGCCTCGCAATACGAATGCCCGGATACTAACTACTCGATGTACCTACCTACCTACCTACCTACATATGTACATCTATATTGAAAACCAACAATATCTAGTCTAGTATGTAAGCCTATATTTGTTTGTATTTTTTACCGAGCTCGGTAAAAAAAAAAAAAACCAAGAGGGAACCGGTTTTTTAAAGGTAAGCGCGCTCCACTTTATATCATAATATCACTTACCATAATCAGGTGAATTATGAACAAGCGCGCAAGCCTTTAAAAAAAAAAGAAAGGGAAATGAAAAAAAAGAAGAAAACAGAAGCGACTTAGTTATTAGGTAGTAAAAATATCGTTATGGCCGTTATAATAATAGTTGATCGCCTCCGATGCTATTATACATTAGCTTACGTGATCCAGTACAAAATGGGTCAATTTTTTTAGCAACCCAATCAATTTTATTGGCAACCTTAACCTAGTTTTACCCTAGAAATATATACCGAAATTTTCATGGTTAAATTAAACCGTTAAAAATTAAACCCCGTGTTGGTGATTTTTTTTTTCTATCCGATATTACCTTGCCTTTTAAACGGGTATTAAATTGTGTCTATTATCCGGGACTAACATTCCTTTTAACCTAACCTAACCTAACCTTAACCTAACCTTAACCTAACCTAACCTAACCTAACCTAACCTAACCTAACCTAACCTAACCTAACCTAACCTTAACCTAACCTAACCTAACCTAACCTAACCTAACCTTAACCTAACCTAACCAAACCATACATATATTACCTTGCCTTATAAACGTGTATTAAATTGTATCTTCAATCCGGGATTAACTTTCCTTTTAAACGGGGATTAAATTGTGTCTATTATCCGGGACTAACTTTCCTTTTAACCTAACCTAACCAAACCTAACCTTAACCTAACCTAACCTAACCTTAACCTAACCTAACCAAACCATACATATATTACCTTGCCTTATAAACGTGTATTAAATTGTATCTTCAATCCGGGATTAACTTTCCTTTTAAACGGGGATTAAATTGTGTCTATTATCCGGGACTAACTTTCCTTTTAACCTAACCTAACCAAACCTAACCTTAACCTAACCTAACCTTAACCTAACCTAACCTAACCTAACCTAACCTAACCTAACCTAACCTAACCTAACCTTAACCTAACCTAACCAAACCATACATATATTACCTTGCCTTATAAACGTGTATTAAATTGTATCTTCAATCCGGGATTAACTTTCCTTTTAAACGGGGATTAAATTGTGTCTATTATCCGGGACTAACTTTCCTTTTAACCTAACCTAACCAAACCTAACCTTAACCTAACCTAACCTAACCTTAACCTAACCTAACCAAATCATACATATATTACCTTGCCTTATAAACGTGTATTAAATTGTATCTTCAATCCGGGATTAACTTTCCTTTTAAACGGGGATTAAATTGTGTCTATTATCCGGGACTAACTTTCCTTTTAACCTAACCTAACCTAACCTTAACCTAACCTAACCTAACCTCACCTAACCTTAACCTAACCTAACCTAACCTAACCTAACCTAGCCTAACCTAACCTAGCCTTAACCTAACCTAACCTTAACCTAACCTAACCTTAACCTAACCTAACCAAACCATACATATAAATAAAAGTAACCGCAGCACACACACTGTTTACTCGTTATACTTTTTTTTTTGTGGCCAGCCAACTATTCAGCCATTATTAATTAATCGTCATTGCAAAAATGGAAAATGTTTTGCCCATATCTAAATTATTTTAAAGAAATTGTTGAAACTAAATTATTACGGAGTTATTTTAAAAAGTTATTTCAATTTCAGTCAGTTGCAAAGCGATTCTCCCTAGGGATGCAATGTATTTAAATTATTATTATTCAAGCTAAATGTTTTACAAATAATTGAAATCAGTATAAATATTTTGTGTTACCTTTATTACAGCAAGTCATGGTAACATTGATTGATGACAATCATTAGTTGTTTTTTTTTAGGCTAAGGCATTATTTCTCATGGAACCAATTGTGACTTCATCTAAGGTAATATAAAGGGCATTGAATAAAAGCCCGAAATAATAATAATCTGTGATAGGGATCAAAAACCTTATGCCTCGAAATGGTTTTGAGATTACACAAAATATAAATAAATGGACATTCCCAATTTACTCGCTAAATATTAAGCCTGTAAACATAATATAGATATTGACATTGGTTCACAATATTTCTGAATACAATGTTTAATTATTTACATTTAATTTTATAATTTAATTATAGATTAATATCGATGTATTTATTAGACGCGCGTTTCTCTCTCCGTCTCTCAACGTAATCCTCTTACAGTTATGTCCAATTGAGACGTGATTATGCGGAATTGTTTTAGGCACCGCATTAGCGCATTTCCCTAGGGCTATTAGGGCGTCAGGTCGTACTAATCGGGCAGGTGGGACGGCCGGCCGGCGGTTTGGATAGCGTTAGCTATCCCGCTAATTCGCGGGTAATTAGTTACGCGGAGATTGGTTTTCACGTTTCGTCTCGGTCCAAAGGGCCAAAATTTTTTTTTTTATTTTTTTTTTTTTTCCTCTTCTTTTTCCTCTCTCTCCTCTCCCCCCCTCTTTCTCCCCCTATTTATTTTCCAGTGAATTGACCAATCTTCGTCATGTTACAGTACATTCATATAAAATGAATAGAGCCAGTGTGGCGTTCGCTCAATCGGTTGTATGTTGTTCACAGTGTATGCGCACGCGCAGCGTGTTATGAATGGCGTGTGACGTCACTCACACGCATACAATGTAAAAGTGATCGAGCGAACGAACGCCGCGCCTGTCTGTTTATTATATAGAATGGAAAAAACGCTTCTCTTAACTCTCGGCGCCGCCGGTTGTATTGTAGAATATAGTAACGATTTACATGTTGTAAAATGTGTAAATTGTTACTAAAAAGAAAAAAAAGAAAAGTAAAATATAGAATTATATTGTAATAACGATATCGATATAGATCTATATTTTATATGAATCAGTGTTCATGTTGTGAGGTACGACACCAGATAAGCGTTCGGCGGTTTGCGTTCGAACTCTCATTTGGCGTACAAGTTTTGTACCACTCGTAGTAGTAGCGTAGTTAGCACTCGCTATACTAACTAACACGATCGATCCTACTTCGCGGCCCCCGTGTCGTCAAGTTGAGTGAGACTTAGTGTTTTATTCATGTTGTTCGATGTTTGCTGCGAAAAAAACGCACGCACACACGCACACACACACAATATTACGAGCGAGTGTCATGATATATACTATATTATGCACACTTTTTAGTAATATCCGTTGACAAAAATGGCGTCGGGGAATTATCGTATGAAATCTCCTCGGCTCTCAAAGTTCCGGGTGGAATCGTTACCGTTTTTTACGTTTTTTGTAGCTAAACGTTAAATCTGTACGTAGTGTCACGTTTGTTATATATTACACACACGTCTTGGTCGGTAATGTTCGTGATGGGATCGAATTCTTCGATCTTACAAATTTTTGATATTCTTCGCTCTATCTAACGTGTGGTGTCTCCAAAAGTCACACCCTCGATGTAGGCGTTACCAGCCGAGTCGAAGGGGTTGTTCGTGCGTTTCGTTTCGTTCGTTCGTTCGTTCGTTTCGTACGCGCACGTAACACGTTCAGAACACGTGAGAGCTCCCTGGTTGATCCTGCCAGTAGTTATATGCTTGTCTCAAAGATTAAGCCATGCATGTCTCAGTGCAAGCCGTATTAAGGCGATACCGCGAATGGCTCAATATATCAGTTTTGGTTCCTTAGATCTTACTCAGTTACTTGGATAACTGTGGTAATTCTAGAGCTAATTACATGCAATCAGAACTCTGACCAGTGATGGGACGAGTGCTTTTATTAGATCAAAACCAATCGACGGAGGGCCTCGCGTTCAAAGTCGTTAATTTTGATGAATCTGGATAACTTTTGCCGATCGCACGGTCTCGTACCGGCGACGCATCTTTCAAATGTCTGCCTTATCAACTTTCGATGGTAGTTTCTGCGACTACCATGGTTGTCACGGGTAACGGGGAATCAGGGTTCGATTCCGGAGAGGGAGCCTGAGAAACGGCTACCACATCCAAGGAAGGCAGCAGGCGCGCAAATTACCCACTCCCGGCACGGGGAGGTAGTGACGAAAAAATAACGATACGGGACTCTTACGAGGCCTCGTAATCGGAATGAGTACACTTTAAATATTTTAACGAGGAACAATTGGAGGGCAAGTCTGGTGCCAGCAGCCGCGGTAATTCCAGCTCCAATAGCGTATACTAAAATTGTTGCGGTTAAAAAGCTCGTAGTTGCATTTGTGCGCCGCGCTGTCGGTGCACCGCATCCGCGGTGATACTGACACGTTTGCGGAGCATATCGTCGGTGAGCCGGCGGTAACACGCCGGTTCAATATCAAAATCCTATCGCGGTGCTCTTCACTGAGTGCCGAGGTGGGCCGACAATTTTACTTTGAACAAATTAGAGTGCTCAAAGCGGGCTCAAAATGCTGCTTGAATATTTCGTGCATGGAATAATAGAATACGATCTCGGTTCTATTTTGTTGGTTTTCAGAACTCCGAGGTAATGATTAATAGGGATAACTGGGGGCATTCGTATTGCGACGTTAGAGGTGAAATTCTTGGATCGTCGCAAGACGAACATCAGCGAAAGCATTTGCCAAAGGTGTTTTCATCAATCAAGAACGAAAGTTAGAGGTTCGAAGGCGATTAGATACCGCCCTAGTTCTAACCGTAAATATGTCGTCTAGCAATCCGCCGACGTTACTACAATGGCTCGGCGGGCGGCTTCCGGGAAACCAAAGATTTTGGACTCCGGGGGGAGTATGGTTGCAAAGCTGAAACTTAAAGGAATTGACGGAAGGGCACCACCAGGAGTGGAGCCTGCGGCTTAATTGACTCAACACGGGAAATCTCACCAGGCCCGGACACCGGAAGGATTGACAGATTAACAGCTCTTTCTTGATTCGGTGGGTGGTGGTGCATGGCCGTTCTTAGTTGGTGGAGCGATTTGTCTGGTTAATTCCGGTAACGAACGAGACTCTAGCCTGCTAAATAGGCGTCGTCATTTCGGTGTGTGCGGTCTCGTATCGCGCTACTCACTGGCGACGTATTAAAATTCTTCTTAGAGGGACCGGCGGCTTCGAGCCGCACGAGATTGAGCAATAACAGGTCTGTGATGCCCTTAGATGTCCTGGGCCGCACGCGCGCTACACTGAAGGAATCAACATGTTCTCCCTGGCCTAGAGGCCCGGGCAACCCGTTGAAACTCCTTCGTGCTGGGGATTGGGGTTTGCAATTATCCCCCATAAACGAGGAATTCCTAGTAAGCGCGAGTCATAAGCTCGCGTTGATTACGTCCCTGCCCTTTGTACACACCGCCCGTCGCTACTACCGATTGAATGATTTAGTGAGGTCTTCGGACCGACACGCGGTGGCTTCACGGCCGTCGGCGTCGCTGGGAAGTTGACCAAACTTGATCATTTAGAGGAAGTAAAAGTCGTAACAAGGTTTCCGTAGGGGAACCTGCGGAAGGATCATTAACGTAACTTTTTGTGTGAGAGTGTATATTTTTTAATATTACAATTACGCAAAATTACAATTATATCCATCCATATCTATATACACATTGTGTAGTTAGTTTGTAGACTAGTATATTGTGCGCGCGCGTGCGCACATGTAAAAATTTATTTTTACATATGCGCGCGCGCGCGCGCAGCATATATTTTTGTCGCGTCGCGTGTAAGATCATAAAGATTATGACACGATTTGAAATCCGTAATCGATGCAGTCTTTATATTTTGCACGCGTTCGTTAAAAAAAAATAAACAAACAAAAACACGGTTTAGATTGAATGATAAATGTCTCATGTGCGACGTTGATTCATTCGTTCTAATTTAAAATATTTTTTTTATTTTTTTTTTGTAAACAAAAATTGTACAGGGTGATATGTAAAAAAACTATTACCCTGGACGGTGGATCACTTGGCTCGCGGGTCGATGAAGAACGCAGTTAACTGCGCGTCATAGTGTGAACTGCAGGACACATTTGAACATCGACATTTCGAACGCACATTGCGGTCCATA